>VXAA01000742.1:304198-543982 GCA_013399115.1 Anseranas semipalmata
CCGCCTCCCGAGGACCCTTTCCCTGCCGTTACGCTCCTCCACCGGGGCCGGCGGAGCGCTGGGGGAAGGCGGACGTGGGGCGGGAGCCTGAGCGGGGCCCGCTCGCAACGCGCCGTGGCCACCACCGGCCCCGGGGTCACGGCTCTCCCGGCCCGGCTCCTGCGCCGGCCCCGCCGCTTCTCCAAGGTCGGCGAGGCCGCTGCCAGCCCGTCGAGCCGCGGAGGTGGCAGTGCTGCTTGCCGAGCTGACTGTCCCCAAATCAAACCTCGCTAGCGCTCCCTTTGATGATTCATCCCCAAACCAAGAGGCTTGCAGAAATAGACTGAAGACGGAAGCCCCCACACTAGCATGTACAACAGCGCTAAGACTTCCTGATAAATTAGACAATACTGTCAACATCGTGTGTGTACTACACATCGTCTCGGTGACAAAACAGGGCTCATTAGCTCCTTACCAGTCGGGGGAAGGATACTTGCTTTGCTTTTCTTTTTTTTAATGTCTAAATCCAAAGTCTTGCTGGTTGTTTCTTTTAATCAATTATTAAATCTGAAATCAATAGCTACATGAGCGATCGCCAGTGAGGCGTTACCTGACTGACAGGGCAGCGCTCCCCCAACGAGACAGAACTGAAAGTGTACTCAAGCGCTACGCAGTCATGAGAATACGGAGTTAACCTGATGGACATGGCAATGGTTTAACATGATGGCGTGTATTTCCAACCAAAGCATCCCAGCACTGGTCATTAAAAGACAGCTTTCGTTTTCCAATGAACATGGCGTCGAATTATTTCAGCTGTTCAAATTCCGTCCCCATCCAAGGACCAAAATCACCCACCCACATTGTATTAAAATAAAAAAAAAAGAGCAAACTTTGAGGACAAAGCCATAGGTGTGCAGAGAGCACTCATGCACATGCACCGGGCAAACAGGCTGGCAGGCGCTGGAGGCCACGAGAGTCAGACAGAAAGCGGTGCTGGGGCTGAGCAGCGAGAGGGACGGTGCACAGTAACTCACGTACCGAGGTCGGAGGACGGGAGGTCATGCAGGAGGGTCAG
Organism: Anseranas semipalmata; assembly: GCA_013399115.1. NCBI lineage: Eukaryota > Metazoa > Chordata > Aves > Anseriformes > Anseranatidae > Anseranas > Anseranas semipalmata. The sequence continues at coordinate 305,253 of VXAA01000742.1, forward strand.
AACCCTGCGGGCACCAACAGATTTTGACACCCAAACCTGTGAGACCAGAGGCAACACACCCCACACTGGCTCTCAGGACCCTGCTGGGGACATGCTGAGCCCCGTCAGTGCCGTGTCCCCCTCGACGTGTCCTGCAGAAGCAGTGCCTGCGGGTGCTGCAGCTGCCACTGCCTGGGGAGCCGGCCCCAAGCCAGGGCTTGCTCTCACCACGGGAGGTGGGAGAGGGTCAGGGCAATGCTTTTGTTGAGCAATCTGGCCTGGATGAGCCCTGGCAGGAGCATGTGCAAAGGAAAGGATGGGCTCCACCAGCCACCCATCCTCTCTGGGGGATGAATGGCAGCTTCTCGTCCCAGCCAGCACGGAGGGAGAAGGGGAGATGCTGTCAGTTAGCATTAGCGAGAGCTGGCAGAGATCTCACAGCAGCTTGCAGAGCACCGTCAACACATTCCTCGGGCTCAAGCCAGCGCTTTAAGTCTCTTGCTTTTCTAGCACAGGAGTCTGGTAATAATTTAAATCAGTGTAACCCCTCAAACGGCAGCATTCTTCAGAATATCTGTCCAATTTACAAGTCAAATCTATGGGCTAGCACAGCTCATGATGCTACCTTAACTGCTTCAGAAAATTTTGTTGTTTTTCATTTATTGCAGCAATGAAATTTCCCTTTTTATTATAATTTTCTTGACAAGAATTTGCAATTTTATTTTTTTTAATCTTCTTTTTGGATAAAGATCTGAGGAGGTGGTTTGGAGGTTTTGCAGGAACAGCACAGGGAAAATTACTGTGAATATTAAAATGATTTCGATGGACAATAGCATAATTCAGAGGTTTAGTTAAACCAGCAGACTGTCAAAAATGAGATTCATTGTCATTCACCCCAAGAACAGGCAGCGTAAGGGCTCTGTACTGCTGCACTGTTCAGAGTGCTCCCTGGGAAGTGAAGCGCAACCCCGGAGTGGTGAGCAGCACCGCGCAACCTGAGCCTGCGCCCCGGATCCCACAGGACAGGGAGGAAGGACAGCGCGGAGATGGGTTCCCTGCCCGCTGGGGGCACTGCCAGGGGGAGGGAGGGGAGCAGGCAACAGGACAGCCACGAAGGTTGAGATTGAAAAGCGTTAATAATTCAGCATGCATTAACATGCACATTCCTTGCCTTGAGAGCAAAGAGCACGAATCAATTGCCCGGCTCCTTTCACCACGGGAGCGGCTGCTTCCTAAGATCTCAGGTTCCCTCTGAGGGTGACGTTACCCCCCCGGAGAACCGGGAACCCCCTCCCTGCTGCTGTCTGCAGGGGGTGTAGGCTCTGAGCTCTGGGCACGAGTGCTCAAGGCTCACAGGCCCATGCTGTCAGCCCCTCTTTTGCATGCTGAGACACTGCTGGCATACAGCGAGAAACAACACTGCTGGAAACACAACAGCACCGGGAGGACATGCCCATGCTTCTGAAGCAGTGTGGTGCTGCTGGGGAAGGGGAAACCAAGCTGCTTCTCCCTGCTGGCTGTCTTGGCCACAGTAGAGCTGAGCAAATGCCAACGCCAATGCCCCTCCCTCCAGCATGCAGAGATGCGGGGACCTCTTCTTGCTCTTGCTTCTGGGTTTCCTTCCTCCTTTTCCTTCCTGGGTGCCCTGCTGGCACCCATCCGACTCTGGGCTCCACCTTCCCATCGTGGGCTTTCCGGGCACTGCCCCATGGTGATGGGGAGGTGTGCCCGTGCTGGGTGCACTTCTCTGCTCCTCTCCAGGGCATCCCCAGCTGCTCTGGTCCTGCACCGCCGCCCCGACATCCTCTCCCCTCTGCACGAAGGAGAAGCAGTCTGAAGTCTGCTCCGAAGGAGGACTGGCACCGCCTGGGCTGTGCTGCTCCTGCCCGGCCCCCAGCACAGCACAGGCAGGCTCGGAGGGCTCTGCTAAGCTCCTGACCAGGACAAGCAGTAGAGCGATGCAAGGGCGGCACATCTTTGAGAAGGTGAGACTGCCCAATTTCACTGCTCCAGCCAGGCAAGCTGCAGGATGCGTGGTGCACGGGGTGTGCTCTCACCCTAGTCACACTTCTACTTTGCCCCAAACTCCTGCCCTCTTCAGCACCACCTCCTCCGAGCTGGGAAGGAGTGAATTCAGGAGATATCCTCAAACATGATCATCAGTCTGCATAGTTTACTCATCTGTAGACACCTTTCATCTCTCCCTAGTGCTATCATTTTAAGGAAGGACTTCAAATGGAAAGGCAGTTGCTGGTGTCTCACAATCTATTGACAGAATCAACAGCAGGAGAGGAAAAATTGGAACCAGAAAAAATGCATTTACAGTCTAATCTTGTGCTCAAACAATGCTGTACTATTTATGCTTCCAATGCATCCTTGAGTGCTGACATTTTATAGACAATTTCCAAAACAGGGCCTTGCCATTTTTGGATTATATTTCAGCTATAACTTTTAGGTCTAATTATTTGCGCTGACAACCACATATAAAAGAGGATATATCATTACAGTGGTGCAGCACTGGAGACACATCAGCATTCAGCATACTGACATACTAATAGCAAAGTAAGGGAGAGCAAGATTGTGGAGCTATGCAATTTGCATTCACTCTCTGAAATTTCTCTGATGAAAATAACACAACATTAAGGAGGAGAATAAGAGAAAAGATCCACTGTATCAAGATAAAATAACTCGTTAATAAATAACCTTGTAGCAGTCACAGAGCAATAATTAAATGCATGGGTGAGCAGTACACAGTTTTAAGTAAAGCTGGAAAAACGTAAGATGTAATTACCAGTGCCAAACAAATTATAAGCACGGCAAATCCCATTGGAATATTTAGAAACTAATTTCTGGCTTCACATTAAATATTTGTGTACGTGGGTATTTTTGGTGGGGTGGGGAGGAGGGGTCGACAGAAAGAATGAGAAATTACCTGCTCCTGCTGGCTTATATCCATTCTCGGCTGCCTCCCCTCAGCTAAACCATGCAGCTAAAACGTTTAAGTGCCCTGTCAAAGGTTTATTCTCCAGAGGTGCCTGAGCCATCACAGCGGTGCTCCAAATTCACTGAATTCTGGGAAGCTTTGGGCCTTGGCTTTAATTTCTTCTCTTTTCTTCCCTGTTCTCATTTTCCGTCATTGTCTTGGGCTCAGGTAATTTTATCCTCTATGAAATCTATTTTTAGAGGGTAAACAACAAGGGCCCTATGTCTCAGTACAATCTAAATGAGAGCACGTTCCAGGGAGAGAAACGGGAGCGAAGTCAGTGTACTGGAACAACTGCTATGACAACTTGTTAAAACTTGTTCCAGCGATGATTATAAGATCAACTTGTGCAGCTGCCTGATGGCACGTGTGAGAGGAGCTGGGGTCTCTTCCCCATGCCACCTGGGAGCAGCCCCAGGCCACCGAGCCGCTGCGAGCATCCCTCTCCTCCAGCGCACGCGGGGGGATGGACCCGCACAGCACCTGTTTGGTGAGGGAGTCATCTCTGGAAACCAGCTCAGGACTTCTGCCAAGAACACCAGCCTCAAGCGAGGTCTGGAGCTAGATTTAATGTAAAAGCTGGACCTGCCTTTCACTACTGTCCTTTAGTCACCTCTGGCTCTCTGCGGGCGGCAGGACAGAGCAGGGCAAAGGATGAACTGGGTTTTGTTGAGCTCCTGTGCGTGCCACCGTGGGCCTCCCTGGGCCATCCTAGGAAAGGCTGAGGCCACCACCAGAGCTCCCTGCCCTCCTGCCAGTGAAAGCAAGACCCAGCCCCGGTGAAGAGAGGAGAGGCAACCTTGCCCATGCCCTGCTCATGCAAGGGGCCCTTGTCCAGCACAGAGAACTGGCCACCACCAGCGTGGGGACAGCTGAGGAGCAGGAAAGCTGCCATCTGCACGACCAGCTGCCCCTGCTGCCTTGAGCAGGGAGGGCAGCACGCTGAGTCCTTCTCCAGCTGAGATCAAAAGCAAGTTCTGATCCCTCCAGAGAAGGTCAAAACTATTAAAGCTACAGGAGGAACTGAGGTACCCGCTCTCCCTAGCAGCTCACCAAGGGGCTGGAGATCACTCTGATCCCTGCTTCCAAAGACTGCTCTTGAGCTCTGGCCAGAAAGCAGCAGCAGCAGTTTAGAGGTATTAGATTGGCACCTAGCACACATAACGGGTTAGAGAAGGACCCCACATACAGCAGCATGCACATCTTCCCACCCTACCTTCGAACAAAACCATCTTGGCTGGTATTTGCATGCAAAATATATTCTGTGAATTTCAAATCTCAAGCAACAAAGACATGCAAGCAAAGTATCAATGCCATCACCAGAGTCACAGCAAACAGTAAGCAGATTTCATCAGGCACACTGTGGCCGTGCCTGGAAGGGAGCCAGAGTCTGCAGGGCCCCCTCCCCTTTTGGGGATGGCTCTCCTCTCCCTACTGGAAAAGTCCCATCTGACGTGGCGTACTGTAGATGGATAAGAAGTGAAAAGGACCAACCTTCTCGCTGATCTGAGAGATGAAAGTTTGTTTTGTTTGATGGCAGAGTGCGATGAAGATGAGGAGGGAATAAAAAAAGACAAGGAAAAACACAGAGAGTAAAAACAGGCCAAGCTTCATCTGTCCGCACACCACTGAAACGACAAGACAAGACTACAGAGGTCAGCCATGACTTCCCACCGTGCACACACGCCGCTCCGTGCCGTGGGCAGGAGCGTGCCACTCTCGCACCGCCCTGGCCCGGAGCAGGGCCGGCCCCTCCGCCCCCTGGCCCGCCGAGGCCGGGCAGAGGGGACCCACACGTACTCACGTGGAGGGAGCTGCGGGGCGGCCCCGCGCTGGGCCAGGTGCTGGAAGCACAGACAGGTGCAAAACACACACAGCAAGGGACTCCAGCCACCACACGGACAGACATGCTCCCACGCACCCACTCCGGCTATAAAGATGATGGCAAAGGCACTTTAAACCCATTGACCACACACTGGGAAGAGCATATACGTGTAGATCCGAATTTTATCAAGTATGAAAGAAATGCTCCAAGTGGTGGATGGAAAATCTTCTACCATGAAGAGCAGCTCCCCCTCTCCAAACAAAGAGCTAAACGTAGCAGAGAGGTATTAGGCAAGTGACAGACATGCGCGGTCTCAGCTGGGCTCAGTTTCAGGAGAGCCTCATTGGTACCCTGTGCTGCGAGCGAGAGATGGACAAGAAATCAGAAGGACAAAAACACCCAGAGAGAATTGAGCAGGTCCCAGTTTTTGTTCCTGCAGGAGAGACAGTAGAAGGTTAGTTGCATTTTCCTTATAGACAAAGGAGATCTTATTTCTTTAGCAGGAGTGACCTCACTCCAGCTACAGATCTGTGGCATATCAGCTGTAATCGAACCCTCGCTGAGAGAATACAGAAGTGGATTTGATAGTCAAAGACTGCTTATGAGTCACATTTTCAATGGCAGAAGGAGAAGGTGGGGGGAGGAATTTGCTTTCCAGCAGAAACACTGCAAATTAGAGAACAGCATGTGGCATTATACAGTGAACAGTACAGTCAACCATTTCCAGTGATTAGAGGACAGGATTTTAACCAACGCTGACATTGTACAGACCAGGCAACAAACTGCCAATAACAGCTACAACTATGGCCTATGAAGTGTAACGGAGCTTGGAAGAGAACAGCAAAACAGTTGTTTTCATTTCTTCAGTTCACCTGCCACCAGGGGACCAGAACCAGCCAACTCGGAGCTTACCGGGCCCACGAGTGAGGGCCGCAGCCAGCGAGGACCCCTCGAAACAAATAGTCCTACATTAAGGCCTGGGTTTCCTCTAGGACAGAGGAATCACCTCCTGGTCCACAAAACACCAGCATAAGGCTCATTTCATCCTGTGAGACCCTGTGGTGGGAGGAAGCCTCTTCACTGCTGCTCCCAAGCCACCGCTGTGTCCCTTACACTACTGGAGTGTATCACATCTGCATGGCCTCAGCAGACAGCAAGGGGCTCTGGACTTCTGCTCAGCCCTTCCCAGCGGGGAGGATTTGCCTCCTGCCCCTGCCTGGGAAGGGCCGTGCTCCCGCCAACCAGGAGCACCCACAAGTGGCTGCATTTCTGGAGAGCATCGCAACGGGGAGGCACAAACCCCAAGTGCTGCAAACCAGCTGCATCCGCTGGGACTGCGCGACCGAAGGGCAAGAGGCTGGCAAAGGGTGTGAGCCCGGGGAACGATGCTGAAACACCACGGGAACACCCGGCCCCGCTGCAGAAGCCGGGGAAGGGCCAGGGGCCCCCAGCCATGCCAAGGATGCTGCTGGGGGACGGGCAGCAGCGCTGTTTTGGGGAGCCCAGCGGGGACTGCCCCACGTCAGCGTGCATGGACAGGAGGCGGCTGCGGCTTTTCCCAGCGTGTTGACACTTCAGATTAGAGTCAGAAAGGTGAGGAGACACATGTGAAACACGCTAATTCAAACAGATTACTTTCTGGTCTGTCAAACAGGAACAAGTTTGGGGCCTGCTATTCATCACTAATTGCTGGATTATCTCTTAATCTCTAATTATATTAGTGGTTTATGGGGAATAAAAGCCAGTAGCAGGGCATTTGGGAACAGCTGTAAGGAGAGAGGGAACACCTGGGCAGAAAGTTCTCGGTCCTTTCCCTTTACTTAACGCTTAAACAGCTGTTTCTTTATCTCAGATAAACCTGATAAATGGTAAATTGAAAGTTTCATCTCCTTACAGATCCCATTCACATTCTCCCTTATCTCCAGTTCCCTATCCATGTCACTCCTAAGCTAAGAGGCACGTTTTTACCAACAGTTTTTTTTTCAACGAAACAAAGGACCCTGAGCAGTGACAGTGAGTGACACCTACCCACCCCCCCAGGCATGGGGGGTTTAAGGCTGGGGTTACCCCCGTACCCCCTCGCAGAATACCACAGCTCACTGCACACACCACCCTGTTCCTGTGAGCCTGGGCTGCCTGGCTCATAACTTAAATACGCCGGTCTATGTGCAAGACAAAGCAAAGTCACAGCAGAAACGCCAGCAGAGGATGGCCAACCCCAGAAGGTAAAAACAGGCCTCCTCTGGAGAGCCAGGTTGAAACAGCAAAGGAGCAAAGAGCGAGGCTGTATCAGAGACGCGTCTGCCAGTCCTGACTGTCAGATGGCTCCAGCGCTCTGCAGACAGAAATTCCCATGCTGATTGAATCTGGCTTTTACCCTGCCGCAGACATGCTCATCTTCTGCAGCAGCAGCAATACTCTAACCACAGCAGCTCGTTGCAGAAAGAATGAGTTTGGGCTTATGGGAGGCTCTGCTTTTGTGTATTCTTGGGCATTAGCTCCCTGAAACAAGGCAGGGGGCTGTGGCCAGGATGCGAATGCACAAGTCAGAGTTTAGATCACCAGCCCAAAGAAAGGAACAGATTTCTAAAGCTTTTCAGAGTAGGAAGCTAATACTTTCCTGAAAGCAACAAGAAAGTTCATTATCCCAATTGGCACTGCAATTCTGCCGGGAACTGTCAGCATCTGTCCCGTGCTGAAAACCCTCTGGTGCTATGCAAGGCACTAATATAAAGGCAAATCCAGACACTTTGGAATCCAAAAGACACGGAGGTTAACAAAAACCCAGAGGGGGATAAACCTGTTCCTGCTTATCTCCAAAAGCACATCTTGCATCTCAAGGACTCCACATAAATCAGATTTTATTTTTTTACAGCTTTTAGAGGTACAGAGGAACAAAAGGACAGATTGCCTTTTTTACACCAGATTACATGAGAATAAGACAACCTCCCATTATATGCGATGAACAATGTGCTCATGCCACAGTGATGAGTGTATTCCATCCTAGAGACAGACAGGATGCTCAGGCTGCCCAACCATCATTTCCCATTCAGAGTGCACACACATGCACGCATGAATTCAATTAAGAGCAGAAAATCTCAGAGCACCAGAGATGGATTTCCTACCCCTTTGTGCCAGTGGATATGAAAGGGGAGGGAATGGACATTTAGTCGGCACAGATATGCAGGCCTAATTGTTCCACAGATGTCTGTGCAGCTCACGTGGGGAGGAGGGGGAAATAGGTTTCCAAGTCCACTTCTTTGTCGCGTTGTCGTGCGCTGAGCCACCAGCCAATCTCGTTCTATTTTCCATAAAGGTCATTTTACAAATAATCAGGCTCGAGCCTTTCACCGCACTTTTAACTGCCAGAGGACTTTGTAGGGAATAAAACTGTTAAGGTTATTTAGTTGAGTTCTATAAAGCACATTGAAATCTTCAGATGAGAATTGCTAGGAGAAGGGCACAGAACTATTATTTATTAAACAGCGATCGTTATAATTATTATGGCATAGCAAAATGCTCATAGAAATACCGATGGTGCACACGCATCTCCCCTGGAGAAAACATGACAAAAATATCCACTGTAATATATGGAGAAAAGGAGAAGTGGCAGAAGCCCCTGCCTGGCTCTCCTGCTCTGAAGCCAGCCAGCACATAGCCACCACGCGGGCCGAGCAGCACACGTCTGCTGGTGCTGAGTGCGGTGCTGTTCTGGCTGTACACCTGGCTGCATTCACCGCGAGCCTGCTTACAGCTAGCTAATGTGCATCTGCCCAAACTCCAGCTGCTCTGACTTTGGTTGTAGCAACAGTTTCAGCAAGGAGCAGTGCCCGGGGGCAAAGGAACTGGAGTTAAAAATACTAAAATCCCATAAAAGGAGTGCACTTGCTTCATCAAGGGGTCATTGCTCTGTGTTGCAGTGCTCTACTGTAGCATTATCTTGAGGGCAGGACTGCACAGAGTGTGTACAGGGAGATCACGGCCTTTCAGACCCGTAGCCCTTCCCAGCCACACACCAACAGCTGAGGGGAAGTTACTCTGTGACCTCTATCGTAGACTGTTTTTGCTTCTTCTGATGGTGCAGGGCAGACATCTGTCCGAAGCAGCAGTCTGGGTCATCTGGTCTGATTCAACCGCCCCTTCGTGCTTCCCGTCATCCAGGCGTCTCCCTCGCCAGTCTCTGCAGTCCCTGTTCGTCGTTGATGGCTGCCAGGCCCTCGGGCACCAGCAGTGCCCCTCTCTGGTCGAGAATTGTCACCCGTCAGCCCTGACGAGAGGCAGGTTTAACAGAGCACGCTGCCAGAGGTGAGCAGGGTTGTTAAGAAACGTGCTCCCCGTTGTTTAGCCACTTCTCAGACATCTCCAGTTTTGGTCACTGAGTGTTTGACTACCCTTCTCAGCTTTTATTCTCCTGGCAATACCCTCAAGCTTTGACTGCTGTTGCTATTTTGGCTGTTTTAATATTACATAAGCACAAAATGTCCTTTTTAAAGGCTTCAAGTCTTATTGCTCCAGGCCGGTGTCAGTCATTCAGAATCATTATTATTTACGCAAGGTCCCCACTGCAGCAAGCGTCACACAGCTGCGAGTGGCCATCTCAGAGAGTTCCCTCCGTGTCTGAGCCGAGGCTGACACCAAGACCCCTGGTGTAAAACCTTGCGGAGGCCAGAGAATCGCTGCTGGAGACAGAGCTACAGTCCTCGTTTCATTTTGGGCGACAGCTACTTAGTGAAACTTGGCAAATCAAACTTCAGACTCCAAGCAAGCTTCCTTGCCGCCACAGGAAATACATGAATACCTGGCCTTTCAAAAGGCAGATTATGAAAGCACAGATTTTTGCAGTAAAACCATTTCTATTTACTGCAGTCAGGGACAGAGGAGACATTTCAGTTTTAAAGGGTCTGTTTTTAAAGGCAGCTGTGCAGCTGCATCTCTACGGTCCAAGCAGCCTTTTGGACCGGGGAACTCGCTGCACTTGCCGCACAGGGCCGTGCCTTGGAGGCCTGAAAAGCAACACCTAAGAAGCAAAAACTGGGCAGCAGTTTTCTCATTGAACAGAAGTATGCAGTTATTACTCCAATAAGGACTATTCTAATAGCATCAGTACTGCTCACTGCTGTAAGCAGCTAGTGAACTCTCCAGTTCAGGATACTCTACAGTAAGGATATTCTTACACACAGTCCTCCAGCTCATCTGCTTCATTGAAACAAAAAAAAATAATGCCATGGGTAGAGAAAGAGAAGGGCAGGACAAACCTTTCAAACAGGGAAAGTCAACTAACAGTGCCTCTATTGAGGGGAGCACTACATAGGCCACCATCTTCACAGGCATGTCAGAGGACCAGACTACTAGCTGAAAATGCTCATCTTTGTGCAGATGTCCCTGAAGCTGTAGGCAAATGAAGAGTGAAATGCATTCATAAAAACCCAATGGCCTAGGTGAATCAGGGGCATTATACTTTACTCCCAGTGAGCACAACGAAATGAAACTACCTTTTTTTCCACGCTAGGTCCAATCTCCTTTCCCCTCTTAAATCAATTTCTTGTATGTCTTGAATCAACTTCTTGGATTTTTGCTGCTAAATTAGACAGTAAGCTCTCTGGATTAGAGGAATCATATCTTCTATATGTTTCTATTCCCTTCCCTTCTCCCTGCAGCACCATCAGGTCCCAGATCTAATCACTGTTACGAGATACTGTGGTACAGGTAACCATGAACCACAACTGGATGAGTGCTCCTTTCTAGCGGGAACGACAACATCCACAGCAGCATCGGCAAGCATGCTTGGGCTGACAGGGCAGGATGGGAATATGTCACCAGCCTTCTGAAGTCCCTGCTGTGCCCCAGATAGCCCCCACGTCCTGGCATGCTCTCTGCTCTTGGCTTTTGCTCTGTTCTTGCTCCTCCAACAGCAAGAATGTTTCCTGCAACCGTGCATGCACGGAGGGCTGCAGAGTTGCAGTGGGAGGCAGCCCGCTCCCTGTGCTGCTCCCCAGCCCCATCCCAGCTCTGCAGCAGCAGATAGATAGACCTGTCAGTCCAGAAGCAGAAGGCTTATAAGGGTTGCTTTCCAGCACACTTAGTAAGATGAAAATAATAGCTTCAAGGAAAATGCATCCATTTTCCTTTACAAATCCCTGGTGTGGAAATGTTTTAACTTTTAATGAAGTCCATCTGTGCAGAAGTGCTGGCTCTGAAGGATTCACAGAGACAAGACACTGGCGTATCCTGCTCCTTCCTCCTCCTGTTCTTTCATTGATATAGGAAGCCCTGAGCGGTGCCTGGATGCTCCTTCTCAGCCACCAGTATCTTCCTTTGTTAGTGTGAAAAGTATGATAAAGATGCTAATGAGCCTGTACTTTCTAACACAGCACACCCACAAAGGATTACCTGGGAGGCTGGGAAAGGGGAGGACATCATCAAAAACATAAACCCCAGGAGTCAAGAAGACAAACACACATTTGAACTATTAAAAAAACAATAGGCTGTAAATGAGAGCAGGTACAAGCACTCCTGAGAATTACAAAGGGTGGAAATTAGTACTGCTGCTCAAACAACTACAGGAGCAGCAGTGCTCAGCCATGCTTTCCCAGAAAGTGGCTACCTTCCTGGGTATTCACCACAATGAGCTCAATCATTACGAAACCATTTTGCAGTGGTGGTGGTGCAGCCAACACACTTAATTTCCGCTGTAATTTAGCATTAATTAATGTCTTCTGCAATAAAGATGCAGGCACTTACTAAAGACCCAACTGGAAGTCACTGATCCTTCTAATGACAACACTGTAGGACAATTGCAAGAAAAAAAGACAACAGGGATTCTTTATTCTGCATCCCAGACGTGAGAAAATAAGTATTTCCATTTTTTCTCTTTCTTGTTAAAGAAATAAAATACTGTTCTTAGTTTGACTACCTTTCTGAAGTCATTAGCTAATACAACAGTATTTTTTTTTTGTACAACATTAACTATCAGAAACTGTAAGCATACGATGTAAGCATAAATACTATCTAGGACCTAGCATGCACAGTGAAATTCATGTGATGGTAATTTATGGGGTATCCCGTCTTAAATATATAGCAGAGCTTTATCAGGATCACACAGGCTAGAGACTGACATTGTAAAGATTATGTGCAATAAAAAAGCTTGTTCCAAAAATTTATGTGTAAGAAAATGATGGTTAACGGCAAGGCATATGTCTAAGAACATGCTTTCTTCGGTGAACATCAGGATCCTCTCGCATGTGCAAACCATCCAAGGCCCATGCCTAGCCCAAACAGTACAGATGAACCTTGCTGAGCAGCAAGTCAAGTGTAAAATTCAGTACATTCCTCAGACTTACAGGATTCACTTGCTAAATAAAAACCATTCATTAGAAAGAAGCCAGAACATTGTAAGAGGAGGTTTTTCTACCTCTTGAAGTTGCTGTGCCTATTTTCAGCCACACCTCTCTAGAAGACAAAGCATTGAGAGTCTGAGCATGTCACAAGAAGCAAATCATCCCAAAATGCTGCAGCAAAATGGCTGGGCATCCACACAAACCTATGCAACAACAGCCAACTTGGTAGCTAGGATCCTTTCCCTCAGAGTGCAAAGGGACAATCTGGGATGAGTTTTAGTACAGCTTGCCTGAAAAATGAACTTGGAAGAATACAGGGAGTTTAAAATCATCCTTAATTACATTGTGAGAGTGAAATGAGTGATTCCACTGCACAGATACAGCTTCATCTTCTGAATATGCTTAATTGGATACTTCAGTCTTCCAAAGACTCTCATAATCCAAATTAGTCTGCAAAATAAAAAAGCAGTCCCCCAGAACAAGCAAAGATGACGATGCCAGAAGCCACCTCTAGAAGCGAACACACAGCATGTGAAGAATTAATCATGATCATGTCCTCTCTCCATACTAACTAATGCATAGACAGCTTTAAGATTGTATTTTCTTTCTTCAAAACAGAGGAAGAAAGAAATGAAGATGAGATTTTATTATTAGACAGTCGATTTACTATATGTGGAAATAAAATATGGTTCTAACTTCCTAACAAACAATGGTTGCACCAGCACAAGAATCTTCTCTCTCTTCTTGGGAAAATCCATAGCTACATTTCCCAGGGGTTCCTGACCAGTGGCTCTGGTTATACAGTTTCATGAGAAGCAGCACATTTTTTTCTTGCTGAAATTAACAGAAAGGGTACAATGGATTTAGCCCTTGCTTTTCTCCAGGCTAACTCAAACACCTTTAATGTAGAAAAAGAAAACCGGCAAGAGACCGTCCTGATGTAAAACCTAGTTTTTCTGGTATGTTGAAAATAGTTTTAAATCGGCAACATAGTATAACCATTAGAAAATCACTTTAAATGAATTGCAGCTAATTTCCAGCATGTTCCCAGTGTGAGCCATTAATACCCAGAGGCTTAATCATTGATGCATATAAGATGGATTAGGACAACTCCAAAAAGCTGTTCAGTTTTTAAAGATACACATTCCAAAGCAGAGGCCTAAATACCAGCTCACCTACAGCTGGCTCATCAGAGCATGACTGGTTTTATACAACCCCACCAAAGGTTAGTTTATACTAAGAGGATTAAGCACCCCTCGATCCCAATTAAAATAGCTGTGACACAAAGCTAAAGAGTTCAAGGGAGAAAGGAATTCCAATTCTGCCCATATTTCAGCATTTTACAGAACACCATGTAAACAGCAAAAACAGATTTCCAGCAAACATGAGTCAAACCCAACGTGGATCGACGATATCCTTGAACTTCATTTGCCATTTTTTGAACAAATGGCCACATCACACAATCCACAAAGTGTGATCCGGGCACTAAGAGGGAACACGCTCCTCTGCTGAAAGCCATGGAGCTCTTTGGGCAGGAGGAGAGTGACCCCCTTGGGTGGAAGCTGCTCTTACCTCGAACATACAGGTTAGCTGGGGCAGAGTAGCGGGTTCCTGCGCTGTTGGTTGCAACACATTCATATTTGCCTTGGTCCGACTCCTCGCTGTTCTCTATTTGCAGAGCTCCTGTGCACAAACAAGATGACACAGACAATTCAGGTTATGGCAAATCTGGTAATTGAAGAGGCAGCCTCAGAAAAGGAAGGCCATGCCCCAAGCTTTTAAAGTATCTTCCTGGATAAATATATTGTGATGTTGTTCCCTGGACCCACAGGGTACCAGCATGCAGCCACAAGGTACCCAGTCTGCTGTTAGAAGCTTGTGAAATTGATTATTGTTATTTTTTTAATGCACAGGGAACCAGTTACTGATGCATTTCCAACCACCCCAACCACTTATATTCATTGCTTCTATAAAAAAAAAAACATACACATACACATGTATTAATTACAGCTTGGTATAGGACTCCCATCTAATAAAAGGACCTTTAATAAGCCTTTAATCAAAACAGCTGAACACAAAGCCCACTAACTGTAGCTGTTTGTTTCTTATCTGATGCACACAAAGCCTAGCAAATGCTCGACAAATTGCGACCTTCCTGCAGAAACTGGCAGAGTCCCATCTCTCCCACCTCACCACCCCTCCTCCCAGCAGACATCTCCTTTTGAAAAAAAAAGTCTGCCTTTCATCACGCCTTTCTGCATGCCAGTGATCTCCTTGTCCTTTCAGATTGGATTACAATTGATATAAAATAATTAGAAACTCAGTTTGAGATATCAAATAAATACACCAATGCAATACACCCATTTTGCAGCATGGTGCTCGCAATGAAAGCCACCTCCCTTCGTCCCAGCAGCGCCTGCTCCTCCAGCCTTGGGTCAGGAACATTGCTAAGCCCGGACCACAGGTTCCTCAGGACACAACCCGATCCCATCCCTGAAATGCCAGATGCACCAGGGGCACATGAAATAATTGCAATAATTGGCAAAGCACACAGAATAGCAATTTACATGGGGAACCTGTACAGTGCCCATGACGTGGAAGTGAGCACTGTTCTAAGGTGCTTTTCTCTCATCTGCTCAGCCTCATCCAGCGGTGGCCAGCACCACTCGGCCTGGGAGCCTGGCCCTTCATCCAACTCTGCTTCTTGCCTAGCGCAGATGACTGCAAAACTGGTCCCATCTGAACTCCCCTAATGGGGCTCCATATGGAGACTGAAAGATGGAGGTGAAGAGAAGGAAAGAAGCAGGATGCCCATGACAGCAAGCTGGCACGGCAGGAGCAAAGGGCCGTTGGCCAGACACCGAAGCGGCTGCTGCTCAGCCTGCTTCCCCCAGGCAGTGTGGCAGCAATTTTTAAAGTGCCTCCAAGTGCTCAGATTCTGCTGGTTAGGATTGCCTGTAAGAAGGGAACTCTGCTCACAAACCATATACTGAACTAAAAGAGAACATTAACCCCTTTGCTTGTAAGGATTTGAACTCATTTCTGCCTGCCACGGTTCAAAACGACCACTGAGAGCGGCACTGAGAATAGCTGGTGAAATTGCCTTCCCCCTTCTTGCTGGTTCAAGCTGCAGAGGTCAAACTGAGTTTTTCATATTATCAGAACAGAAGAAAAACTAATGTGAATCAACCGCTGCCACCTACATTATTTAGAAGGATAAATTGAGACTGTCGCATAAGTCTATATGTCATGGGGAAAAATGAACTTCCCTGGGTTCTGCCATATAATAAAAAGATGTACAGAGCCCTCCCTATTGTTGCATTAGTGCTGGAAATGAGGCTTCAGCTAGACAGAGAAAGCTTGTTTGCAGAAGTCTTTCCACCTACTAACAAAAGAAGCTGCCAGCTTTCCCTAGCCCTGGCGCTCTCTGGACACCCACAGCCCAAAGCCTACAGAGCACTCCTGCTTAATTCGGGGAGAACATCGAATTTCTACACACTGCCTGCGAAAAACATCTTCAAGCAGGCAGCAGCATGACAGGCAGTGGAGCAGGAGGAAGCTTCCCAGCGCTGACAAGATACAGAGAATCAGAGAATCTAGAAATGGAAAAGCCTATTAGGTTATCTTGTGCATCCCTGGGGGCCAGGGCGGCATTGCTCCCTGTTGTAAATGTACTTGTGTTCTGTCCAATCCCATTTTAAATGTGCCGAGTGATAGGTCTTTCACCACTTCCTCAAGGAATTTATGCCACAGCCTGGTTATGCTCTCTGTCAGGATGGTTTTCCCAGAGCTCACCACATATTATCTATCCCCTTCCTAATTTCTGCTCATTACTCTATGGGTACCCATGCGCTGCAGTTCATTTTCCGTGCCCGCCATCAGGCTGGCAAAAGTTGTTTGCTGCAAAACATATCCAAACTTTAAAAATAAAATGTGGATGTCATCACCCTGACCAAAAGGCTCTCTCAGATTTAGCCTGTAGCCCGCATCAGCTGGCTGGGCTGAAAGCAGGGCCAGCTTCAGGTGACAGGCAGTGGTGTCTGCCCAGAAAAGAGCAAGATCCCTGGATAACTCTGCTGTGCAGATACACCTTTTGATATGCCCCTTTTAGACATTTAATACACATCACCGGTATTTATATCCTTTATACATATGCAATCTTGTGATCACCACGCCTCTTAAGTGCCAGTTAATCATACTATTCTTTATCTCTAGGGACCTCAGCATCAGTGCTGGAGGGAGAAGAGCAAAACATAAGAGGATGAAGAAAATGAAGACAGAGAGGAGTGACATATTACTGCCTGCCAGTTCTGCAGCCAGAGCAGACTTGTTTCTGGAATCATACTATAAACATGTATGTCAGCAACTGTCTACAAATGCTCAGGGACACTGGGCAAGGGATTCTGGTTCTGTTTGCGTTGGCACGACTCTTCAAACCATGGCACGTCAGGAGCAGGAGAGAACCCAGAAAGCAGGAAGGAAGTTAAAAGAAAACCTCTCAACTCAACCAGAAAGAAACCAGTTAATACAATAAATCATCATTAGACAAACACAAAAAGCCCTGAGTATAGCTAACAGCTAGCACAAAGGGGAAGCAGCACAGCACACTGATGGCAGTCAATGGGACTAAAGGGGTTGTTTTCTTGAAGGGCAGCCTACAACTAAGTGATGGATACAGGAAAGTACAGCATGTCTTGGGGTACAGAGATTTATGAACAAAGTTAAGAAGCTCAGGCACTGCTGGGATCAGCAAGCTGGAGACATCAAATGCATCTGAGCCTTGGGAAACACTCCACAAGTGTAAAATGCTCCAGGTCCTGGTTTGGTCATCCCGGGGAAAGGCAATAGCTTCACCTCTTTGTGAATTCAAGCCTAGGCTGGGCAGGACACGAGGAGCCACAGACAAAGAAGAACCAAGTCCTGAGCAACTTCTGTCCCTGAAGTTCGTGGAAGCTGCATCCAAAGAGCCTCAATAGTGCAGGGAAATCTGCTTTGACAACTGCAAAGGACTGGGAACGTGGAGACCTGATTTCTATTCCTAGCCCTGCCAACATCTCGTCTTATAATCTTCTGTGGCTCTGCAAACCCAGGCTAGGCAGGCTGATTTACTTTTATTCATTACTTGGGATTTATGTTGTGCAAGTTGCTGAGTAAGGTCTTGTTCACACAGCATGTCACAGCAGACTTCTCATCCGGACTCCTCGAGTGCTCCTGTACCAGGTGCCTTCTCATTTGCACAGCTGAATCCTGACGTGCAGTCAGATGGCACAGCTTCAGCAGAACATGAAGACCATCTACCATCAGGACACGCATAGGCATAAAGGAAGGAGCAGCAAACAGCTTGTTTGGGAACTTGTGGGGCTCCACAGTGGTACGTACGTACACACAGAACAAAAACTCTCCCTGCTGAGCAGCACCCGACCTCCGCTGCCTCTGAAGCAGCCCGAGCTGCAGTGGGGCTCCGGCAGAAGAGGGGCAGCCATTCCTCACCGTGCCACGATGTCACGTCAGTCTTGTTTGCGGCTCAGATCTGTTCCCGATAACACATCTCAACTTATCAGATTGCTGTCAGCTCCTGAGAAAAACCCCTGGCTGCTCTCCAGTGCCAGGGAAAATGGTGACAAGGGAGAGCTTGCTGGGGCTGAGGGCAGGAGGAGGCTCTGCTGACTGACAAGCATCCCTTGTAGGTCCTTTACTCTGTGCTATCTCTCCCTTCCCTCCTCTCCTAGCTTCTTTTTTTTCTTGCTCTTTAAACTCGGGCACAGACAGCATCCCCGTTAGCAGCTCTCCAAGATACTTATCTATTCAAATATACTTGTGCTCAGGCAGAATCATTAGTTGCAGTGACAGTGTTTAAAAGAAGCATTTAAAAAGTGCACTGCACGGAGCATGGTGAAGGCAGATCCCGATAAGGGCCACTTGGCAGCACTGGGTACTGTTGCACCACGGAGGGCTTGTCACTCTCTCCTCTAGGTGACAAACCAAATGTAAAAGCTCTGAGCTGCCATACAAATGGATCTCTCTGAAATCCTGCTCCATAGCTCATCAGGAGAAGAGAACACATGCACGGAGCAGAGCACGGCAGCTCACGGGGCACCGCTGCTCTGCATCTACTGCAGTGGGAGCTCCGTGCCCCGCAGCAGGAGCAGCTCTGTTTCTCTAGCAGGGTATTCGCAGCCAGAGGCCCCCAGCTCACAGCGGGGGGCTGACCTTTTGCCCTGGTTATAAAATTAGACATGTAAAGAAATGCTCCCACATGTACCCAGGAGTCAGAGGAACGAGGCGGCAGTCACAGTGCTCATCTAAGGGAAGCACTTGTGATGCAGGTGTTAATGAAGCGAGCTGTGTGACCAGGGCCCTTCCTCCCAGGCAGCTGGGAACAGGTAAATTTTGTCCATCCTATGTGCTAGAGCACGTGGCTACCCCAAACCCCTCCCGTCTCTCTCCTCCAGCCTCCCATCAGCTTCCTCCACAGAAACACTGCCTGGCTCCCCCTGAAGTAGCATTCTAGCCACCCCTTCAGCCACTGCTCAGGGTCCCAATCCCTCTTCTGCTAAAAATTCCCTCAGAGGGGAATTCCCAGAGAAGAATCCTCCTAATAAATCCAGGGAGCTGTGGAGCAGGACCAGGGCCAAGGCCAGGCCAGAAGAGATCTGCAAGTGTGAACACAGTGGAGAAAGGAACAACGTGAGAGCCCTGACACCGACCGGTTTGGGAGCTGCAAAAAGCTGAAAGACACCAAAACCACACAAGAGTCACTAGTAATGAAAATAAGCACTTCCCATATTCACTATTTTCTGTAATTTGTAACAGCAGCACCTCCCAGCTGTTACAGAGGAATGCACCCAGCCTCCAATAGCCATCAGCAGTGCCAATTATGCAAACAAGATAACTACAAATATATTTTCATTGTTAGTGCTCATTATGTTGATTATGCCTGAGAGGCCAGTGATTGGCATGCAAGGGGCATGCTCTGGATGGCAGCGCTGCTGAGAAATCATTCTCCTGTGCACCAGAGGCAGCTGCTGATGGCACCCGACCACTGCCACCGAGCCGGACTCGGGCAGAGAAGGGAGGAGAGGAGATCCAGCGTGCTCGGCAGCACGAGGTCTCCTGTTAGACAACGGAGCTTCGGGATGCTCTGATCTCTCACCAGCAGGTACAGGAGATCTCAGGGGACTCTGTGTCAGAAGCGAAACTACAGCACTGTCAAACGCACAGCATCGCCTCTATGTGTGCTTCTAAAGGGACATGAGTCAATCTGAATCCAGACAACAAGAAACATGGCATTACAAACATTTCTAGCACTACACCTCACCCAACCACCCCCCGACACTGTCTGCTCCTTCAAACATAGCTTCTTGTTTTTAAATTGTTTTCCTTTTTTTGCGTGTGTGTCTGAAAAAGCTCAGGAAACAGGAAAAAATCTATCACATACAAAGTGCAATCAAATGTACAAACATATGCTCAAAAAGACAGCAAAATTCTTTTAGCTTCCTCTAATCTCTCTGGATAGCTTTACGCTCCAGCTCGCAGGATAGCATAGATATACCGGAGCTATATTGAAACCAGTTCGCTTGGGACTGGAAAAGGTTTAGCTGCAGCTCCACAGAAGTCGGTGTGGGTGTTTACCTGGTTTCTCAGACAGACAGCTTCTGACACCCAAGTGAGCTGATCTAAAGTTAATTCAGACAGACCTCTGCTATGCTGACGTCTACTGGGAAGAAATGCTCTTATGTATAGGAACCTCAGATATTTCCTGCGGTGACAGAAAAGTAACAAATAAATCTGACTGCAGAGGGATAATGCCTGAGATGATGATATTTCTTTACCTCCTCATGTGCATCCGATCTAATGCCTGTTCAATCCAGCACCCACCTGAAACACAACTGTGCTCTGCTGTCTCTTACAGCCCGGGGGAGGAAAATGCAGCCAGGTTTCACACAAGGTTGAGTGAGTTCAATTCCAGAGAAATGCTAGAAATGAATACCTTATTCTCTACTTTGAAAATAAGAATCGGGCATAACTTGCTTAAACATGGAGTTGCTGATACCATCTGTGGGTCCCCTTAAGCAGATAGCTATTGCCTAATGTGATGGGCGCCTGCCAGCTCCATGTCTTTCTGATGAACAAATAGGGATTTTGAGATTTAATTACTACCCGGGGCAGTCCCCGAGGGGTAAAGAGTTAAGCAACAAACTGAGATTTATGAATTATAGATGGGAGCTCCTCCCATTTCAGTGAAGCCAGAGATGTCTTGGACAGAAGGACCAAATAAGTGGGGCTGAGATCAAACACGATGCTTAGAAAAATCTCCTCCTGTTTGGTGAAGTGTGCATGGGAGAAGTTCTTAGGTCATCCCCTTGCTAACCCCCCGCTACTCCCTGCGAGTGGGTCCAGCACAAAGGCCTTGGGTAACGCCTGAACCACCCAAGGACTCTGTACCCACAGCTCCTAGCGACACAGTCACAGCAGCAATTAAATCAAACTAAACCCACCCCCCCACCCCAACATTATTACCAAAAGGATTCGTTAAGAGTCATTAGTTCACCCTTCCTTTCAGACCAAATTAATGGATTCCAAAGCATCCAACTTACCTTAATGAGGAACAAGAGTGCAGCTGGGTATAGAACACGGCAGAACAGTCACTTCTACATGGACACAACCTCACCATCACAAAAGCACTTTCATCTAATCTGTCATTATCTTTAGAAATTCAATGACCTCCGTTTTAAATAAAAGGCATTAGGCTGACAGAAATCCTCTGGGAGAAGCCAGAGAGCAGCACGTGGCTTCTGTTTGCTCTCACAGAAATGTCATCTTTGACATTCAAACAGGACACATATACTTTAAATAATGTCAAGAACATTCTTAAAATACCTCATCAGGACTCAAACGGAGGTGGGAAGGGGGGTGGGGGTGCAGGGAACTTATGTTTTATGAGATGGATGGTTCTTTTTCACAGAGATGTGCCCGGTTCCCAAGCAGGACGTATGGAGCATCCACGCGGTTCTGGTGCTGAGTCACTAATGTCATCAGACAGGGCGAGCGCGCGGGGCGGCCCCAGGATGGCTGCGCTGCGCGCGCCGCGTGCAAGGCTGGGAGCTCGGAGCGCTCGGCTAGTTAGCATTCAATCTGTCATTTCGTTTTAGGATTTGCAATAGGAATAGGAGATGAAGAAATAGTTTAAGGAGCTTGTAACATCACAGCTGTCAATCTCGAGCGCTCCAAAGGGAGGAATGACAGATATATAAGCCCATTCATAGCAAAATAAGGTTTGCAGTCTTTTTCCCTGACCCAGATTTGCTACAGAGGCAACTTAACGCAAATACACATCAAACAGCAATTCACATTTGCTCTAAAATCACTTAACGGGAGCTGAAAACATTAACCCCCAGCAACAGAACCAGTTCCAGAGAGTCAGATTATTAACTTCCAGCAGTGATTCAGGGAAAAGGGGGAGGAAAGGGGAAAAGGGGAAAACTGAACGAATGAGGTTGTGTCGGTTTGTAGGTGGGAGTCATTCTGTCGAGAAACCCAGGGGTCAGTCAACAGGGGTAACCAAAATCACAAGAGAACTCAGGAGGGCCTTAGCATGTAGCGCTGATTAACACACTAAAGTTAATCTAAAGAGACAGCTTTGAGGGTTTAGGCTAGAAAAGACAACACTGCATTGGAAAGTCATTACTGGTGCATACAGGCTGTGAAAACTAGCCAGGGACTGTGCACACTGGGCTGTCAGACCATAGGTGGGTTTAATTAATGAAGGCTTAAAGCAACCAGATGTGGTTCTGATTCATCTATTTAAACAAATCTTTGTGCTACAAAGCAACGTCGGCACGCCTGGCTCAGACAGGGGGATCTAGGGGCAGCGGTTCTCTGCTCTGCTGCCACACTGGAGGGTTAGCACACTTGAAAGGCAAACACGAGCAACGCAAACAAAGGCGCTCTTTATCCCGGAGCCAGATTTGCTCAAACTTTCAAGAATTTATCTCCTTCTGATTAGAGTTACACGCCTGTCAGCAGCAGCAGAGAGGAATTTGACTGTTCTCTTGTGAAAATGTTACCTACTTACACCAAATCAATCCATCTAACCCCNCACAAAACCCCAGAGGCCAAGACTGCACAGGAAGCTCAGAGACTTGCAGGAGCTGCAGGAGATGTCAACCCTCCCGTGGTGTAGGCTGGGGACCACTGTCCCAGTTGCAAACTTTCCGTTGAATAACCCCCTTTCAACAGTGCAAAATCGCAATGGATGAGTCTACAAGAAGTCACGCTAAAAACCAACCAAAATAAACACACTAGTGGGAGAGTGCAGATGAGCGAGAGCACTGGCAGAGTTAGGGCTGAGAGTAAAAGCTGGAGATGAGAAACACCGGAGGAGAAGGGACAAGGCAGACAGGAGATGGAGTGACGTGACAACTGGAGGCACATTTCAGCATTCTTACCTCTGATCGGTGTACCACCTGGTGAGGTAATTTGAATGCAAATAAGATTAGAGAGAAGCATTAGTACAAAGAGGAAAGGAAGAAAATTATAACTAAAAAGCAGAAAGTTTTTTTAAAGCTAGAATTTGTATTAGCGCGACAGGAATAAACAAAAAGAAACTGATGTGCAGTAAAAGTCAGAGTGACACTCTCAGGAGGTTAGTAAAGCTCATCGCTTCCAGGAGCGCAGCACCCAGCCTTGCGTCTCACCGCTACAGCCACCATCCTCAGGAACAGGGGCCGAACTAAGCTGCCAAGGTGGTGCTGCTGGCTGGCCTCACCACTTGCATTCACCCCCGCCACTGTTCAAGCAGTTGAGATGGAGGACACGTTGGGGAGATGGTGCAGTGCCCCTTCATTCCTTGCAGAACATGGAAGGGGTGCGCGTCCTGGGGGCTGTGTGACCGTGAGTGTGCTGGGCAGGAGGGGTGCAAAGCACATGGTTGCGGGCACTAGGTGCAGTTTTGCTTTGAGGTTAGAATGACCAGTGGGACAAAATCTGCTCACTTAAAGAAATTAAACTAAGGGGAGAGTATAACAAATCAGTTTTGAGCCATTCTCCACATTCACATAAACCTTGCATCAGGTTCCCTCCGGCAAAGAAATTGGTGTCATGCAGAATTAACTTTACATAGAGAAATATTTTGAAATGAAGTAGTTTCTGGTAATGTAACAATGGCACGCTAGCCAGACCTCTGTCATTCCTGCCTAATCTGGATGTTAGCTGGAGGAAGGAATCCCTACCCTCTTTATAAGGCACTGGCAATAATTTTACATGCTATAATGAAGAGTATCTTATAAGGAGGGCTTCTCTGGGAGTGAGGTTCAGTTATCCTGTCACAACAATCCGTAAAGGTTTGTTTTACGAGGTCAATGTGTTTAGCAAGTGGAGGATACACTGGTCAGCGCCTTGAGTTCAGAGCACAACCAATAACGATGCATGATTCAAGGGGAGATGCTCCAGCTGGGCAAATTGGCAGGGAACCCTTCTAATCCCCACTTTTGTCCCCTTGGTCTTGTTTTGCACACATGAAGGCTGTTAGTATAAGGGAGAGATTCATGCAGATCAAATCTGTAGGCAGTTCATGGTATGTGTTGGTTTTATGCAGATTTGTAGGATCTGAATACCAAGCACTTACCAAAGAAAACTGAGGAGTTTAAACAGACAGAAAAACAGGGTTAAACAGGACACAGTGTGTCAAATCATGTTCAGTGTATTGATTAATAAATACCAGCACGCATACAAGAGTGTCGTGTATCTCAGATTTACAGCTCATTCCATTATCCACAACAATGATCACCCAATGGGAAAGAAAGACAGAAAAGAATTTCTGTAAATACAAAGAAGGCATATTTTAAGCATGTTTAACTTGCCTCTTAAAAAGTAATTACAATATTTATACTTATTCTCTGTCTTTCCTAACTACCCTTCCTTTAGGCAGAGTCCTTTCTCTAAGCAGGAACAGCAATTTGAACTACTCCTTTTAGCATTTTCCTCTGCCAAGATGACATTACACCATTTTAACTTTATGTCTGGTTATATTTTTTGACACATTCTATCCACAGATGACTGAAGCATCAGGAAAGATCCTGCAGTCACTGAAGTTGTGGGTAATCTCTCCCTTGCGATAATAAATCTGCTGCTTATTTATCTATCTTAGTAACTACTGCTGCCCTTGACAGAACAGTTATACCAGAGATACTTGCATGGAATTGCACAGCCATGGAAAGTGGGGTTATTTCTCTTTGCCTGTTTGGAAAGTTTGCCAAGGGATATTTTTGTTCTGTTTGGTCTA
Source organism: Anseranas semipalmata (assembly GCA_013399115.1). NCBI lineage: Eukaryota > Metazoa > Chordata > Aves > Anseriformes > Anseranatidae > Anseranas > Anseranas semipalmata. The sequence goes on from VXAA01000742.1 coordinate 329,660, forward strand.
GGGCCTGCCCCGGCCCCCCTTCCACAATTCTCAGAGTTAAGAAAAGCATCACCACAGTGTGTCACTTCCCACGGGAACGGTGCAATGACTTTGAGCACAAGCCCAAGGGGCAGAAAACAGGACTTCCTTCTCTCTTGTCTGGCTTAAATGGGGTTTGTTGTTCTGTCCTAGAACTGAAAAGATTCACAGCAAATCTTTAAATCTACTCCCTGTAGAGGCTAAACCCTTCCTCTAATACGCAATTGTCTACACAGAGCTCTAGGAGCAATTGCACACTTGAAGCAGATTCCTAAAATGTAAGTGTGACCAGCTCATTTTTTTCTTGCGTTAAGTCCCAATCCTTCTGGCCTCTGAATGTAAGCCAACCCTTGTGGGAGCAGCAGAGAGGCACTCTGTATTTAGCGCACTGCTTGTTCTGGGTCTCTCTCACCTTTGCAAAGTTAAGACACTCGGTCTATACTCAGAGGACACCATTAGGGAGAGTGTAAAAGGCTCTCCTGTTGGTCCCCAAATTTCCTCCTCCAGAAGGAATGAAAGTTCCTGTTCTCCCTTCACATCATATGACAACACGTCTCTGACTACTATCCATTCAGGGTGCCTCTCAAAGGGCCCAAATCACAGCACATAGTCCACAGAGTGCCAAGTCCATCAAGTGATGGAGGTGCCATCACTTGAACCATTACTGAGACCAACTTGTGCCCTGTGATCACCAGGTTGCTTTACACAAAGGGCACTCCAAGATCAAATTTTAAACCCAATTCCTTGTGTGGATTGAAAGGTTTGAAACACCCATAAGTACGGAGATCTTACTTCCCCTCTATGATAACCGGCACTGAGTAACACCCCATATATTCACTTCAGCAGGAATAAACGTTGACCCTGACATCCTCTGTGTGCTGGAAGTACACAGCCAGGCACCCAAAGCAAGGCAAAACATAGGATGATGATGATGTTGGAAAACCCCCTGGGATTATTTGCATCAGTATTTCCCAGTGTGGAGGAGAGGCTCTGTTGGAGAAGGGACTTCACTCTGCTGACACAAACTCATCCCAGACCTATCAATAAACAATTTCCTTATAGGAACCTAAACCATCAAACAAAAACAAAACTAAACCAAACCAAAAAAACACTCCAAAGCAATGTCAAAGAGAGAAACCAAGGCTCTTGGTAGCCACAGCCAGGCATTATGGTATGCAAACCTGAATCCTACAGACTGGCTATTTGCCACCAGTTGCAACCATGAGTCTGTGGAATCCAACTGCTGTTATGTGTGCCTCAGACAGCAAGACCCAGATGTGCAGTATAGGTTCCTCTAGGACATAAAACTTCAACTGTCTATTGGTTGGCCATGATACTGCTTCAACCTTTGTCCAGTCAGTCCTTTCTGTGAGACAGCATCCATCTTTGTGTGGGTTTCCTGATCCTTTTGGATACTACTCCCCAGTCTTTTGGGCTGTTCTTATACACATTGTTCCAAGTCGATGCCTATCTGATGTCTGGACTTGAAGCTGTAGCTTGCCAGGAGTTGAATGTCTTCTGCTGGGTACTGAGTGCTGGCTACGACTAGTGAAGCAGGATAGGGCAGTCACCAGCCACACTGCCATTCCACGGCCACCACCTCTTTTTGCAAGTTTGTTCTGTGTTTGCTTGGTATTTCTTTTGTATCCATATAAGTAGTACTTCTGCCTATAGGACCAAGACTGAAATGAAAATGCTTGCTGGTAACTGAGAGCATAAATGCAGTGAGATGATCTGGTGAGCAGCTTCCCACTGCTTCTTTGTTACAGGCACCTACACTTTTTCCAGAGAGTGTCTGAAGTCACCTGTAGAGCCCTCTCTGATACTTCACTTGCAGTTAATTGCCTGAAAGCCACACTAGGGTCTAAGGCACAGTTCCGTAACTCAGTTAATTGATAGTGATTAAAAGAGAATGATGCTTGTTGTAACACCAAGTTCTTTAATAGATGTAAGATGACAATGCTCTCTGAATTTCTGGAATTTCTTTACATAGCAAAGATATCTGTATGCTAACATTCAGGATATTTATTTACTTTAATTTGACATTTTGTTCAGAAGCTTTCTGAACAGCAAGGTGGAAGAGCAATTCTTCAAATATGAAGCTCACTGGAAGCACTCAAGAGCTTTGAGAGTATGAATACCACCAGAGTTGCTTTGAAGTCTTCAGGAGCTTGTGGTCCAAGAGTCTTTATGGAATAGCTGTGAAGCATCAGTACAATCTGATCTGTACTGAGAAAGTTTCTGGCACATCATCAACTAATTTTAAAACATGGTTGGAGGTGTAGCACCGACCCTTGCTGCCAGCGCTCTCATATGTGCATCATCTGCTACTACGGTCTCCAGACAGTTTTAAAATCAGTTCAGCCAAACAGGTTTTAAAATGAGCTAGCATGCCAGGGGGGTTACCCAGCCCAGAGCCAGCCTAAGATTCTGCGTCAATGACTGAGAAGCAATGACCAAAGCTATGCACCCTGGGTGTGAACAGGGAGTTGTCCTGAGTCACTGCATTTGCAGAAAAGCAGCCTCTCAACAAGAGGCAGGAAGTACTAGCAAGATGAGCAAGGGAGAATTTTGCTACAGCCAACATGAGTCAGAGACCCTGCCTTTGCCTTGATCTGTGATAATGGAGATGAAAACCTGTATTTATTTGTGTTCTCATCTCTAGAGCAATTACCCCAACACATAGTGGCAAAACTACTCAAGAGCTGGACTTAAAAAAGAATTAAGCATTATTCTGGAGGAAAGATCTATGTGTTGGGGGGGAAGGAGGAAAAAAAAGCCCTCTGAATGTAAAGAGGAGGTTTAACTATCAGGAGGTTTAATAAGAAAAATGCATATACACAAATACAGATGTAATTAGCAAATGAGGGAAGGCAGGACACAGGGCAGACTTATAAATTGTGCATTTGCTGCTGACAGACACCACTATTCCAGGGTTAAAAGAGCCTAAGAAGACAGCTTGGTTGTCTTAAACCACAAACTGTAATACCTTCACAGAAGACGAACATACCTCTAGAAACTGATGTTCAGAGCCCACGTGGGCACGTGATCTGACTGCATGCGAGTTCAAAGACCTGCCTGAAGCCTGCAGAGCACTGCCAGCCCACATAACTGTGAGTGTCAGGAGAGAGCACCTCTCCCAAGCATGTGTTTTCTTTAGCTATTTATTCCACGCTAGGAGCCCGAAGAAATGAAATCATTCCTCAACTCTCTCTCTAAGTTAGACTCCAAAGCTGCTCTCACCTTTATAACTTCTATTTAGGACATCTGAATAATATATTATGTACTGGGTGAAGGTCAGACGCTCTATATATGCAATATTGGGCTGACACTGTACTGCAACTATTTTAACTATATTGCATCTGTCTAGGTTTTATTGGGTTTTAATTAAATGAAATTAAATGAGCGTATATTTAGATTGAAACAGTATAAACTGACATCCATGCAGATATGCCAGGCTGGCTGCAAGATATTATCTTAATGGAGCAGAGACTTTGCAAACTATTAAACTCTCATATAATGAGGTATCTATTTAAATATTCCTTTCTTTTAAAAACAACTCTTCCCCACTAGGTGCAATGCTGGAGAGCTCAATTAGCTCCTTGCAGAATGGATCAGAGACTGCCCAACCCACCACATCGCTCACACAGGGTGACTGCAGTCAGGTAAGTGGGGCCCAGGCACTTCAAAGGGCAGGCCCTACTCTGTATCAATCACAAATATAGGAAAAAGCCACAAGTGATAGCAGAGATCAAAGTTCTGGCCTATGAGAAGTGGTAAACTTCTTGCTTCCCACTCATGCCAGGGTGGAGCCAGAGCCTTGGTGAATCTTGGCATCACATCGGCAGGTCCCTAAAAATAAAACTGCACTCATACCTGGAAGTTTCTTGCACTGAACTGTGGAAACCTCCCTTACTACATTAGAGAGCTAATCAATTTCTTTCACAAGTCTGAGGATGTGCGCTGCTCATTGATTTCTAAAAGGTTCCCTTGACACCTCCCTTGGTAATTACTGTGTCTTCAGCAAGCAGCCAGCTCTAGAGTTTGAATCCCAGGTGAAATATTCAATTGAGATGTTGCTGAAGAACAGTGAATAGGAAGCAAAACTTGGACACAGTGACAGAGTTTACTGGTTTGTTTTTAAACTTTCTATCTCACTAAACTTGTGAAGCAGCTGGTAGAGAGGCAGCCAAGTGCCTGCGAAAAGGAGGCTGGAGAACATACAGCAAGTGCATCAGGAGCTGCCTTGCTGCTCATTTATGGTAATTTCTGATGCTGATTTAGTCAGCTATGAAGTGAAACACATCCATGTGCACTTTCCTATTGCTGCTTCCTAAAGCTTCTCAGAATAATTAACAAGTGTGATATTTTCTTTCAGCACAAACAGATCAAGATTAAACCATGTTGTGGGGGAGATAAGCTAAAGGTCACTGGGAAATTTCATAAGCTATAAATGCATTAGTATAATTAGCGCTCACTGGTACATCAAGGTGGGATCAGGAGTGTCAGGCTGGGTTCTATTTTTGACGAGAGTGATGTCTCATTACCCACTCCCCCAAGTAAAAGCCTACTTCTCATCATCCAAGCATCATCAGATTTATGCAGAGGGCTCCTGCTATGGGGGAATGTGTCAAGACGTTCACCTTGCTAGGAGGAAGATGGTGTTGCCCTGGCAGCAGCACTCATAACAAACGGTTTTTGAGTGCCCAGAGACACATCACGGCCAGGCAAGGCATTCTGCCTCTTATTTAAGCATGAGACCTTTGCAGACTGAAGCCACTCCAGCTCTGATCCTTCTGTACTTTCAGTAGGATACCATGGACTTTTTTCCCCCGGCTAAAGCTGCTATGTAGTGATGCCTTGCATTGTTACATATCCACTGCAATTCACGCTGGGGAGCTGCATTTCATCAAGTGAATAAAGCGATGTTTTATTTTCTCTAATTCTCTAATGGGCCTTACAGTCCTGAGAGACCGAACAGTGCAGCAGAAAAACAAAGAGTTCCTCACTAAAATGAGTGCATTCTTAGCCACCTACAAGAACTAATTGTCTGTATTTCTAAAGCCAGTATTCAGCTTATCAAATAATAAAAAAGAAATGGTATATATCAAAACTGCATCCACCTTGCTTTGAAATCCACAGGATTGGTGCTTCTTGGATTTTTCTTTATTCTTGTGGTGTCCCATATCAAGAGTGATAAAGATCTCAACAGCAAACAGAGCACTGTCTTGCAGAGTCTATGTAAGGAGTGACATGACCACTGCTTGCAAAACTTCAACCAGTATCTCATACCGATTTGCACTGCGCTCCCATTAAAAGTAGCTGAGGCCTGCTGAGTTGGTAGCGAAATGTCTAAGCCTACCAAGGATTTAGGGCAATGTCAAGACGCTCTACAGAAGACAGAATCCAGGTGATGTTCCACAGGGAATGTCCATGCCAATCTCTCCTTTTAACAAGTCACGATATCCTGGTAGACAGCATCAGCTCCAAAAACTGTTTTTACATCGTAAAAGAAACAAGCTCAAATCAAATTGACATTTGAATTTAGAATTGCATTTCAGCATCACGAGGAAAAATAACAGTATCAAGTAAAGAGAAAAGGGAGGAAGAGTGAGGAGGTAGGGGAAGCTTACTTCCTTTGCTACCTTACCCGAGCGGAGCTGCTTGATTCTCCCATTGCTAGTTGCAGTGTCGACGGGCAGGAAGTCCTTGAACCAGGAGATTTCAGGATCAGGGTTACCGCTGGCAGCACAGAGCATTGTGGCTGTGCGGGCCTTCTCCACCACCTTCAGCTGCGGGCCCATATCAATGGTTGGGAAGCCAGCTGGGAGGTGGTCTTCTGCAAGAGGAAGGAAAAAACACATAAGGTTAAAGAGAAATGTTCCGTCATAGCGATGAGATACGGTTATAGTGACAGCAGTACCATGGTACAGCATCTGTGCCTCTGCTGGAAAACAGCAGCCAGACTTCCCTACTGAGAAGGTTTTCAAGCCCTTAAAGCACATTAGGCTCTATAATGAGCATTCATTATACCAATAGAAGCTTCCACTAAATTTAACTCCGTTTAAATCAATTGCCTTGGGAAACGTCCATAATTTTCATTGATACATAAGCTCCTTCTATTGTTGTTAATAATTCAGTAAAAGCAGGTATTTGCCTTTTTGTGGGAGGACCGAGCTGAAGATAACAGACAAACACAACACCAAATAGTTTGAGGCATCTTGAAAAACAACAGCTAAACAATAAAACCCCTCAGAATGGTCCAGAGAGGCCCATTTTCTCTTTTTTGACTAGGAACATTCTGTCACACTGGTAGGATAGATTGTAAATCTCTTCCTCATGCCCCCAAATCTGATTCAGAAGGCTTTTAGAAACTAATGAATGTAAAGCTAATGAGCCACACTTTGCTCATGAGCCGCCTTGCCAGGCTGTGCCGTGGCAAGCTCCTGGTGCATTTTCTGGGCTGCAAAGAGCAACGGAGGTGTGCGACAAATGGCCAGCACACGCTCTGGCATGTCTTACTGAAATACTATAAAATGAAGCACGACCATAACTGCTAAAAACATTCATTCAGCAGGTATAAAAATAGTTAATTGGGTTTGCTGCTGCAGAGCATGCTCAGGTAGGTTGGGTTGAATACATTAGGCAGCCTTCACTGATAAGCCAAGGCATGCTCCAACATCATCATTCAATAGCAGCTGCAGAACAGAGCTCATTTACTCATTCTGTAGCAAGATGTACTGTACTCTGCTAAGCCTGAACTGCAATCAAAAGGACATGCTTTCACAGAAAAAAAGAACTTGAAGAACATTAAGAAGCTTTTAAAGCACCAGAAACTCAATTATTTTCAGCATGTTTCTTTCCCCCCCCCCTCTTTTAAGGGAACTTAAGCAAACCATCTTCTCTGGCAAATCCAATTCTGCAAGGCTCCCAGCTCACTGCAGTGTTTAAACGAACAAGATCTCAGCATTTTCCAAAGTCCCAGAGGAGCCCAAACTTGCTGCAGCCTGATTTTTCCTGTTATTGTCACACATCTGGATCCGTACCCCCTCACTCTTGACAGGACGGTGCTAGCAATAGGCCACCTCAGGTGCTTCCTTCGATCTGTTCGGCCATACCTGCAGCACAAACACAGCCTTCGGTGGCTAATCTGAGGTAATTCTTCCTTAAGATCTCAGGAGAATTCCCAAGACCCTTGACTTGTTTGTACATCGAGACTGCAGCAGAAGGCAACATCTGCTGTAAACAAAACATTGCCCTGGAATATTTTTCTTCTGGGTGGATGAGAGTGTCTACAAGACATCCAAGGTTTTCTAAAGGAAAAAAAGGTTCCTGATGCTTATTAAGAGCACAAACCATATTTTGTCTCCCAGACAGGCCTCTCTAGAGACCTCTCTCATCATGAGCAAACATAAAAGGAATATTTAAAAAATTATTTATTTATTTATTTATTAAATGAAAGGTACCAGTGGAAACTAGTTCTTTTTTAATTTGCTCTCCATTGATTTTCAAAGACAAAAGGTACATAGAGCTTAACTGGAATGACACCAGAGCTAGCATTCAATAACAAGCAACAGAAGCACTCAATATTGAGCAACCACAATGCATACTCCTACATGGCTGAAAAGAAACAAAAGAAGGGCACACAGAGAAGTACAGCGTGGTATAGATTGAAAAGCAAAGGAAGATACATAAGAGAAGTGGCAAACAATGACATTCCCCTGGATAAAGGCCATGTTTGCCTAAAGTACAGCACCTTGCTATTTATGATATTGGAAGCAGATGTTTATTCTGGGGAGGCCTAAACCCTGAAGTGATCTAATCTAATCACCACGCTTAGTATTTGCAGTCTTTCCTGGTTTGTTCAAGATTTTACACAGAAAGCACTATGCTAAGTACCACCTCGTTAACTTCGTCCAAAGTCTGTACAGAGGGGCTTAGCAAAAGCTAAAAGCAAATCTAAAACCAGCATTTGTGCAAGAAATCTCTTCTCATCTGCAATGATCCTTCATCCACAGAAATGAGACAGAGCAGAAAATTCTTCACAGTGTGTCTGACCCACAGGTACGCGACCGGCCTGCAGCGCTGGAGGTGACTGTTCAGTCAGAATGAGCAGTTTGTGACGAGCCGCAGACCGGCAGAAATGGTATGAGCTAACCTTGACTTCTCTGGTACAACAGGGAAATGCTGATTACAAAGACCCTGGAGCGAAGCTACCTCTGCCACAGTAAAAATCCCAGACGAGGCCTGTTCTGGACTCTAAAGGGGCGCACGGTGCAGCTCCCACGCCGCGCACCCTTGCCAGCCCAGCCCCAGGTTCACCTGCTGTTAGCTCCGGGGTGGCCCCAGGGACCCGCACCAGGCCAAGGCCGCAGTGTCCGGGGCTTGAACTCCAGGGGAGGATGAGCACCTTCTCTGGAGGTGGCCTCAGGTGCCTGTGCCATCAGGAAGTGGGGACTTGAGCTGGGGCCGCCCCTGAGCCCTCCTGGCTGTGGAGAAAACGTGCCCCGGTCGTGCCGCAGAGCACGGCCTGGCACAAGCCCACGCCTGCCCTGTCAGCAGCACTCCTGGGGAGATAACGGGGCTCCGTTCCAGCCCGGCTGGGTGTTGCTGGCTCGCTGGGATGGCGAGGGATGTCTCCGCGTTCAAACACTACAGGCGACGATAGGAGTTCAGAGCTGTTCTTGCCTCGCCTTCCCCTCTGGCAAAAGTCTAATCTGGGTCTAATTATGAGGCCCAGTCATGCCTCAGCTCCTTTCAGCCCTCGCTAGCTGTACTAACTTGTCCGCACATGGAGCTCGTCAGTAATAGCTATCCTCCTGTTCATGCCAATATGTGGATACTCTTCTTCTAGAAAATGAGCTTGTCAGCACCTGGTTTTATTCAAGGACAGCTAGTATGCTTTGAATACACATTAAAACAGGCTACGGACTTGCTTTCAAGTGCGGATTATCTAGACACTGGTTCTTCTTTCTGGGATTCAGATACCGTCAGAAGGGGTGTATCTCAGGTAGGCACCAGGTTAGAGCACGCAAAATGCAGCCACAAGCAGGAGTTTTTTCAGGCATTGCAAGCTCTAATTCCCTCCTTGGAGTACAGCAGCAGAAGCAGGAATGACAGAGAGGAAAACGAGAAGGGAGGGAGATGGAGAGAGAGAAAGAAACGAGCGGATTTTGCAATTGCAAACTGAAACTTGGAAAAGCCACGGCCAGGCTGAGGTCTTGCTAGCAGCAGTCACCCAGGAGCCAGGAATGTCCCTCCGGCATCTAGCATGACAGCATGTGCAGAGGATATCTCATGCTCACTTGACAGCTCGCCTTGCTAATCCCCTTTCTGAGGTGACAGAAATCTAACCCCTCTGCTCTTACAGTTCTTTTGTGCCACAGATTTCCCATCTTTAAGGGGGAAGCTAAGGTAAGAAACCTTTCCCACAGCCCCAAACGGGAGCTGAGACCTCCTTTACAGCAGCTGCAATTACGTGGCTCATTCACAGGCTCACCAGAAAAACACCTTTCTTGAGGCTGCTGCTGTGAGACGCACAGCCACTGGGGGGGCCTTATTTTCTACATCACTCCAAGTACCAACTGAGGAATAAGAACACTGAGGCAATTGCAACTTATGTCTTTTGAGAAGCACGGATCAGCCCCAGTGTGGAACGGTGTAACAGCTGCTTACAGAAAAGGCCTGCAGAAGAGCCCGTGGTGAGCACAGCTGTTGATGGCTGAATCCCGCAGGATTACCCCCAGGATCTTGCTCAAAACTTGTAATCTCTCACAGAAGAGAAAAACTGGAGGGCTGGATATCAGGTTCCTACTAGCACAACCCCCCATGGCACTCACTGGTCTTGCAGCCATGCAGCTGTGTTTTGCAGGTCATATCATGACTTGGCACCTGCAAAATCCTCCCCCTACCACTGTGAATTTCCTTTGTGTCAACATAATTCTCAGAAACAGTATTTCAGAAAAGACAGTGAAAACTGTAAACACATTTATAGGTGTTATTTGTCATATTCCTCTTCCTATAAAAGCCAGGCCTGCTTAGTATCATGAGTCCAATTGTTCAGACTGCTGAGGGAGAGGGAAAAAAATGATACCCAATATAATTTGGAAATAGCAAAAAGTAGCTTTTGTATGTTACAGCCCTAGCTATAAGGTTAAATCTCTTACAATCCATCAAAAACCACTGCCCCACTGGAAGGGGTGTTCGCAGCTCGTTTCTGGTGAGATATTGGGCCTTATCTGCTCACAGGGCTGGAAATAGCTTATCTAGCCCACTGGCTTCTGCCAGCATGCATCAGCCGAGGAACTTCCAGCCCAACATTGGTTTTAGGGTAGGAATGATTAAAACACAAAGCTGCCTTGTTTTCAATTCTGCCAGCTATCTGAAGCCACACAGGAGTATGCAGTGCTCGGGACAAGGCAGGAAACAGATTGAGGGCGGAGGGAGATCTCTGATAAATGCATTTGACTGCAGTCAGCGTTGCACAGGAGCAGGAGGAACATCCAGAAAGCTCTTGCCCTTCTTCCTCACCCACTCAGTGAGCTAGGCTGGGATCTCCCCCAGTGAGTCACCAGCACTGCAGCGATCCTGGTAAGAGGCAGAGGTCTGAAGCAATGTAACATGGGATGTTGGAGGGGTTTGCAGGGGTAACCCTTGCCTACTGATGGACTCGCATTTGATGGATCAATGGAATTACTTCACACATTTTACAAGCTTCCAAAGCTCCCTTTGAGGCACTGAAACACATTAGCAAATGCAAAATTATCAGTGCAAGAAAGATAGCCAGGGTAGTCGGCAATATTAACTAATGAAAGATGCAAGCTAGTAAGATCGTAAGCACACCGCAATCCAGGACATCTGTTTGCTGAATAAACAGCCCTAATTCCTTCAGCACAGGTTACACAGCACAGCTATTCAATTATCACAAGACAATCAAAAGCACTCGAGCAATCCAGCAGCCCAGAAGAACAGCATCATTTTACATGATAAGAAAACCCTGACACGGCGCAGCTCAGGTTCAACTGATGCTGCACAAAGAGCATTTTATCAGCCATTTTGAGGCAGCGCTCTCTTCCTGCATCCCTCTCCTTTACAAAAGCTCCCTAAGAGGCTCACCAAAAACATCATCCACATTTGTGGCCTCTGAAGGCTGCCTGGTGCCAGGCTACCGCCTGCACGGGTAGGAGGAAGGAGTGCGTCTGTGTGTGCTCACTGCCGGAGCCAAGTCTCATGCAGGCTAATTAATGCCTCCTCGACATTGGCACCGCCTTGTAATTGCCTAAGGAAAAGGTGGGGCAGCGAAACCAACCTGTTTCAAAGGCAGCAAAGTATTAATTACTGGGTTAGCAAGTATAAAACAGTTTCAGGCAGGCAGAAAATACAAACAGTCATCTACTGATGACAAGGCTCTTAATGACAAATCTGCCAGTTCTATATGACATCACACCAACGTGACATGCTGAAGCCGCCTGCCGAAAACGGGGAGCAGGGTGCAGATGAATGGGTGGGTGTGGAAATTTGCTCCAGAAGGACTTTTCTGTGTCATGGTGTAACCACATGAATTACTGCACAAGAGCTTACAGTAAACAAAGTATTTGCTATCTCTCAGAAAGATCACAGCAGCAGCAGCAACAAAACAGTTCACAAAAGGAATCTGAGTCAGTCCAAAACAAAGAAAGTACTGTAAGGAAAATTCAAGAAAATACGAGACTAGACATGGCAGCAAGGATAAACTGTCAGACTGATTCCTGCCCTGGGGGCTCACGGCGTGGGAGCTCAGTGGACCTGCTCATCCTAGAGGTTGTGAGTCCATAAAACACCCATCAGGGACGGTGCTAACCTTAGCTGCCGGAAGGATGGAGCGACCATTGCTCCCTCATGGCTGGATGGCTGTTACCTCCATTCGCAAGGCTCCGACACCTTCCCGGCAGGGCAGGTCCTGTTCCCAGCCGCTTGCTTGCCGCACAGGGGAGCAGGGCAGCTTTGCAGAGGCGGGTGCTCCCAGCAGCGGGGCACAGCAATGCCTCCCGACCGGCTCCACCGCGGAATCAGCCCCCGCTTCAGCCAAGTCCCGGTGCTGCTTCTCGCCCTGCTCCCATGAGCGCGGCGGTAGGGGAACGCACGGCCGTGGCAGCAGCACATTGCCTCCCCAGGGCTGGGGCAACCCCTCCGTTAGCTGTGTGCCGGCCCCGAGTGCTGCCTCCTGCCCAGGGCACAACCTTGGTTTGCCAGGCCTGAGAGGGGACCGCATCCCGACGGATGAAACAAGTTGTTTCTCCCAGCTCTTAGAGATGGTGTTACCACCCACCCGACCTTCCTTCCAGCCTCATCATTCCTCCCAGCCTGTCCCAAGGAACTGGCTAAGATGAGAGGTGGTGCCGCAGACGCACGGCCAGCCCTCCATTAGGAAATACAACCTCCTTCCCTTTGAGAAGCACTGCAGCGTGCCACTACCACTCCTGGATATGCCAGGCATAGCCACACACCAACCAGTAGCGACCTTTAAGTCTTTCACGGGTAGCTAATCCAGCCTACATTCAGGCTTGGACACAGAGAAGAGCCACAGCTGAAAAGCACTGGTGGAGGCATTGGTTCCCACCCTCCAACACTGCTGTCCCCAAGCATGGCCCAAGGAAACGCAAGAGAAAGGTCCCTGTGGGGAGCACAGTGCACAGCCACTGCCATGCCTTGCACTCCGCCGATCCAGGGTCTTCACAAACACTGCGAGATCTGCTGGGATGGCTGGGTCCAGCCCAGCGAACAGGCAATTCCTCTCTCTTCTTCACAGATAATGACTCGTGACCTGTGCTTCACAGAGGGCAGCACAAAGATGATTAACAGCTGCCGAAGCTGACTCAGAGCAGACCAGAAGCGACTGCTCAGTCACATACTTCGGCAAATTAAAGGTTTGCACCTACAACCCACTGCTTCAGTCCGTAGTTTAGGGATCTTCCTAAGTAATAACGACTTCTGCTCAGGATGTTTTAGCTGTGGAGTCTGCTATCAGCTAGGAGACCTCAGCCTATCCTGGAAGAAAACAATTATTTACACCTTTATCAGATTAGACTGCACCAGTCTGAGACAGTGTTTACGAAATCCCCACCACCACATCATCCTTCAGCCACCCTGGCCTCCTCTTCTTGCTTTCCATTCTGGCTTCCTCTCTGTGACAGTCACATTTGCAACCTCAGTCCTAAACCCAAGTTTTTTTGCAAGACTTAGGCTTAGTATATCTAAAAGAGTGGAGAAAAGAAAAAAAAAGAAAGAAAAGGAAGATTATAGTAGAAGCTTATCTGCTCAGCCTAAACAAGCTCTGTACCACACGGCAGAGCCAACCCAAGCTGATGACAGAACCTTGTAGGCTGGTGGGATGCGTGGTGCAAAGTCCCCAGAGAGGTGACGACCACCCTAAACCTCCTGCTCCAAATCCAAGCCTTGTACTGTGCCACAAACGTAGAGCAATGTCCACAGGCAAGACATCTGAAAACCATCAAAACGCAAAGAAACGTCCAAACAAGTATTTTTTCATGAGAGACCAGAGAAACTAGTCAGTCATGTTAATGAAGTACTAAAATGGCTTAGGCTGTGAGGTGCTGAAAGTCATTTAAGGGTTCAAAGTCTAGCACAGCAGAAACTACAGCAAGAAATGTCAAGAATGTGGGTGAGGAAGAGCCTGCACACAAGTAGAACTGATCATATCTGCAAGACTCCCTGACTGAGCAAGCGGCCCTTCCTTAACCCTTGTTTGGGTAGAAATTTTTTTTTTGATTATTCCCTCCCCACCAAAAAAAAAAAAAAAAAAAAGGAATAATTTAAAAAAGAAAAAAATAGAGTTTTGTGAAAAAAAATTAGATTCTTTCAACAACTATTACTCACAAAAAAAAACATAAAGCAAAAAAAAAAAAAAACAGCTGCTGGCAGTATGCCTTTAGAAAACTCACAAAAGTTCTTTAAGCACAATGAATTCAAAAAGGTTTTGCAGCCAACTATTAAGACTCCATAGTAAAGCAACTGTAAAAGACAACCAAGCTGTGCTTTCAGGCAGGACCGTGCCATTTGTTAGTACCAACTGTTGAATATAACTGCCCGTAGACTTATTTTCAAAGCACTGTTTCTTTTTAATACCTTATACTGAGAAATAGAACACAACTACTGTCACTGCACGTTTCCTTGTGACAGAATATATAAACATACTCCCACTAAAACATACCCAAAACTTCAATCTTTTCAGAGGAAAGCATGCGAATGGCTCTTACTCGAATTCTAAGTCATTTATGAATCCCTGCATTTTCCATGCCACTTCACCTGCACTGATGTGATATGCCATTAGCATAGAGATTTTCATTTTTAAGATGTGCAATCAATAATGCATTTCCATATGTCATTAAATACAACGTGTGGTTAAATTAATGGAGCATTTGACTTTTGATCCATTTATGTTTGGTTGCAGTTCAGTGCAGGAAAAAATGCATGAGAACTGAGTTAATCTGACAGCAGAGCTCTCCCACGCTTCCTAACGCTGAGTTTCAGATTAATGTGAAGCATTCCTGCTGCCACTCAGCTGGAATACTAAATCTGCTCATTTCCACTTCACAGGCCAGAATGCAAGATTTTCGGTCACTTAACTCCTACTGAAAGGGCCAGATCGTGCTAAAATCTGATTTCTATTTAGCTCCTGTAGCCTGTCTGCATCACTGCCAATCCAGTGGCTTCTTCTCTTCTGGGGGAACATCACAGCCTATCAAAGCATCAGTGGCCAGCAAGGCTAAAGCAAAAAACTTTAAGATGAGGGACAGGAAGAAGTTGTATGTTTTGACAAAATATCCTGCTGAAAAAATCTAATTTCCTAGCAGTGGTTCCAACACGAGAAAGAACTCGTGCAAGAGAAAGCAATGCCCTTCCTTACATTTAAACCACTGAAAAGGAAGGCATTCAGACAACATGGTAGAGCAGCAATTGTTGACTTTTTAAGGATAATCACTGTGATATTACTTGAGAGAGAAAAAGAACTCCCTTTTGTCTGTCTTTCACCCTCCCACAAATCCCCAGTCAAAAACTCCTGAGAATGTTTTAAATGTTCTGGAAATATTAGCTTGGAAATTGAAATTTAAGATTGTACTGGGGAGGAGCCAGAGAGTCATTAGAGAAAACACAAATACGCTCCAGTTCTGGGATTCACAAACTGCCAGTGCTTCAAAAGGACAACAAAGAACTCCCCCCCAAGACGAATGCCCTCCCAAAACACCTCTTTGCTCTCTGATCTTCAGGACTAAACTGAAACTTGAAGGCAACCTCCAAAGTCGCCCAGCTATGGGATGGGGCCGCTCAGTAATACCGTGAGAGTGAATCCCAAAGCTAGCAATCAAGGCGCGTGGGTGTGGGAAAGGAGGACAAACACAAATTCGTACAAAAACAAGGCTCCTTTGCAGCAAACGGGCTGAAAAGCACCAGTCCTGGTGGTGCTCGACAGCCTACTTTGCTCTCCACCTCCCTGTACTGCCTCTTCCCCGACCCTATCCCTTTTCTCCAGTGCCATCCTTTCCCAACGCTCTCAGCCAATTCTCTTGCATGTGGCTATGTTTGCCATTTCCTTAGTTGTAGCGATCTGTGTTCTGAGCAAGTGCTCAGAAAATATATCAAAATATTATTAATAAGTTAGCAAAACTAGTATATAGAACCAGTCCCAGCAAAGGCCAATATAGTAAAACACAAATGGAATTTCTAGACCAAGATATTATTTCTTTATAGCATTCAAAAAGAAAATAACCTTCAACAAAATATTCATATATTGAGATCAGGTACCTCTGTGACTCTGAAAATTTCTCATGTATCTTTTCTCAGAGAAATTCTGTCTTCAAATGAAACAATAAATGTGAAGTTTCAGTGCATTTGTTCTGTTGCAGCCAACTCAGGCATAGAAATCATTTCTAAAATGTAAGAAGGACTTTAATCTAATCTGAACTCCAGACAGATCAGTGATATGGCAAATCACTGCTTTCTATTCAGAAGTTTTAAAATACTCTATCACATAAAACATCTTGAGATACTGGGCAACTAACTTTATTTACGTGGTGGGGAAGTGACTTTTTATAAAGGGGAAGAACACGGCAAAACTTGACCAGAGTCAGGGACAGAAATACCGTCTTACCGTGAGTTTTGTATCTTAATATAAGACGTCACTTTCTAAAAGCTCCATTAATTGCCCTGGCTCCAGCAGCACTTTAGATGGAGACTCTGGTTACCTTAACAGTCTTTCAGAGACCATCTGAAGGAGAAGGGCCCTCAGCGAAAGACCAGCAGCAAGCCCGTGACTACACACCAACATAAATAAGACATTATTTCCAGACAAGTGATGGTCTTTAATGCTGGGATGATGTAATTGATCAGAGTTTAACAGAGGACACACACAGATAGCAGGAGTTATAGAGGCTCAATATTCTATTTACTGCTTTGCCACAACACCCATCTTTTCAGAAAGATGTACCGCAGAAGGAGTGGCTGACAATTTCAGCCAAGGCTTTAAACAAATCCCCAGTGCAGGCCCTCATGAATTAAAGAGCACGCAACAGATAAATGGAAAGCTGGCAGTGAAACCACATCAAGGCCAAGTGGATCAAAAAAATGGCACCTCTTGGCTCCTGTGGTACGCATCTTAACACAAACCACATGGAGGAGATCAGCTAGAATTCCTTTGCTGTTCAAGAAAAACACATTCCCTAACGTTAAATGTAGTTGCTGTTAGCCAAAGGCTCAATTTTTCAAACGAGCACCAGAGAAATTGTGGGTTTCCCCACCCCTCTCCCTGGCACGCGAGGAGGGCTGCAGAGCTCGGTGGCCCGGGACTCCTACTTCCCAGGTAGGAAGGATGGGTTATCCTTGAATTTGGTCCTTGCCTTTTCCCCCAGCACATTACCAGACACACACAGACCAAGAAAACTAAAGAGATGCCTGGATTTGGCAAGCTTCAGCCTCACTACGCTAAGAAATTAACTTAAGGAAAATTTTAAAGGTTTTTTTCCCTCTTGAAAGTGCTGAATAGTTGGCCTTGAAGTTCTGAAGACAATCAGCTATTTTTCCACTGCAACATAATTCCACTTTTAATTAAGAAGATCCCTGCATCATCTCCACACTAGTGGTTGGGAAGAGCAGTCCCCATAGCAGCTGTTGAGGTTTCCTCTTATTATTATTATTTTGTTCTTTTAATGGGAAGTCACAGAGAAGGGGTAAAAAGGCACCCATTGTGGGCCTCCCAGGACCTTCTCATGCAATACAGCCAAGGTTCAGGATAAGCAGAACTGCGAACAGCTATGGGGGATGTCACGCTCTCTGTATGAGTTTTGTTTGTTCCTGACTGAACGGCAGACAGCACTCACCAGACGAAGATAAAGCATGACAAGGTTGTAGGACTTTACCACGGGGGACGCTGCCATGCCTGCCGCTTCCCGGCGCGTGCCCAGCGGCCGGCCCCGCTGCACGCCCGGCGAGCAGTCCCACCAACTTTCCCACGTTGCGGGCACGGAGGCGTCGCGCCGGGAGCCACGCAGGCGCAGCACGCGCTTCCACTGCCGCTGCCAGCTCAGGAAACCGCCGCCGCCTCTTTCTGTTAGCAAGCTCAGGTTAGACCAGATTTTCCGGTATGGATTATAATGGCACTATTTACATTTCATACACCTACGGGGAAGAGACCCCGGCTTTGCTGGAGCAGATGTCTTAGCAGGAAGTTCAGAGGCTAAAAAGCAGGTTAAAGCCACAGCAGCCTCTCCGACCTGCTCCACCACAGTCCCGGTGGTTTTGCTGCCCAGCGTCCGAGCGGCTGATGTACCGAGTGCTTGCTGCGAGGCATCAGGAGCGACGGAGCGATGCCAGGGTCTGAGTGACCACACGAGGAGAGGTGAGGCAGCGCTGTCCTTTGGCAGCATGTCAACGGTGGCTGCGCTAACGCGCTCCCAGATTGGGCTGCTTTAGTTGGATATGAGAGCGTGCTTGGGTATAACTAATTGGAAATAGGCCCTGAATTCCTAATAACCAAAGTTATCGTCCCTGGGATTTATGCCAAATTAGAGACAATTAATTTCCCTCTCTTGATTATTACACACCTTAATAGCTCTGTCCTTGAGTCAGTTCCATCCTTCATGTGCAGAGCCCTTCAGCTCAGTCTCTAAAATTTGATGTGCATGAAGAACGGTTAATAAGAAAGTTCTGAATCAAATCCGAGTTACCGTATCAAAATCTCTCATGTTTTACAACAGTGAAAAAAACAATTGGATTCAAAGCCTACTTCAGATCCTAGATTATAAAGGCATTTGCCGCATAGCCTCTGCACTCTAGTCTTTAGAGGCCTTAAACAATTCCACATTTCCCTTTAAGATGTTCTTTTAAAATATCACATGGCGGTATATACAGATAATCAGGATTGTTTTCATTAAATGATTTCAGTGAAGTTCACTGGCTTTATTTGATATACAAAAGACTATTTAACCTTCTCCCAAGACACTCCGCTGATGTAATTACAAGCAAGAGATGAGGCACGGCTCTCCCAGCTGCAACCACTAACAGGAAAGAAAACTTTCTGCTAAGCAGAGGCCGCTGCACGTCTTTCCTGGAGAACACAAGAGGTGGGTACCTCCCTGCAGATGTGAGTACCGTGAATCTGTATTTCCCCAGCTCAGTGCACGCAGGCTACTGCTGCTGGGATGATTCAGCTGCAGGAGAAGAGCAAGTGTGTGTTTCAAGTAAAATAGCTGCTGGCACTCCTGTCCCAGGCATCCCTCACATGCGAAGTAAACAAGACCTTGTGTCCCTTTTCCGAGAGGCAACAGCAAACCCTGCAGCAGCCATAGCTGTGGTCTTCAGAGCTGATGGGGGCTCTGACCACAAGGTCACTTGGGACACAGGAGGACGCGCTTGCCAAGGACAGGAGGGGAACTGGCTGAACCCCAGCTGCTCGCTGTGCTGAGCTGACAACCAACACAAAGTGCCAGGAGGAGACACCCTGCACAGTGAGCCCCTGATGCTGGAGATAATCATGGGGGCCTCAGACTCCTCGGGAAAACATCACCTGTCCTTCCAGAAGGGGGGTTTAAGACCCATGACCTGCCTGAGGGAAGACAAAGTAGGGCCCGATCCTATCTGTGAAAACCAACACAGCCCCAGTCTCCTCCAGGCGGAGCTCAGTCTCCTCGTGACCGGCCCTGTGTCTCAGCAGCTGGAGAGGGGTCTTGGGGTTTTCTCTAGGAGGCAGAAAGGGCAGGGAAGCCACAGACCCACACAGAGCTGAGCTGCCTGCTCCCGAGGCTTACACACCTCTAGAGCAGGCAGCGACCTGCTGTGAATTTCACATCTCCCCCACAGCAGAACTGAGGCAGATCTCTGCAGAGCCCGTTGAGGGGAAGTCACTGAATGTTCCGTGCGAGAGCTGAAAATCCACGTTTCGTACTGTCTGTTGAGTCCTTGAGCTAAGGCTAATATGGCTCTCCAAAGCAGCTTACTCCCCAGGTTTCTTCTTCTCCTTCTCTCTCTCTGCTGACATCCCTGACACACGAGGTTTCCACCTCCCTGGAGACAAAGTGGCATCCTACACGAATGGAAACAGTGGAAAGTGTTTGGGAGATCCAAGACCTCTAAGATCATGTGTGGCAGGGAGGGCAAGAAAGCATCCCCTCAACTTGTGGCTCACCAACAACCTTGGTCTGCTACAGAACAGCAAATAAACACAGGTTCACCTTCCCAACACAAGCAAGCAGCAAGCAAACCAGCAAAATAAATGAAGCAAGCAAAACCACAATTTTTATTTGGTTGTGAGTGAATACCTTGAGACACCATTACAACGGATAGCCCACATGTTTCTTCAGAGAGCCCTTGGGTTAAAACACCTGAGAAACCCTGGTTTGGGAGGTGGGGCCCCAGCAGCACGTGAAGCTGGGCTGCCCCATGCACAAGCTTTGGGCCCAGACATGCTGGGAACAAAGGCAAAAGGTTGATGCTTCCTAGCAAACCACCTGCAAACAGAATAAACAGCATCATCTTACATTTACACTGAGAATGGAAATTAAATTAGCAAGTAGATTTTGATCATGAAGTGACCTTTAAAAATGATTGAGAGGAGAAAACATTAGCCACTGTTATTTCCTCTGACACACATCCCTCCTGAAGGCAGCTTTGTGTGCAAAATATTATTGCTAATTTTGTTTCACGTTTTCAAGATGCTTTTAAGAATTTAAGATGACTCTTATTTTCTTATTTTTTCACATATAGGCTTTGCTATCTCGTTTCTTCATATAGGCACAAACTGGGAAAAGTAGTGCAGCTGGACTTAAAAGAACTGGACAATTTTATGACATTTAATAACGTTTGGAGCTATAAAAGCTAAAAACAGTAAGGGTAATGAAATCTTATGCTCTGGCGCTTAAGGTATTCTCTTCTTCTTGTCCCACATGCTGAACCGTGAAAATAGTTCATGTCAGGACGGGAAGAAGAGAGCACAGCTCCTTTTAGACACCCACAGGGGCTGGCTGCTGCGGGAGGTCAGAGCCACAGGCAGCCAGACTGGCAGCAAACCGCTGTGCCCTGCAATCTCTTCTCATTCAACTGTATTTATGACCGCCACCAACATGCTAACAATTACAGCATTCGTTGCACAAATCTTTATGAGTTTTCCCAATAAAAGTGGGCTTTTCTTTCCTCCCGGCTTAAACAGGGTTATGGAAAGATTGCCAAAAATTACACCTATTTTATGGTTTCAACAACCCCATTCTCCTTCGACACTCTCATCATATCTTGCTGCTTTCTCACTTACATAAAACTGCAAAGATTATGCAGAATTCATGTCTGCATTGTGACAAGCTCTTTTAAAAGTCAATACCTTTTGGAATCTGCTCTGACCTTGCATTTAGACAGACATAATGCCGTGTACGACTCCATCCTGCACACACGTTCCCTTATGCATGCATCAAGACAAGACTTTTGGCTGCCAATGCTTTCTCTTGGCATGCCAGCCCAGATTTGCCTAAAGCCCAAATCAGGGCAGACTGTCACTTTTAAAAATTTGGTAACCTCTTACGGTAGCCAATTTTGTTGGTGGTGGCATTTTTTTGTTTTGAACAGTGACACAGTGTAATCATTGAACTGTAGACCACAGACCATCTGCCAGTATCATCTTCTAAGTCCTTTCATCATTGCAAAGGTTTCCAACATTGGAAGGCCCTTGGCTACTTATTCCTGTGCCTTTCATATCTGATATTTTAAGTAGTTGAAACTGAACTATCTGCCGCATCCCAAGGGATGCCACAGAGAACGAGGCGGCAGGCGCCTTGTACCAGATGATCCAGTGGTCCTTTATGAAGCTCAGAACATCACAGCGCAGAAGATCAGAAGTTCCAGCAGTTTTTCCACTTCTGACACAACCAGTTTCAATTCTCTCTTGGCCGCACTTTTATTCCACTGCCTAAAAGCATCCAGCCCAAACCTCTTCCCTCCATTGGCCCCGTGCCTCTTTCCACAATCCGGTTTTGCTGGGAACGGAGGCCAGTCTGTTTGCCAGCCTGTCCTCAGGGGCACACTCCTGCTTTCTGAAGCTCTGAAGGACGGCATTTCATCTGGCTTTGCCCCCTTCTCGACTGGTCTTTCTAGCACATTTGCCCACTCATGTAACACCACCTACATCAAATACCAGCAGCAGCATTTAAGGTAAAAGAACAAAAAATGTCCAGTCCCAACCACCTGACCCGAGAAGTCAGTATTCCAACAACCAGCTGTCCCATTAGCATCTGTACCTTAGTCAACAAAACAAAAAGACTGAAATCTCATGTATGATCACGAGCTCGAGCAGCAGGAACCACACAGCTCCCACATCTATGCACAAGAGGCAGGGAGCAGCCCACAGGGATGCGGGGTCTCCTTGCGTACAAGCGGGCAGGGAGAAATCCATTGCATTTCAGGGCTTGGGGACATCTGGGGAGCATCCGTGCCCTCCTGACGGCTTGCAGGGGTCATGCCCGTCCCCGTGCACCTCTCAGTCATCGTGAAACAAACGTGCTCACCCTAGGGCGGAGCGGAGCGATGGCAAACGCTACTCGGAGCGTTTCAGGCAGGTTGCAACAGGCTGCGGCCCCGGCGGGACGGGTTTGGCAGCACGGCCTGCCCTGCCGGGCACAACAGGAGGAGGTGCGGAGGCCTGGGGCGCGAGCTGGTCCCCCCATGCCCCGCGGCTGGGGTTGGGCAGAGCCGACCGGCCGCAGCACGAGGGGGCTGCCGGCACTTTGTCCTGCCCGGGTTCGTAGGAGAACTGGGCTGAGCGAGCTGGAGGGCTGACCGAGGAGCACGGTTTGCCCGGCTGCCCTGCAGAGCAAGCCCCGTGCCCCTTGCGAGGCGCGCGCTGCAATCCCGCCTGCTGCCGCCTCGCGAAGGGCTGCTCTGAACTCGCCCATTTGCAAGCCGCACACAGCGCGAGGCATCGCTGCAAACTCATAATTAAATTCATTACTCCACACAATTTTAAGCCATTCTTCAAATAATTACAGTAATTTGATAAGCAGAAATCACATAAACCTGCTGCAGTTTTATCTCTCCCATTTGCTGTCTGAAGGAAAATGTGCGAGTAATTAGTCAGATGATAACAGTCCGGGTTATGCAAGCAAAACAAAATTAATATGATCCTTACTAAAAAAAAATAAAATTTTAAAATAAAATGAGACCAATGACACCTTAGGTGGTGCAGGGTGGGAGCGAGGGAAACAGCAAGGGCCCAAGGGATGGGGAGGAAGGTGACGCCGCAGCGGCCATGCGGCATGGAGGTAGGATGCTCCTGGAGCCAGTGGGATGCTCCTGGAGCCAGCGGGATGCTCCCAGAGCCAGCGGGATGCTCCCGGAGCTACCGGGATGCCGTGCTGGTGCTGCTCCTCTCTGGGAAAGCCAGTCAGTAACCCTGGTAACTGGGAGGCCCAGCGGAGGCAGGGGAGGCGAAGGCTTCCTGCAATACGCACGGGACCATGACAGGACGTTCATTAGCGCTCTAATGGCAGCAGGGACAGCAGCCTGGGCGGCCGCGCTGCTCCTCACCTTGTTTATGAGGTTCCTGACCTTTCCTGCTCTGAAGCAGGGAAAGTCGGCACGCTGCGGTGCTGGGGGGAAGGAGCAATGGAAATTCACACCCGTCGGCTTCTCCAGAGAGCTCGCATTCGCGGATCGAGAACCGGCGAGCGAATGGCACGCAATGACCCTCGTGGGCCCTGGGCGTCCCCGGGGCTCACCCAGCGCCTCCAGGCTGATGCAAGCATCTCGCTTTGCAGAGCGGGCAAACGGAGACAAAAAGAGGTGGAATTGGAGGCTGTGAGCAGGTCGCGGTCAGCACAGACCCCGGTGCCTTGTGTCCTGTGGCCGAGCTGGCCCCTCGACTACCAACACGGGCCCGGAGCTGGCACGAGTCCTCTCCGCACGGCTGCAGAATCGCCGCGCCCGGCCAAACCCAGCAGGTGACTGAAGAGTTAATCAACCCACAGGGGCCAGGGATGAGCTTTGCTAGAGATAAGGAAACTTGGCGTATGCTAGGGTGAAATAGGAACGTGGCCCTGCAGCGAGATCGATAGAGAGGAGAAGGCCAGGGCTGTGGTTACTTGGTGCTCGGATTAAGAGCTTCATCGGGTTTCTGCAATCAGATCTGATGACACCTCCGATGGAACAAAGGGAGGCTCCAGGCCCTCATTTCACAGAGGAGTGAACGAGGAGTCATCAATTTCCTGAAAGTGACTTTATGCCTCGTTAAGACCCATCTAAATTATATACAAGATGACTTCCAAGTAATGGAAAAATGAATCTACAGACAGTCCTTTTTTTTTTTTTTTCCCCCTTTTCTTTCCTTAAGGATGTGTCTCCAACCAGCCTGAAACCAAACACTTGTTTCAGGGAGAAAAATTCCCATTGCTACAGGGAGGTATTTCAAAATGAGCACTTCACTTTTAAATGCAGCTGCACCTTTCACGCTCTTCTTCCCCTAGAGCTTGGAGTACCCTGGCCAAGAAAAGCGATTTGAGTCCTAAGCACCAAACATAATAAGCAGTTTACGAACTCAGGCAAGATTAGCTTTAAATACCACACTTTCCAGAAGAATCAATCTCTATGTGGCAACTCCACAGCTATTTGGGTTTTTAAAAAAAAAATCATAAAATGAAAGAAATTTCACGTCTTTAATTCAGAAATAGAAACAAATCAGTTTGCTGAGTAAGCAAGTTCAAGGCAACATAAAAAGGGGAGGAACAGCAGTATAGCACACCAGGGGGAAAAAAACAAACAGGTTCTTCTAGCATATAATTTACCAGCTGCTAAAATCAGAGTCAATTATGAGTGCACGAAAGAAAAACTTATCGCAGAGGCTGCACCTCCTTCCATGGCACGGCCGCGGCCGGTGACCCCGGACGAGGCGCAGCGCGGCTCTGCGCTCCTCTCCTGGAGCCGCACGCCGCGCGAGGGGACAGGCGCTGTCTCGTCACTGGGAAGCTGATTTAAAACTGGGGCATGTCACCGGGAAGGATGATGGATTCGCCGCTGCTTGGGATCTTTCAGGGGGGATTAAGAAATGATAAAAAGTCTGCGGGAGAAGCTGCATCGCTAGCGCACGCGCGCAGAAAAGGGAGTTTTGGCTCGCGGGCATCGCGGTGCTGCCTGGCTGGGGAAGCTGAATTGCTGAGCCCCTGTGCCCACCTCGCCGAGAGGACATTTGTGTCACCCCCAGCACACGCCAGGGCCGCTTCCCCACCGCGCGGCCAGCGCTGCCTGCAGGGGTGGCACGAGCCCCTCGCCAGCGGCCCTTTGCCTTGGGGGGTGCCAGCGGCTCCCGCTCCCCCGCCGTGCCCGGGAGGGGTGCCCGCGCTGCGAGATGCCCGGGCGCATCGCGGCACTGTCTGGCGACTGCCCGCCACGCGAGGACACGGGGACATGTAACCTCATCTCCCTCCTGACCTCCCGCTTCTCAGCCTCGGGATTCTGCTGACACAGCAAAACTCGCAGCAAACTCGGCTGTTTGAGCTGTGGGTTTCCACCACGGTCTGTAATCAATACGAGCACATCAGGCGGCAGGACACGACCGCTGCCATTTCGGCGGCTTTAACCAGGTCTGATCCCATGTCCCTGCCAGAAAGTAGCTGGAAGCCCCGGCTCGGTGACGGCGGCGAGTCCCCACGCTGCCGCAGCCTGGCGGGGGACAGCCTTGCTGCCGTGGCTGCCGCCGGGCCGGCTGGGCAGC
Source organism: Anseranas semipalmata (assembly GCA_013399115.1). Classification (NCBI taxonomy): domain Eukaryota; kingdom Metazoa; phylum Chordata; class Aves; order Anseriformes; family Anseranatidae; genus Anseranas; species Anseranas semipalmata. The sequence goes on from VXAA01000742.1 coordinate 354,912, forward strand.
TGGCAGCGCGCTGCACGCCTGCGGCGCTCCAGACATTTGTCACAATTATTGGGGATTTACGAGGACAGGGATCCTGTCAGTTGTCTGTAATTTCACTCTGAATGATGCCCTCTCTGTAGGAGGTAGTCTGTGAATTAAACCAGCCTGGAGGGAGGAAGGGAGATGTCCCCGGTGAATGTCTCTGACGGACACGTCACCTAGACAAGCTCTTCTGCGCAGCAGCAGCTCGCTGGGGGCCTCGGAGCAAGAGGTGGTGCCCACGGAGCCCGGGCCAGCAGCACATCTCCCGGCGCTGTGACCGGGCGGCTGGGCGCAGAGCCCGGCCCGCTGCAAGCTGGCAGGTCCCCGTCTCGGCAGTGCTGGGGATGCGTGCTGGTACTAAAACAAACGAGGAGCACGGGGCTCCGCGTTAGCCGACTGTCTTCATGCAGGATTGGCAGCCGCAGCTACGAGAAACGCTTGCACACACTGAGCCAGCGACAGCAACACCCCCAAAAACCTAGCACAAAATGCTTTAAAGGGGAGGGAGGGACACCAGGCGATAACGGACACGTGTAATTGAGATGCTACCTGCAGGTGTCCCTTACATACACATTCAAAAATCATGCTGCCCTGCTTCAATTTGCCTAATACCAGTTTTGTACTACAGCAACACAGCAAGCGCTTTGCTCCCTTTGCTAATTACAAAGACTTAGCTCTCTGGAATGATACCTGATTGCAGGCAATGATTTTTGCTAATGGAACAGTTCATCTTTTCCATACCTGAAACCCTGCAAGAAGGAAGTACTCCAGGGGGGAATACATTATGTAGTAGAAGGCATGCTATGCACCTCTTTATATGAAACTATAATCCTAAGGCTTCACAGTTCACACAGTTCCACTTATTGTACTACAGAGGCACTTTTCACACTAACAGAAAGGTTGTGCAATTCATTTCATAATCATCAAAAAATCTTTTTAAATAGGAGTTTTTAACAGCTGCACTGGATTTCCTAGCACTGCTGTTGTGCTGCGCCACGGTAATTCTTTCTGCAGGGCTACATACTGAAGAGCAGAATCGTACCGCTATTGCTGCTCTTTGGGTCATTAAACTTCTGTCTCTTAGAGCAACCAATTCTTGCTAATTCATGTTTAACTTTTCATAGATGGTTATATGAATTCTTAGACCCGTTATTTCCTCCCCAGACCTCGCTACATGCTTCCATGGGCATTTTCAACAGCTCTGAGCATCAGGAGGACACCAGCATCAGCACAACCTATGAGACATCCATTCAGGGACACTCATTTTGACACCAACAGCAGAACCAAATTCCACAAGCTGTATTTCAATGGTATGCATCTACCTAGGAAGACTGGCCAGTGACTGCGCATTTATGGCTGAAACTACCCGCCTTGTCTGCAAGTGGAAGAACCACCCTGTACAGGGTATGGACTCGGGAGAAATTCCGAAGGGAATCAGAAGTCAAATAAATATGGATTTTAGAGATAGCAGAGAGAAGGTTGTAAACGCTCTCACTTTTCCTAGAAAACTATCTCAAAGCATTCTAGATGGATTCTCCATTTATTAATCTGTACGAGAGTAGTTCTTAGAGACTGGCTGGCCATATTTAAAAACATTCGTGACAATCCTTTTGTTTTGAAGCTGAAGGAGCTCCAGACGATACCTGGCAGACAGAGCTTATAAACTGCAGCAGGGGCACAGAGAAAGCTCAGAGAGGCAGCTGCTATGTCGAGGCAGTGTAAGCAGCTTATTGAACCCTGCAGGTCCAAGGAGCGCGGGCAGCATTGCTGGTGCCGAGTAACGCATGGCCCCAGATGAGCAGGGTTTTGGGACGTGCCACTGCCTGGCGCAGCTTCCACCCATCGCTGCTGGGCACCTACAACAACGCAGCCGCCTGCTCCCCCCACAGCACATCTTCACCTGCCCAGGAGAGACAACTGCCCACCCTGCACGCCCAGAACGGAGCTCTGGCTGGGGCTACAGTAGGTATTTGCAAGTGTTCTGTTAAAATAAAAAAAATCAGTCAACTGTGCTGCCTTTGCAGACAGATTTTCCTTTTCAAATTTCCCTTGAGCTGCATATGGCTCTGTAAAGAGCCATTCTTTCCAAAGCATGCTGGCTTTGACAACCACAGTCCAGATTTTAACATTTCAAACAATTCAGAGACTACAGAAATTTGCGCTAATGAGGAGATGTGCCAGCGTACTGTATCATTTTGCGCGGGAGCAGGAGGGAGAGGAGTAGTAAATAAAGACATAGAAGGTCTAGGCAAGGCAGCAATTGAAGGAAAAACTTGTAAGGATGAGCGGGCTGGGCCAGGTGGGGTCCCAGGGGCTTCAAGCCCACAGGAGTCTCGAAGATGCTCTTCAGCTCAGCAGATGAAAAGAGCCATCGCTGCCGGTTTGCTCCGCAGGATCTTCACAGTGGGACTGGACTGGATGGGAGCAGAATTGACTGGACCAATTTGGCAGGTCTTAAAACACTTCTCTGGAGAGAAAGAGTCTAACTAGGCATCAAGCTGAGGTAACACAGCAGCTGCATCATCCCAGTGACTACGCACAGATAAGCATGTAATGCTTAAGGACGTAATGATGTCAGGAACGAGGGAAGAGGTCTCAATACAAATGCACCCCAAACAATTAAGTGCATCACACAGGAATACAAGAAAGCATTAAGTCATTAAGGAAATGTAGACAGATGCAAAAAGTAAGAGTCTCTACCACTGGGTTTGTTGTCTTTGTTAACCTTAGGAAAAAGGGGCAAAGACTCACAGTCAGGCAACATTATGAGGATGGTATAAGGAAGAAAGGAATTTGAGTTGTTTCATCTAAAACCCTCTGGGCAGAGCTGGCATTAGAATGAAGGAAAGTATGCCACATGCCTCGATGGGAGGAAAGCAGATGGCGATGATAAGAGGACGAATATTTGTGCTTCCCATCTCTGAGTGCACCATTTATTCCTAACTAGCTGTTTCCTGCTCCACTGCAGCAGATATCGCTCCTCCCCAAGCGGAGCCGACCCTAAATGCTGTGGCAACTTTAGATTCTAGGACCACTGGGGTCTGGGTCTTGGTTCCACCAAGCGTGAAAATGACCCTCATGTCTTTCTGCATCTTCCAGCTATAGTTACAATAATTTAATGAAAATAGCTTGCTAATGAATAATGACCGTAGGAAAAAAGGATGAGCTTTGTGTTTTTTCCAGAAAACAGAACGGTGACATGATTAGTTATGAGATGTTTCCAGAGGAAAAAGGGAGATAGCAAAATCCATACCTGTGGTTACTGGCAAGGCCACCAAGGCAGCAGCCAGCCACCCGAGAGCCACCCTGCTGGCACAGGCCACGCTCGGCCCACAGCAACGCTCCTGGAGCCCACCCGACCCGGGGGAAAAGAGGTGCTTCTGCTAATGGAGTATGACTGGCAGCGGGAGCCGATGAACAAAGTTGTGCTGCTTGCACCATCTGTTACCTGTCAGCTTTTCCACAGAGTTTGTTCTTGGGTAGCGTGTAACTGGCCAAGCTGCAGGACGGATGCTTTAGTTTAGTCAAACCTTTGGTTTGTGCCAGATGTGCTGGCAGCTTTGTGCTACATTTTCTTTTCCTCCTAACTGACAGTAGAGGAAACCTGACAGCATTTTCTATCAGCTGCTGCGTTGCAGCTACATCCTCTTCCACTCTCAGGGCTGCCAATTTCTCTCCAGCAACCTTGAGAAAGATTCATCTTCTGGGCAGCTGATGTCACGCGAGCCGAGCCCTGCCTGCACGCAGCCCCTCCATCCTTGCTCTGGTTTCCTGAAAGAGCTGTTTTCAGTTCTGCACTGTGTCAACGGGCTGAGGATCGGGGTTGTTGTTAGCGGTCAGTCAATCACTAGCAGAACACAGTCTCAAAATTCATCCCTTCCTTTTTACTCTGAAAAAGGGAAATTTTTGCTGGAAACTCCCAGATGAACACCACACAAAAACCTCAGCCACAGTTGCTGAGTCTGTTTTCACAGCAACTTCCCAGGACTGCTGAGCCAGTTGTGCTCTCACGTGACAGAGAAACGCCACTTGGGATGTCCCAGTAGGACTCCTGGCCCTATGACCCGGCTGTGTGACTTCTACTACAGCTGGCAACTTTCTGAGACCCCAGAGCAGAGACTTGCACTCCCCCGTAAAGGAATTCAAGCTGCCATCTGATGCACCGATGAAATTGCAAGGCGGAAGGACCCAGTTAACCTCGTGATGGAAGCAGAGCGTCTGCAAAGATGGAGAGGAAGATTAGCTGCTAATTCGTATGATTGCTTTCTGGGTTTTTCTCCATGCCACCCCATCGGACATTACTTGCTGATAAGCACGAATTTCATCTCACTCACACTTCAAAATAACCGGAGTGAAAATCAGTTCTCCGCGGTTTTCATGGAAAAGATCTAACCAGAATCACAAAGCTGAGTTAATCCAGAAATTACCTGTTACATTTCCAGTTAAAAAGTGTAAGACCAGAAAGAGCATTTGGTCACCTCACCCGACCCTCCACGAGACAAATTCCATGCAGCAGCCCTTCACACCCGCCTCGTGCTCTATTTCCACCTACGCTGGGCTGAAAGGTCTTGCAGAAAGGTGTCCAGTGTTCGATAACATCAAGAGATAGAGAAGCCAACACTTCCAGTGGCAAATCAGCCCCACTGCTGGAGATCTGAGCCTTATTTCTGCTTGAATTTCTCTGGTTTCAGCTTCCAGTTATTGATTCTTGTTCTGGCTCTGTCTGATGGATTAAACAGTCAGGCTTTGCAGCCAGCGTCTTCTCTCAGTTTAGGTACTCATACTCCACAAATACTTCACCTCTTGCTCTTCTTTCTGGTAAGTGCAGCACACAGAGCTTCAAGTCTTTGCTGTATGGAATATTTCTCCATTTGTAGATTACTTCTTGTGGCCTTTTATGTACCCCATATTGCAGTTAGGACCTTTATTCCTCGCTGTCAGAAAAAATATGGGCATGTAAAACCTTTGTTACTGCACTTGTCCTCAGGGTAACTTTGGGCAGAGCAACAAAAGACAAGAACCATCTCTCAAAAAAAATCAGTATTCCTAGGAAGAATGGCTGATCTCGTTCTCTCTCTCACATTTGTGCTTCCTTCCTTCCCAACAACAACTTAGCTCTTCTATCCCTGTCTTCCACCGCTTCTACAGTTACTCGACACACTTCACATATAAATGAAGCTTATTCGAAGGCTGGGATAGAGAGCAGTCCATGTAGGAAAAATCAATTATAAACCTAGATCTATTTCTGACAGTTTGGTCTTTCACAGAAAATGTTTAATGAGGATATTTTTATGAAATATAACAAATGTAATTCTTGCTACAGCAATTTTGGTTTGTATATTATCAGCCCTGGCAAGATTTCAGGAGCTGCTAGCCATGGTCATGGTGCCAGCTCTTTGTCCTTGAGGTAAGGAATGGCTTGTTCTCACTTTTCATTATAAGAGCATAATGTGACATCTGTATAAGCAGCACGAGACGAGATCGGTGTTTACCATTAGTGCCCATTATAGCTCTGCCGCTCCTGCCACGACTCAGGTGAGAGGACAGCCTGCCTGCTGCCCACGCTGGAAACCAAGAGAGCTGCGTGCAAGCAACCCTCCCGGGGAGCCAAGTGCAGCCGGGAGGTGGCACGGCTTGAGGACCCCTGCACTGTGCTGGCGAGAAGGGACATCGGAGCAAAGCGCGAGTTTGAACCCCTGTTTTACCTGCAGCGTGTTGCACCACCAGAAAGCAGCTGCAGCCTCTGAAGACGACTTCGATCTTGCCCTAGCACTTGGCCCCGGAGGAACAGGACGCGCCACGTGACAGTGACACAGTGCGCTTGGGGAAAGGAGGGACGGTGCGACACGAGCAGGCTTCATACTCGTGTCTACAGGCTTCAGAGAGAGAAGGGAAGAGCAGCCCAGGTGCGTGGGTCCAGGGATGACAGGCAAGTTCTGCACCCAGGGGCAGTACAGCCGCAGGCAGGAACTCCTCCAGGGGACAAAGCAAAGGCTGATGGTACCGGCACAGCCAGAGAACTAAGAAAGTAAAAGGAACAAACTCCTGCAGAAGCTGTGCAAGATCTCTGAGTGCAGGGGCCAACAGAGTAAATTGGATGAGAAAGGTGAAAAAGAACCAGAGCAGGATCTGAAGAGGCACCGATGGCCTCCTGACAGCAGGGGATCAAGCCTCCGCTCCAGTGATATCTTGATTATAATGGCGACTTGGACCAAGGCACACTGAGATACTCTCACACATTTAGCGTCTGAAGGAAACTCTGATTGCAGAAAGACTTAAACTGCTCATCCCCTCTCCACCTTCTGTTGAAAGTGGTCCCAGGATCAACAGAGATGACGAGGGAGACAACATGCAAAGAGGAGGAAGGAAAACTTTGAGCAGAAATCTAGTAATCAGGATTATCATGATAATTTCAGCCAGTAATTAGCAAATGGAAAGTTAATTATTGCTACTTCCCCCTTCCTTTCACCATGTCTCACCCAGCTGTTCACAAATTGATAACCATAGAAACGAGCGTGAGCCAAGCCTGGGTAGTTGGTATTCACGCAGAATCAAAGAAACACATTTGCATTCTTTGCCAGAAGAATCAATTTACCTTGATTGATGATTGAACTTCAATAAGTTCTTTAATATTTTGGTCATTAACCATGATGCCATAACAGTGTCACCAGAGTGCTATTGTATTTCACACCAGGGCTCTTATTAGCTGCACTGTGTAATATGCCTGAACTCCTAATTGAGCCCTTTTAAATATTGATAATCAACATATTTCAAAAGATGATCCTTGGAAACAAAGCTCAGCCTGCCCAGAATGGTTTATGAGCACAGTGACTCCTGCCACCGGAGAGGCTGGGCAGGCTGGGTACATGGCTCAGGGTGCTGGTCGAAGCAGCAGAGCTCCCCTTCTTCTCACTGGTGGCTTTGTCATTGCTTCGCTTTTTCTTTCCCAATATTGTTGAAACATTGCTTCTGACTACAAACCCTGCTCCTGCTTCAAAACGACCTGCAGTAATTTCATTTTCCCTCTTAGTAACATTTCAAAATGAGATCAGCAGTAATACTTCTCTTTATGCACCAGGCTAAACGTAGGCAGATCTAAAACAACCTTCCTGATGATAGATATATGGCTAAAGTCAAAGAGCTAGAGGCACTTAAAGTGCTATAAAAGGAAATAAAATTAAAAAATGACATTGTTGGTATTTTGCAGTGGAAAAATAATTGAAGAAAATCAAGAAATAGTACTTAACGCAAGCAGTAAAAAGAAGCTTCAGGGTACCAGGTAGGTGGTCTTTGGTTACAACAGCAACCTTAGCATCGAACTTCTGTCCTTCCTTTTGTTTTGCTAAGCAGTGAAACACTGCCTATTTGCTGTCAGGCGAAAGCATCGAGCTGTTCCTGCTACAGATACAAATGCCACTGATGCAAAACCTGTCCCCTGCAACATCTCCTATTTGTGCTGGAGCAGCATACCCCGAGCTTATCGAAGTTGAACCCTTGGCCTAAAGAGATGAGAGATAGCTCGGGTCCACCTCTGCTGAACTGAGTTAACTCTCAAGCAAGGTAAATTAGCCCATGCTTATCTCCACGCTATCAAAACAAGATCCTTTTCGAGAGCCAGCGTGAGCACTCCCACACCGAACCGCGCCGTGCGCTGGAGGTGTATCCTCGCCTTTACGAGGGTACAGCCAGCTTGCCTCCCGTCGCACACGAGCATGGCGAGAATATGAAAGACCAAGAGGGAAGCTGATAACGTTTCAATACTGCGTTCAGAGGTGAGACAATTAATGAAACTGAGATAGCAATGCATCCATTAAAACGAGGGGACAGTGGGAACCTGCACTCTGTTCCTGCTGCATCAATTGTCTGTTGAGTGGCTGGTAAGAATTAAAATTGTGCTGTCAACAGCCTAAGTCTCGCATGATTACACACCTTTAAAGCCGATCAGGAAGAAAATAAATTCAGATGTGTGTGGCAGCAGTTGAATAGGAAAGATCCTAAAACAAGCCTCCATTACCGTCTAAGAGCTGCTCAAATATTAATCACTACAAAATCTCTTGACAAAACCAGTGGCATGGTTCAGCCTTTCCAGACACGCAGAAATACAGAACGTGTCTGTGAGGATCGCCGGACCTTCCCATCCGCGCTAGGCGGCATACCAAAGGACACCCCATGTCCCCACTGGCACCGTCACACAGCTGGTAGATGGCCCACGGCAGAAATGCCTCCATCGGACCTGGACCGAGGACCTCCCCGCCCTGAGGACACGCTGTCCAGGCTCCTCTCGGGACCGGTGCCCTCCGCGGCGGAGCTGGTCTCCTCGGCCCTCACAAGAAGAAGAAAATTCTGTTTTACGCGCCCCCCCCCCGGAACAGGCCTAATTCCTCCCTTAGCCAAACCCGCAAGAGCGAGTTTTTCAACATTTGTTATTTGTCTTTGATATTCTCTGATGAGAGAGTATGGATAGAGGGGAATTCTTATGTTTGCAGCTTTTGTTTTTGCATCTCTGCATATTAACGGAATATTCAATGAACTCATTTAACACTTCCCAGTGATCTACAAATAATCCTTTGTTTTTGAAACGCGGCTATAGGCAGAAAAAATGACTGCATCGTTTATTTTTTTTTAACATAACAGTTCTGTTCCCTGCGTGTAATCAGTCATGTCCGCTCACTAAATTAACAAAAACGAAGCTAAACATGTTCTTATTCTATTGTTTTGCAAAACAAATGTAGCTCTAGGATAGGAAGCTGGCATCTATTCTGGCTCATACATGATTAATAGAATTATATGCAAAATTTTGAATTACTGTATTGCAGAACCAATATGCCAGGTTTACTCCCTGTTTTCCCCTGCACCTGCAGTGGTGGTAGCAGGCAGGGCACCAGCAGCACCTCTCATTCTGGAGTCAGAAGACTTTATCATCGGGAGGGAGAGATGCAAATAACAGCACACACACACACAGACCTGCTGGATATGGTGAGCTCTCTAGCAACACAGCAGCAAAAGAAGCAAGCTTTCGCCAAGCAGTCAACGTGTATGTTCAAGTAAAATGCTTTAAATAGAGGCAATCAAGGGAATGTTGATGGATTTAGGGAGATGCGCTCCAAATCCAGACATCTCCACGCACGCTGACACTACGGCTTCCTTGAAGCAGCTTCCTACCGAGGGGTTTGCACGCTGAGGAGCCTGCCAGCGGTGACAGCAAGCCGGTTCTTGATTCAGCTTATTTTGGCTCAGCCTGTGGGTGACTTCGACCGTATTTTCGCCCAGGTGCTGCTGCATCAACTGCATGAGGAACACCCCCCGGGCGCTGAAGCCAGCAGACCCGTGGCTCTGCGACAAGAGACAGCCGCGGCTGGTGGGACTGGGCTCCAAAGGCGCCGAGGGGACGGCGGGGCTGGCAGGAGGGTCTCGGTGGGGGACGACGCAGAGCTCGGGGACGCGCGATGCAGGGGCAAGAGGCGAGTGTTCAGCTGTGCCAACAGCAGCGGCAGCTTGTCGCCAAACAGCGCCGGGATTTCTCCAGCGAGGCTGCTCTCACATAGGCAAACTCGAGCGTCTGTACAGGCTCTGGCTGAGGAAATGGGAAAAAAAAAAAAGACCCTCTGGCTCCAGCGCGTGTATGAGCAGACACGTGCACGCATGTGTGTGTGACTGAGGAAACAGTTACACTCACAGCAAAGCTTTTATCCCCGATTTCCCCAGTTGAAAACCACCACTACTTATTCTCTCCTTTGGTTACATCAAACTTGGCATTTTAAAAGCCTGTTGTTTTTTTTTTTCTTTATTTTTTTCTTTAAACTGAGTGTTGTTTTGAATTTGTTTTAAGATGAATGTTGCTTTCATTCCCATCACTGGTTCCTAGCCTGCATTTCGGAGCCTTTGCTGCATTTTCACTACGTTTAGCACTTACTAGGCAATTATCACTGAGTCAGGTAGAATGACGGCATTTTTACAGTTCAAGCACACAGTTCTGTATTTCAGGGAGCTGATTTTTAAACTACTTAAATGTTAATAGCATCCACCTAATTGTACAGATCAGAATGTCACCAGCTAATCCTTGCGCTTTCCAGCTGACTTCTGTCAGCTGCTCTTTCGCTTTAGTTATCAATGTCAGGATATATTTTTGATCACAATTATTAAGGTGAGGTCAGAAATACTTCTATTTCCATTCCCAGGTGCTTTCTGATTTCAAACCACACCAGCCCATCAGTCGTTACACAAGCAGAATCCAGAAACGCTGTTAAAGCATCACAGGGGGGAATACTTTTTTACTGCAATCCTCCATTTTCCAAACAACCAGTACATGATTGCTACAGTTCTCAGGGGAAACCAGCTTAAATGCGTGTCCATATTCCTGCTGCATTTCAAGTCAACATGTTTTATAGCATCCAAAATATTGGTGTGCGAGAGAATGCAGGAATGTCCATTTGGGATCACGGGAAATAAACTGCCTTCCTCTGCCTCCTCCCAGGTTTTTCTTTATATCTGTTAAAATGGAATTTAGACTTAAAAAAATCTCCAGACCGTTTCAAGGCAACCGTAGCTCTATTACACCACTTTTGCTGTACAAGAAACTATTTCAGCAGAAGGGTATGAGGAGATCCTTACAAGCCAAAGTATACTGCTGTAATGGGAAATGATGAAGGAAAATGATTTCAGAGAAAATCTATCACTATTCCCTTGTGATGGCCAAAGAAAAGAGCAAATGCTATCGCCATGAGTCAGAAGAAAAGTGAAGTTAGAGAGAGTTCCATTAATGTGCAGATTTTGACATGCAGCCCTCCAAAAGGAAGGGGTACAGAAATAGTAACTGTCACCGAGTCATTTATTAATCACCAAATTTGTTATACATCTGCTGTCTGTACACAGACTCTCCCACCAACTCAGCCAGCCTGGTCTGTGGGAAAGAGGAGGGCAGCCTGGCTCCACTGCGAGGCAAGTGGTTTAAAAAATAAACGCATAAAGCTGGTATGCAAAAGTAGAAAGGCACGACGGAAGGAACACAGGAACAAAACACGAAGAAAAGCAGCACAGTGGAGTCAAGAAAGTGGAAAACCCAGAATTGAGATAATGCTGCCACGAACGTTCTGGGAAATGAGGAGGCACCAGAACTAAATAACGGAAAAGTAGGGCTGGTAAATAAGGGAGAATGGAGCACCATTTATGACTCAAGTGCCTGGGCTGCTGAGCACTTTTTCAGAAAGGAATATAAGGAAAAAAAAAAAAAACCCTAGCTTTTAGTTTTAATGCCAACGTGTTATGGGAATTAGCTAACAAATTTACTATATCAATCGCAATTATTTTAAAGTCTGCAGAGAGCTAAGCCACCAGAGAATCAGAAAAGCAGCAGAGCCTAATGCAGGAAGAGGCAAAAAGGGCGATCTGGCAATCGCTGCCCTGTAATGCAGAACTGCAACAGACCTGCATCGGCGACAGACCTGCCTGTCTGTGCTAGCAGGAACCCAGGGCTCAGCAGGGCCACAAAAAGAGCAGGTCAGAGCAGGTCAGAGCAAGCAGAGCCAAGCTCTTCCTTCTGTTGGATTAGAGAGTCAATACGTGTGCTACCGCACTCCCCAAAAACCCATCCCCAAACTGAAGCTGACTGGGATTAAATCCTGGTGGAGCTGTCTGAAAACTTCCTAAATGTCCGTAACTAAAGGGTAAGGATAAATGATAACATGCTACCCCTGGGACTGGTGTTAGGGACAGATCTTATTTAACATTTTAATTAATCTAGGAGTCGGGAAATCGTTGCTAGTCACATGGGGAAAGCCCAAGTGGCAGGTTATAATTAACCACTACCCACCCACAGACTAATGGGAGGAGGCAGTACCTGGAGCCTTACATCCCGGTAGCCTGCACAGCACTGACATTGTCCTTAAGAGCACAAGACGCTCCAGAAAACACCGTATTTCCACCCTGCTCTCTCTGACCACGGCTCTGACTTCCAGCTATCAAAATATACTGCACCGAGAAGGCAGGCAGCACATAGATTTCACTTTGTGTCTTTAGCTGGCGCCTAGCGTTGATACAAGCTTTTAAAGAGCTGCAACAGTTCACTGAAGTGGTCAAACGTCAGACCGCAGCAGCATTTGTATCTTGAATTTGCAAAGATGTGGGGCTTCTTTTTTGATGAAAAGCACCTGTAAAGTGCAGGGTTATTGTGCTCCCTTTTGCCATTTCTTGGATAAATGTCATCATTTTTAATGCTACCAATCTTCTTCTATAGCCTGCAGGGGAGATTTTCTAAGGCAAAAAATGGCTAGTAGGTGCTTAATTCCCATTAAAAGCCACTGGGGAGAAGTACCAAGCTGCTACCAGAGCCTTTGGGAAAGAAGTCTTCCCCTAAACCATTGTTATCCACCCTCTCAACACCTGTAATAAGTCGCTGATCTAATACATACAGTATTAAAACAAGAGGTGTTTGAATCTGCAGCGAAATCACTCTGTGGCCTGAGAAGGAGCTTTGGGCAACCCCGCGCAGGCGCGCAGGACGAAGGAGGCGAGAGGCGTTGGACCCCTGCTTTTCAGCAGGTCTATTTTGGCGAGGTAACGCGAGGAGGTGGATGTGTCATCCATCCGTCTGACTCAGCACAACAGTCTCATTTAAAAACGCCACAGCAAGCCTCGGCTGGTATTAATGAATACTGGCGTTCGGTTTAGAGGTGAAATGTTGTGTACACAATATTTAAGAGCGTAGAGGCCATCAGAGAACGAGGGAGCCCTGGCTAAGAGATCTACCGTTGCCGATGTTACTCCTTTCTGTGCTCTTAGTCTCTAGCCTCGTGCCGATGTTTCCAAGGGAGCCCTTTCCACCCTTGATGCAAAGGTCATAGTCTTCTGATGGCTTCAGCAGGAGCTGATTATTTATTTATTTATTTACCAACGATGCAGACACACAAAGCTGGTAGAAAATACACAAAAAGGGCACGTTGTGCGGCCCGGCCCATGCGCTGCCTCCGCACCCCAGGAAACACCGCCGGCATCACGCTGCTCACCCGCAGAGCTCTGCGCGGTTTCGCTGCGGTCACCCAGGACATCTCTTGCAGAGCCATGACAGCCTGAAGGGTCCCCGGGGACTCAACCGGAGCCTCGGGGAGCAGCAGGCGGTGCCTTGTGCCGTGGAGAGGGCCACCGCGATGGCACCTCCAGTGCTGCAGGCACCTGCTTGAGCAACATCGAGGGAACGTGCACTTCAGAGAGCTAATGCGGAGAGATCCGCTGGTAACTTTTAATCAGTAGCAAGTTAAGACAAATTGGAAGCCATGACCTACAAAGAAAGGCTCTGCAAATCCCCCTGCCAGCCTCCCGAGGAGGCAGCTCCCCCGGTGCACAGCCTTTATAAATGGATCCTTTTACGAGGTCTAGCTCGCTTAATCATCCCCTCTGCTTGCATTAACCACTTCTGCAAGGGTATCTTTCCTGGGTGCACTGCTTAAGGTAGGTCAAAATCTTGGTCTTGTTTTCAAATCCACGCTCCTGATGAAAGCTGCCGGCCTAAGACTTCTATTCTTCTGGGACCTTTCCAGTTATAAGCACTGTGAATAATTCTTTTGCTTTTTCTCCCTGCCTGCCACAGGGCTTCCTCCCTGAGGCACAAAGCGTTTTGCCTTGCCGAATCCTCCCCGTGCGCAGCCGGCAGGACGGGCAGCCGGCAGGACGGGCAGCCGGAGCGCGCAGTGACCGAGCTCCCCTCGGGCAGCAGCCTCTGGTCTCGGCAGGAGGGCCGGACCCCAAATAACCCATTCACTCCCTGCCCGGCAAGGGAAGCAGCGAAAGAAGAACTCACCGACAGCTGAGAAGCTGCCCTGGAAGCGCAGGACTCGGGCTCGAGCCTTTCACAATGCACTTTAATTTGGGAGAAGCACCGAGCTCTGACCCAGAGCCGACGGCCCCCTGGACGAGGCACGGCCGGGGCACCACCGCGTCTCCCTTCCGCTGCCCAGCTCCTGCATTTCGGCAGCGTGTCCGCCGGCCCTACCGGCTCTCCCAAGTGTAGTTTTCAAAGGTTTCTGTTTCCCTCTTTTCCCCACAGAAGTTTTCGGCGCTTTGAACGTTTCAGGGAGTCAGCCACATAAATAGATGCCCTAATCTCGTAACAACACGCTAGATTACATAATTGCGATTAGGACGGGTAATTACACCGTGCCCATGCGAGACAGACAGCTTCGGCACTTCACATCACAACCGTGTCAAAATATTTTATTTACAGAATGTCAGAAGTAGTAACTCCACAAGCTACACCAAATTTTACAGTAAAACATTAAATCGTTTTTTTGATATGGCTACACAAAAATAATCATTAGAAAAGTCCTTCAAGTGCTCGCATTCTGTTTCTACTTTGTTAAGAAGAAACGCACCGGTGGGGCTCTCCCTTTTACAGGTTCCAGCTGTGAGCTAGTTTTACAACCTTGGAAAGAGTGTTCTTGTTTGTTGCAGACAGACAATATTATAAAGCTCACAGATAAGTAAAAAATAAAAATAAAAAATTAGCCATGGTAGATATTTTTGTCAAGGTACTTAGTTCTCATTTTGATCTGCTGATGACCTTCTAATTGAGTGAATCATAACTACATCCTAATGCCAGAGCTTATTCACCAGCTATGAAAACAACCTTGAATTGCATGCAAATTTTATTTTTGTTTTCTCTCACGACCTCAAATTCATACTACTTAGTGCTCCATCTCAGAAATGTCAAAAATCACCCTCTGCAAGGCAGGGGAGAAGGCAGAAAAAGCTGTCTAGAATGTGGTGGGGACAGGAGATGGGCAGAAATCACATCGGCTGGTTTTTAGGCAGCCGGAGCAGTAAGGAAGGAGCTGATAAGCCTCAGTAATGCCGTGAACAGGAGCTGCGCTGCGAAGACTCGACTCGGGAAGCCTGAGTAAGGGTTCAGGCGCTGCTCTCTGGGATCAGAAACGTCACACGCTGCTCCACAGGAAAACTGGAGCAAGTGCTTGCTGACCCCAGCTGATCCGACAAGGCCTTAATTGTATGTTTACTTCACACACAAAACAGCCTGGATGAATATTTTTCCGTACCGCTAACGTGGAACTTTTTAAAATAACCGCAGAGCTGCCTGAATCCTGAAATGATGATCCCCTAATCACTGTCACACTCAGAGCATCACATGCGCCTCTGAATCGGCCGTGACAAACACACATTAGAGGTTCTCACGGGGAACTGCTGCTCATGTTAAAATAAACTTTGTAAAACCTCCCCAAAATGTCATTGCTCAGGATGAAGCACGATACCTAGGCGTTTGATGTATTACTAAGCATGGCTCCGGAGTAGCGCAGTGGCAGAGCGCACAGTGCTGGGGAATATTTTTACTCCGTCATGACAGATGGGCCAAGGCAGTGTTTGGTAAGGAGCGCGTGCAAGTGTGCCGACACATGCTGCAGGTGGGAGCCTCTCTGCTGTCTCCTCCAAGCCAAGCTGTTCCACTTGAAAACAGCACATTTCGGATGACGAAGAGAAAGAACATCATCATCATCTCCATTTTCAAAACGGCAGCGCAGATTTCAGCCCTCGAACCGAGAGAAGTCCGTCCTGACTAGAAAGTGCTGTAAGCCTTCCAGATTTTAGGGGATCTAGAGAATGCCGCTTCCCAGGCGCTGGTTACGAGCCGACCCGCGGACAGCCGCGCGCAGCCTGTGCTGCAGCGGGACACGCTCTGCTCCATAGATGCAGCGAGGACCAGGCTGCAACCTCAGCTTCCTAACCTACAGCTGACCTGGGACGTGGCGTAACGGCAAAGCTGTCCTTACCCCAGCCCTGCAAACACCGGCTAACACCCCACCATCTCCTCTGAAAACAGCACACGGGCCCATTAAAGCATCCTCCACGCCAGTGCTAACCGCAGCTTTACCTGCGTACGTCCTTTGCCCCCCCCGCAAGAGCGTCACGTCTCGTCTCACCCCGAGCTGCGCACAGCCAGGCTGCGCCCGCTCCCCTCGCAGCGCATCCGACCCCCGGGCACACGTCGGCCGGGCACACCCAGCGCCGGAGCGCTCCGGCTACCAGGGGACACCCGAGCACAGATCGCCTGACCCTAAGCGGAGGCGAGGGATTGGCACCTGCATTTCTGAGCGCCAGCCAGCTTCCCTGTCTTTCCTATTTATTCCCATTTTCATAGGAAGCCCTCCGTTCCCTGCTGTGCCATGCCCCCGGACGCATCAGTCGCGGAGTTCCTCCAGCGAGGGCAAACCTCAAGTCACCATTTCTTGTGAACTTTCAGGTCATGAAGATTTCTTCAGCACGGCCCGTACAGGATAATTTTGAAACTGTTATTCTGTGATTTATGAGAACTGTGGTTAGTACTTGAGAAAAATGCTTTTAAAGCTGAATTCTCACATAACACTAATGTATTGTTGACAGCCAGCAATACCCTCTCTCCCCATTTGTTTGCTGAGCTGACACTAAACCTTCCTACAAAGCTAATTAAATCACCAGGAAAGGCATCTGACAATGTCCAATAGGCTTAGGAATGGTCTTAATCAAGGCCTTTGGCACCAGGTTCACATTCTTCAGAGGAGAAACTTTATATTAAATCTCCTTGAAATCAAGTGCTCTGGACTGGCCCCTTTCCAGTGGCTCAAGATGTCACTGCCCAAACCCAAGGAGTGCTTTGTTCCAGCTGGAAGCAAGCTTAAAGCTAGATGAAATGGAGGTGGGAGTAAATCTCTGTATTTCAACCAAACAAAATGACATCCACTCTATCCTCTACTTTTAACAGAGGCCAGGAAAGGGCATCAACTCAACAGGATCAGAATCAATCGCTCCATCGGAAAAACCACTGCTAGCTAAGATAGTTCAGCCTCGTATTGAGCAGTGTTTTGCTGTTTCAGGGTATTATTGTGTGAGCAGAAAACACTACAGCCCCCGGTAACACGCTTCGGGGCTACCCGACGGAGGGGCACTGGCTTCATGCCTACAAGCAAAGGTGCAAACTACACCAAGAGCCAGAAAAAAATCACCGAAACAAATGTCCGTGGTAATCTTTGGAGCTCCACTAATCTCTCAAGCTCTCAGGGCAATTAAGATGTTTACTCCTCTTTGTTTAAATGTTGAGGATTTTATGGTTTACTCCGTGCGCTTTTTATAAAAAGGTTGACGAATACTAAAATAGCACGGTAACATTTTAAGGCAGATTCACTGATAAAATGCTCATTCATGGGACTCAAAGGAAGGAACGGATGTCATGTTCCCTTTCAGAAATATGTCTGAAGTGAATATGCTGCAAAGACTCAAAGCAGATCTCAGATACAAAGAGCAACATAAGATAAGCAGCGCGTAAGGGGACACTGAGCAGGTCACGGAGTGTTACAATAAGCGCTCCTGAAAGCTGGTTTGAGGCTTGATTCATAATGTCTCTAAGGACATTTTTCATTATTACCAGCAGATTACATGCCTTGTTTTAGGGGAAGCTAACTAAAGATTGCTGTTAAAACTGTTCTTAATCGCTGATTACTGTTTTTACAGATGCTTCATCTTCAATTCTGATCAACTTTTGTTGATTTATAAAACACCGCTGTCCCCTTTAAAGCCTGCAATCACCACATTATGCACTAGATAATGCATACACTCCCTAACTTCAGATAATAGGCAAAAACTCCATTAGACAACAGTTGAATGAAGTGGAGCTCTATATTTATCTCTGTCTTCCCAAGTGCTCTGGTGTGACATTCCGACGGTATTTGTAAGAAGGAGGCTCCCTGCCCATCAGTCTGCACCGACCACGCTCCCCAGGTGGACACAAGAGGAGAGGGCGACTGGAAAGCCTCGGCGAGCGGCTTCCAAGTTCCCTGCGCACACAGGTGCTGGGGCAGAGCCACGCACACGCAAAACTGGGGATGAATCAGAAAAGGCTGCAGAAATGCAGCACAAAGTCTCTCCCACCTCAGCTTGCCATAATTTAGAATACAGAACAGAATGAAAACAGATGGACAGATGAGAAAAGACGATGCATGTCCACAAAGCTCACATATAATGCTCAGAAGGGAGCCAATAGTAACAATCATATATAAAATGAAAGACCTCCACATTTCTCCCTCCTCTGAGGTTTCCCAGCACATCCCTAGTCTATTAGTTCGTCTTCCAGCAGTCATTCTCATTTTGTGCCATGTACAAGGCCAAGCACATTACTGGTGCATAACAAGCTATAATAATGATTGACGACTACACATGGACAAGGCAAAGTTGAGATTAAGAGCCACATTAAAACAGCATCAGAATTTCAGAGAACTTTATCTGAAAAGAGCTCAGGAATAAGAAGAGCAACTGCAGAAACCACCACGGAACCCCTTATTGAAAAGGTCTGCATCCATTAAAGACAAACAGGGATACACAAGGAGAGAATTAAAAATGGATAAGAACAAGCACTGTATATCCCCCTGAACCTCTCCTGCTACCAGGTTAGATGCAAATTTGCATAGGCATAATGTGTACCAAAAGCCTCAAACTCCTGTTCTAAGCAAAACATTGTTTAGCCTTAAAATATTGTTTCTATTTTCGGTAACCACTTCTCATAGGTTGTACTTGTTTCTGTTCAGACTTCTGCATTAAGAAACAAAGAAAAGACGCAGCTCCCAGTGCTTTTGCCGTTCTTTGGCATATATACTGCATGCAACCCACCTACCACTTGCTCAGCAGAATTCCCTCAGAAGGAACAGAGAACCCATTTGAACTCGACTACTTGGGTTTTTACACGGTACCTTTCTGGTTGTTAGAGATGACACTGAAAGGTAATCCTTTTGGTCAAGGACTTTTTTTTTTTTTAAAGCTACAAAAAGCACCAACTCTCGCTATACTTCATATAATTGCATGTCTTCCGACGTTTGCAACCACGTGATACAAACTGACTTCCTAAAGATGAAAACCAGTTTCCAAGATATTTTCTGGCCCAGGGAGCTTCCCATAGGCAACAAGTGCTGACAGTAACTCTGGACACAGGGTTTTGGTGAACGCACAGGTCCTGCAAAAAGATCAGAGCTCCACTCTGTTGAATTCCACGTGGACAAAGGGGACAACAGCCCCTTCTTCAAGAGATATGAAGTGCTACTAATTCAACAACCTTCTCTTTTCTGTCCTCCCTCCCACTCCTCCAGTGTTTAACATAAGAAGAGTTGTTTAAATCATAGCAGCACTGTCAGAAAGTCAAAGAGTTAAAGGCTCCATCATATCATTTATGGACTGCCAGATGCTACATGCTTGTTATATCCAACTTTGATTAGCTGTAAAATGAAGCTACAGACAGATTACTGCTGTTTGCCTAACTCGCTTTTCCCTTTCTGGGTCGAGGATTTGTACCTGTCATTCAGCTGAAGTAGCAGCCAAGATTACCGGCACAGCACTCTCTTCATCCCTGGCCATTTAGTTTCTGATAACTGGTGTAAACACACCCCAACAGTGCGAGATCCCTGCTGACTGACAGCCACCGTCAGGGGCACTGCACTGCACTGAATTTATTCCACGTACCTTCTGCAAGAGCATCCGCAGGCGCTCCCTCTGGGAGAGACATGCAGCACCGCAGATCCTGAACTTCCCTCTGCATCGCAACACGAGCTTCTCGGCCAGGGCCCCCAAAGCCTTCCTTGCAACATTTTGCCTTGCCGTCACTCAGCTTCACCACGATAAAGGCTGAGCAGCTCATCTGCCCCAGCTCTCCCTTCTGTTCCCTTGGCTGTTGCCCATATCGCTGCTGGCCCTGCTGCCCTGCCTGAGGCCCCTCTTCCTTGCCCCTCCAGACTGCAATGTGTTTCCCTCCTTACATTGAAATCCCCCCGTCTTTTTCTCACCCCACCCTGTGAAGTCGGTACACTGACTGCTCGCCTCCTGATCAGTACAGCATCTCCCTTCCTGCTGTGACCTTCCACGTCCCCCCAGGAAACCAGCAGCTAACCAGCTTCTGTACCTGCTGCTCTGCCGATGCCGCGCCAGCGGTGCTCCAGCTCCTTCCCACGGGAACCACCCCACCACCTCCTGCTTTTCCTGCCCTCATCTGTTTAGGATCTCCACGCTTTCCTCCAAAGCTCTGCCTAAGGCTGTCCCCCGTGTATCTCTGCAGGGCCATGCAGGACCTCCTTGAATCGGAAACAGTGCCAGGTTCACGGCTACCCCCCAAGTTTGTTGACACACCAGCCAAGGAACACAAAGAAAAGCCATGTACCCAGGTACACAGCAAGAGATATTCAGAGAATTTAAGGTCTTGAGGGAATATGAGAACATCAGTCTGCTGCCTTGTTTCATCACAGGAGGTGAAGCAGCACCCTAGCTTTCCATACAGAAAATGTATGCTTTAGAAGATCTCCAAGGATGCATCTCCAGGCTTCATTAAAGTCAGCTGAAGATGGAGAGCTTGTCACTTCCAGTGCTGGATTGTTCTTATAGCTGCCCATCTTCTCTGCTAGAATCCTGCACCTTGTTTCCATTTGAATTCACCATGATCTAAAATTTCCAGCTATTAAGTCCTTCTGATATGTTTCTTCACTTGATTAAGAAGCCCTTAAAAAAACCTTTCTTCTCCCCATGAGATTATTTATATACCATAATCAAATTCCTCCCTATCTTCATATTAATAAGGAAAGCAAATTGATCTCCTCCAGTCTACCATTAAATCACATTTTTCTCCAACATTAGATTATGTTTGCACTTTTCTTACCTCCAATTTAACACTCGACGCACAGAGGAGAGGACTGGATGCTCTCACCAACCCCAGCGTGGGGGACTTTCTCTCCCTTTACATTCCCTGTCCAGGCCACGGACCACGTCAGCCCTTCCCAGGCTGGAAGGCACCACCAAGCCCCAGCTGCGTGTGCCGCGTCAGAAGGGCTGTGTCCGTACACCAGCAAGCTGGATTACTCCACTCAAAGACTGTGCAGCTTGTTGCACGGCCCTGGAAAAGCTCTTACTTTATATGGCTGAGCTCACCAAGCCATGTAAAAACCTCACCCTCTGCACCTCCTTTCGCTTGTCATCCACGAATATCAGAAGATTTATTTCCTATGCCACTGATGGAGCTGTTGACTAGCACTGGAGCCAGTGCCAGTCCCTGCTAAGTCCCACCAGAAACATCCCCGTTTGATGACTGTCCAGCGAGAACTGTTTTTGCTTTCTGGTCATTGATCTAATTTGACACACCACCGTTCAGCACTGCGCATTTCAATCAGATGCATCAAGTCAAATGCCTTACAAAATTTAGTGTATCACTACTGCACAGCTATCTTTATCAATTAAACTTGCAATGTCAAAAGATGAAAGCATTTTCCAAAAGTCCACACTGACTGGAATTGGCTTAGTAATACCCTGGGTCTTCCTAGACAAAATCCCATTATATTTTTATTATTATTTTTATCTAACACAAATATTAGGCTTATTAATCAGGTCAACCACTTCCTTTTTTAAAATATTAGCAAGAGAGTAGGATATTTCTGATCTAGGACTTCCCTAGTATTTCAAATTTTATTAAATAGGAGCATCCAATTTTCAGACCTTATGATCTAAAAATGCACAACCTTTGTACATGATGTCTAACATCCTTAATTTTAAGGAACCAGCACATACCATCGTTTCCACACAACACAAAACCAGGTCATCTTGTACCTCTACCAATCTGAAACAGTGATGGAACACGTCGCAGGCTTTTCCCGCATCGCTGCTTGGCGCTGCAGTGGGCTTTTCCCACCGGGGGACTCGGTGGTATTGTAGGCAGGCTATTCCAGCCTCGCGATTACCAAGAGTGATATGAAAAAGGTGAAGTTGTGAGTGAAAAAAGACAACAAAGGCGGCTTTAAGGAGACAGGAGGAAGCAATGACAGATAGACAAAAGCACAGAGATGCAAGCATGAAAGCCTTGAAGGGAAGGATAAGGAGTTTAAGCTTGCCAGGCAAAGACAGTAACGTATGAAATTCAGGGACTGGCACACAGAGACAACTGGCTCAGCATGCTGGAAGAAAGATGCTGCTATCAATATTCTGCGTGTGAGCTAACACACACATGCTTTTCCCAATCCATTTGGCTTGGCAATTTCCTCCTTCGCTCCTGCCCTTTCCAGAAGCCTGCCACGGCAGTGAAGGGCTCAGAACGCATTGCTTGGCAGTGCTGCGCACAAAAAGCGCTCCCGGCCTGCGGGCTGTCGAGACTTCCTTGGCTCCTCCAACAGAGTGAACTATCACAGCACTATCCCCTTTGTTCTGCAGGACTACATCACCCGAACATTTTGATGATACCATCAGCGAGCCACACTGCCACCGTTCCGCGTTCACCCGCCTGACACCTGCACCCCATCGTGCAAGCAGGCAGGAAAATCTACTCACGGGAGAAAAAAGCCCAAACAAACACTGAATCACGGGCTGAAAAGACAAGGGCTGTAGAACTTAACAAGAAGTTTGCTTCTGTGCTAGCATTTGGTTTTGTTCTTCACGTTCTTATTGCTTGCAATGAGTCACTCCAGAGCCGAGGCAACTCCTCAAGCCCAGCAATGCCACCGCGCTGCCATCGCAGGCTCATCTCGTCCCAAGCGGGGTGCGCTTCCCAGTTCCTGCTGTCACTTGTCTTGCAAAACTCTTACGAGGTATTTTTCCATGAAGCACCCATGAAATTATTCACTGTTTTAATACAGGGCATCCCTTGAACTGCACGCATGGATCTGTAGCCAACACCACCCAAGGGGAAAGCTGGCCTTCCTGATGACACAATGGGGTTGCAAGGGCTTGGCTTTTTGCAAACAATCCTGTGCCTTCTGCTCACCTCTGAGTGCGAGGGAGGACTTCTGTCATCTTTGTTTTCGGGAGGGGATTAGCGCTCTGCTCCACTTTTCGGTGTTTTGGGGTCCACCAGATTTGAGCGGATGGGCTAATGACATGTAAATCTCTGAGGATATTTGAAAGGAAATTACCATTCTTTAGCTTTTAAACAGGAACTGCTACCCCTCGAGAGCTGCTGTTTCTCACCGGGTTAAGCACGCAGAGACAAGCTGCCTCTCCTTCTGCCTGCGGAACGTACTTCTGCCAGGTGATGATAACGCTCCCTCCTGAAACACGGTGCTCCCGAGGTACGTGGGCTCCCGGGTGCACACAGACCATACCAGAACTCACGGAGGGAAAGGGCAGGACCTCAGTCTGCTAGGACCCCCTCAGCAGAACAGCGTGGTAGCACAGCTCCTCATGTCCAGCTTTAGCGGAAGGTAAATGTTTTGAGGCACAAGCTGATCCCAGGAGGTGGGAAGGAAGAGCCAGGAGAAATACCTCTTTGGTGCACGTGTTTGGTGCTGGTTGTTGAGCTAAGTGCAGGAGTGGGCATGGGTGAGCTCTCAAACCCAAGCAGGCACAGCCCTGGAGCAGACGGACTGATGGCCCGACCTGACTCGGCAGCTGAAAGGCGAAAGGCTGGGGAGCAGCTGCCTTTGAGAGCACCATTCCACCCCCATCCCGCACTGCTCCCCCAAAGGGTAAGTTTTGCTGGCACAGGACATTAAACCAGATTAAAAACGTTCCTGTATGAAACCGCGATCCGTAATGCACCGATTGCATAGCTGCTGACCAGGAGCATTAGCCCCAAGCCCTCAGTCACCCCTCGATGCGTGAGCGTAGGTAAGCATCGCTGCAGAACAATTTTTAACAAGGCTAACGATCATCAAAAAGGAGCGCTTTGTTTTGCCCTGCTCCAAACGCACACACACACAAGGCAAAGCCAGGTGATTTGTCTTCCACAGGACCACGCTCACTCGTCAACTTCCCAACGCCAGCCTCACCGACAAACTTCTGCAAGCGGCGCTGTTAATTGCACACAAGCCGATGGGCTAACAACTGCCGAGGGAACGGCACCACCTGTCCGTGCAGAGAAACCTTAGCTGATACGGAGCAACTTGCGTGTGCTTGAACCCCAGCCTGGCAACCTGCAAGCATCAGTGGAGCCAGTCCCTCAGCTGGAACACTTCTCTGCAAACAAAGTAATTGCTCACCGAGCCACCCACAGCAGGGTCACAGCAGCCTGTCACTCCGAGTCCAACGGCAAGGGAGCTGGCTGGTTGCTGCAGTGAAGTAAGGAGGGCAAACAAAGCCTTCTGCCTTCGGGCCTGAGGTCTGAGAGTGTCCCCTCGCAGACCTCAAACAAAGCGACATCCCCATGGCGGTAGTAACACGGTGACACCCAGCTCACAGCTGTACACACAGTTACGCAGGTACAGCACACGTACTGTTCTGTCAACGTGCTGTGAACCTCCAGGGGAGAAAAACAATAAATGTATGAACTACGTCTGCAGCCATTCTCTGTCCCCTTCCTCTAGCTTATTTGGGCTGTCGGGGTCCACCATAAAGCCTTGGTGGATGCTGCTAATCCAGCAGAGGTCCCAGCAGAAGCCTAGGGCTTACCTTCTCCCATGGGTGAGCCAATGGCTTAGATTCTCCTGAAGAAGATGCTGAACATGAGCCTAAAAGTTCCTTTGCCTTCCCTTTTATTTCTTTTTCAAATCTGAAATTTATGGCTACTCCAAAGCGTTACCCCAGGCTAAGTACCTTTCCTCGTTGAGAGGTAGCAAGTATGTAGTCGGATGGCACAGCTATTCCACAGCCTGGGCTACAGGACCCCACTAATGCCAATGCCAAATTTACGAAGTGCCATTTTCCATCAACACTACCCTATGGGGTTATCCTGTGGTTTTCTGCACCAGAAAAGCTGCTGGTTTTTAGTGGGGATGCATGATGAAAGAGTGAACTGGAGCAAAACGTGCAACCCACAGTCACTCAATTCACATAATTAAAAATTAAATGGCAGACAAGAAAGCAGGCGCATCTCCTCCCTGTGTCTGTTTGTATTCAGTTTTCAATAGATACTTCTGGTCCCTGACCAAGATATTTCATTCAATAAAATATGTTGGCTGAAAGTAGCTCCTAAGCTGTTTTGGTGCTTTGAAAAGCTCTGAAGACCCCCCAGGCAAGCGTTGGGGTGACCGATGCATGCACAGCACCCACCAGTACAGCACCCTGGTCTCCCTGCCTGTCTTGTTCGCAGCCCTGGATTACTGATATTTTCTGCAGCAACAGTGGCTGCAGAGAGCTATTCTGGTAGTTAGGTGCCTTTAATGCCTCTTTGTATTTAAAGGACGAAGCCCTGTCAGGAAGGCACATAAAGTGTAAGTATGGAAGAGCGGTAGCACAGGAGAATCACTGCTATTTACTTTTTTTTTCTTTTTAAACAAAGTCAGGCTTCAGCTGATCGTTTTGTTTACAGTAGAAGTAACAGAAAAGAGTTTTACTCCTTACAGCCCATTAAACCTGTTTTTCTCCTAGTCCCATTCTCCTCCCCCTCTTCAAGCCTTTAACAAGCCACAGGAATACAAATCAGAAAAAAATACCCCAAATCTCTCTGCTGATGAACTGCTGAGAAAAGGTTTCAACACGGTTGGTATTAACAGTGCAAATTTCCGACCTATTTATATCACGGATAATTGGTGAGTAGAAATATTTGCATTGCTAATTTTCCCCTATTAAGAACAAACCCAGGGTCCCAATAATATGGCTTAATAGCTGCATTTAAGTTACTGCCCCTTCTCTGTCTTTTTTTAGAGGAGTTTTTCCTCTCGACACTCAAGCGAGCTCCTAAACAAAGAGTTCATTGTTTCTTCGCTCCCATTATTACCAAGTTTGCTGTTCTAACAACAAACTTGACTTTCACCAACCTAAGTAGAAAACAGAAGACGCAGAGGGTGGCTAGGAAAAATGGTAATTAAAAATCTGTTACTCTGTGTGTTACTGTTTCCTTATTATCAATTAAATTAAAAAGAAAAAAAAAAAGCACAATTTTCCAACAAAGACGGGACCTTGCAAAGCTGGATTCTTGTGTCAAGCACTTCACTTTTAAAATTGGTGCCCTAGAAATACCTGAGAAAGACTTGAAGAGAATGGCTAAACCCTGCTTTCGTTTCCAGCAGGGAGGGCCAGCAGAAGCCCGAGGCCAGAGCCGCCTGGAGGCAGGAATCCAGCTGCGGGTTGCCCCTCGTGGGTGACCCTCCTGGGCCTCCGGGAGCCCACCAGGAGGCTGCCGGGGCAGAGGTTGGGGTCTTGGCGGAGACGGCCAGCCTCGAGCCCCCGGGGAGAGCGGAGCGCCTCTGACTTCAACCAGCAGCTCTGTTTCACGTAAAGGGACGCTCTCAGGTCCCTTTAGGATCACTTTAAAATAGATGAGGCAGATTTGAGGGCTAAAGAGAAACTTTTCTTATGGTCCACTGGATCTGCATGCAAAGCTCATTGAAAACATTTGAGATGCGTACCAAATTAACTGTACTGCACAGCCCAAATTAATTGTGTCCTTGCCAGCGTGGCAGCCCATAACATCAGTTATCCCACGAAGTCACTCGACCCACAAACAAATCCCTCCACTGCCATTTATGCTCACA
Source organism: Anseranas semipalmata (assembly GCA_013399115.1). Classification (NCBI taxonomy): domain Eukaryota; kingdom Metazoa; phylum Chordata; class Aves; order Anseriformes; family Anseranatidae; genus Anseranas; species Anseranas semipalmata. The sequence goes on from VXAA01000742.1 coordinate 381,332, forward strand.
GTGCTCCCATAAAGCATTCAGAACAGGTACCTGCACCCATTAATAACCCTGTCACCGCTGCCACATTACAGGGCAATGTGAGCTATCATGACATGGTGACATTTAGCTGATCTCTGGTCCTGCAAATTCAGCTGACCAATACCACACTTCACGAATGAGTTTCGCCTCGGTGAAGACAACTATATACTGAATAAGACAGCAACCCGGCAAGCACCGGCTGTGCTGATTTACTGGGGCTGGCGACTGCATCGTAGGATGTTGCAGCCACAGGGTGACAGCCAGCTCTCACGCCATCCGGGTGGAAATAAAGGCCGCTGCCCCCCGCCGCAGCACAGAGCAGTCACGATGCACCGCTTCATGCCGGCAGAAATTCAATTCCGGGGGAAAAACAGAGGCTTTTTGAAGGCAGGCACCCGCGGGCCGCGCAGCGCACCTGTACGAGCGGCCAGACCTCGCTAGCGCAAAAGGGGAGCGGAGCCTCGCAGCCCAGCCAGCCCGCAGCGTGATCCAGAGCTCAGGGGGACGGGCGGCAAACGTCTCACAGTAACGCCGAAATGCAGCAGACCAGGACTGCTTTCAGAAACTCAAGAGGAATCCATACGGGTAACTCCGGCTGAGCTGGAGATTGTACGTCGACTGGCAGCCAAAAACCAAAATCTAGCTAAAGTCACACAGCCTGCAAGAAGAAACCAGTACGAGGAAGAGCAGATGGGTTTTGTTTTTTATTCTGGTCATTGCCGTTACCACCGTATTCCCCGCCACGTTTATGGAAATGCTGTAATCCGAGGAACTAAGTGCTCTCAGCAGATATTCCAAGCCCTGAAATCACATCCTTTCTCTGCCCCAGTCAGCGGCAGGCCCCATGAAGCATGCACTCTGGAGACATGACTATTTCTCTGGTTTAGCACTCTGAAAACATCTTAGCAGTGTAAGAAGATAACTTTAAGATATATTATCGTTTGAATTCAAAGTCCCCTGAACTCAGAAATTCCTTTTCCCAAGAGCGATTCCCGTGACCTCGGAGCCCTGAACTGATGTCACACCTACCCACACAGAAAGAGCAACCTTGTAACTGGAAAAAGACAATTTCCAAAAGCACCACACCAGAAACATCAACTCTGTCCGAGCAGGGCACCACGACAGCGCGGCGACGCTGCGGCTGGCTCCTGTGTCCCCACGCCGCGTCCCACGGAGCTGTACCGGCAGAGCCGCGGCTCCCACGAGGCCCCCGAGTAGCACAGGGGGACGCCAAGCCCCGGGACACCAGCCCCTCAAACTGATTACTGAATGCTTTGTAGGTAACGAGTGACATATAGCTGAGCTCGTCTAAGTGATATAGTGCCAAATACATAGAAGACTGCGTCTTGATAAAGTCAGATGTCTCGAGTACGTAATAAATATGATATTCACCCTCTGTCTAATGTAGGTTATGTGAAGCTGCTAAGACTGCAATTTTTAGGCTATCACTGTCCTTAAATTATTAAGCAATATACCATTAGAAAGCTACACTGAAGGCTGTGCATTGCGGTTTTGTTTTTTTTTTTTTCTATTTTTTTTTTCTGACGTGTTCCTGAATAGAAAATGTGACTTTGGAGAAGGCACTGTGGTACGAGTATGTATCCAAAGGATGCCTGGCAGCCGACGCTGTGTCAGGTGTCACTGTTGCCCACATTTATATTTTCCTTGCTTTTTAGTGCTTGTGTTGTGAAGAAAAGCACTTACTAACCTACACTGTATGAAAGCAGAAATTCCGTCTCAGCAATAAATTGTATTAACTGTTTACACATTTTAGCTGGTTTGAAGCCAGCTTGGTAAACATGTCAGGTTATTTTAAAATCACCTAAAAATAGTTCCTTACTTCGGCTCTAGCTTATTTAAATTCTGAACTAGAGATCTCTGATATCAATACCCTTCTTAGGGGAACAAGGAAAACAGAACCTCCAAATGCCTCCCAGCACATCCTGCGTCACCTCCGCATTTACTCAGCGGACCCAGGAGGCAGAACGTGGAGTTTGCATTCATTGCTGCCAAGGAGACTTAAGCAAATCCAGGAGCCGCGTGCTAGCGCGTGCAGGAGGAAAGTCCGCTCCTTGGCCTGTTTGCTCATTTCCCTGTCCTCTCAAGGCAAAAGGCGCTGGCAGAAGTCTCATTTAAACACATCCAACTCATGATCTCAAGGACTCCTGGGCACCCTGTTCCTCCTCCGAGAGCACACGGTCTGCAGGTGAGCGATGCTCCTTTTCAACAAGGAACGTCTGCCTACAGAAGAGCTTTCCAAATGACGACAGTAAATTCTTTCAGAGCAACTTTGCCTTCCAGGAGATGTGGCTCTTTCCCATACACGTAAACCTGCTGGGCAGAGACAAACTCTGGTGCTTAATCCATACCGAGTCTCTTAATTTTTTGCCTAATGAAAACATAATAGCAGCTGGTTTTAAGGGAGCAAGTGACTCATGTTTCTATCACCTGTATATTAGTCTTCCTCCAAGACAAAGAGATCTAGAGCAACCTAGTTAAGTCTCTTCACAGAGAGACAGCATTAATCTGGAAATTACCTCACTCTCCAAAGAGGGAGAAAAGGTAAAGCTGAAGCAAAAGGCTACATGGGGGTGCTGAAGAGTTCTTCGTAAAGCTGTGCAGTAACGGGGAGTCCGACTGCCGTGGACACAGCAGTTTATAGCGCTTTGAGGCAGGGAGATGCTGTATGACAACCTCTCGCTATTGCAGAAGGTCAGCGCCTGCATTTTCCTTTTACTGTTTTTACCGTGTCTGGAATTGCACGTACTCTGTCAAACAGTGTACTTTAAGCCCGATTTAACCTCAGAAGGCAGAACGGTGGTCGCTCTGTATGGGGGTGGCCAGGCCCCGCTTGGGGCTACCAGGGCAGCTGGCTTGCTAGCACTGGGAGCTGCTGGCCCTGCGCTCCGGGGTCATTTCGAGCCACCAGGCACCGGAGGAGCCAGCACGCACGCAGAGTCCTCATCCCACTACAGAAAATGCCACAGTGACAAACAGCAGAGCCTGTGCTTGTGTGCACACACGCACGTGCATGTGCTACCCGTGCAAGCCACACCTGACGAAGGGAAAACCGAACAGAAACCAAAACATCAAAACAGAGGCCCAGGGAGAGAAAGGAGGAGGCTGCTCTGCCAGCCGCACGGCACAAGGAAAGGCAGCGCGGATGCAGAGCCGCCGAGCGGTGCCTAAAGCCCTCAAGGCACCGGTTTATCTGAGCTTCTTCTAAACATCACTAAATAAGCCCATTAGTTTCTGAAGCCTGGCAAGTGAGGGAACAAGGCCCAGGAGCATGAACCGAGACAGGACGTGCTACCGGGAGCGCATTTACATGCGGCACCGGCTTCTCTGTTGACGGCCCAAAGGTCACCTGACAAACAGCGGCGAGTTTTTTACACCATGTCAATTTTTTAATCCAATCGCACTTGCATACCAGATGGTTTAAAAATATGTATTCTCCGCCACTGTTTGGGCTCTGTTCGGCAGTGCCTGCCAATGTCTCGAGTTTATGATGTCTGTAGCAAATGTTTTAGTGTTGACATCTTCTGCAATTTGAGTGAAGATAAATTGCATTAAACACTAAAACATTACTTACAGATGGAAAATAGACTGACTGCACAGGCATTTGCAAGCAGAGCATCTCCAGTTACACCGTGGCAGAGGCTGAGGCAGAGAGAACTTAGTTTAATAAGGAAAAATCAATTGGCGTTAACTAAAAAAAAAGGTACCTTTACTTTTGTTCTCACTCAGAGAAGTGCTGCTCTACCGACACAGGGTGCCAGCGAGAGCTGCGCAGGAGCAGCTCCGTACCGCGTCAGAACACGCTGCGTTAACGCGTGCTACATCACAGCAACGCTGGGACACAGCCCCCTGCTCATCCCTGCATTGGTGAGCAAACGTATTAAGGAAAAGCACTAACGACCATTTTCTCCTGTCCCAGTTTCAGCCCAGCTATTTACTCCGGAGCACGAACGGGAACTCCGTGTCCTGTTCCTCCCACTGCTCTCCCTGCTCCCCTTGGTGCAGGGGTTTATGATACAAGTGTAATTGCTCTAATTTTTTCCACGTCCTTTTGGGAGAGAGAATATTTCTTCTTTTAAAGGGTATTAGTAACCCTCTGGCAATTCCATTTATCTCTTCAGCACATGAATGTGAAAGCCGCAGCCCGTGCCCGCTGCTCCTCTCCCTGCCGCCCCACGCGGAGCCCACGGGAGCTCCGAGCGTGCGCTACATGCGCCCACTGTCACGGCACGGAGACGGGGCCGGCACCCGACCACAGGTGACAGCCTCATGAATATTGAAGGGCCGCCACTCTGTAATAATGCGGAGTTAACAACGCGCATCTTTTATTTATAGGACAGGCAGCAAGAGATGTGCTCGTTTATGTGCCAAAGCTAAAAGACTTCAGGTACTCCTGGTGCAGCTGAGCAAGAAAGGGGTTAAGGCCGGGGCTTGAAATGCAAAACAAACACGGATGAGCCCCAGTGTTTCTCCAAGGCCTCCTTCCCTCCTTCCTTGCCCTCTGCAGAGGCTATTAACAGCCTGCAGAACAATAAAGGGCAGGGGCACCAAGCAAGGCAGCCCTTTCCATTCCCCCTAAGGAAGAAAATAAAAAATAAGTCATTGACTCCACTATTTTAGATTATGAAGAAATTAACGCCCCATGAAAAATCTAGAAGTGCTACTCCTAATTACAACATGCGGACCTCTGATTTATCATCACACTGAATATTTGTCTTTGAATTCTCCTTTCCCTCCTGTGCATCACACTCATGCATATTCCCATAGCAATGCAAATTTGCTGAATTTTGCAGTCCCATTTCCCACTGATTGCCCCTAAGGAAGAGAGGTGTGCAAAGACAAGCTGAACTGTAGCATCGTCTTTCCTACTCTGCTTTGTTAATGCAGGAGAAAACACTACCTTACCCCTAAATAAATGTTTAGTTTAAGAAAAATGCATTCTGCCCTTCACCCCAAAGCTGGCTAGTCTTTTCTCCAGCAGGGTCGTGTGGAGCAGCACATTTAAAGGCCAAAGACTCGAATGGGATTGCTTCGTCTACAACCCTGTATGTATCAAGGTAACATTCCAAGCCTGTTCATAGACTATAACAGACCAGCAGAAAAGTTTAAGAAATCGGGTCTTAATTTGTTTATGCAACCACCAAAATCCGCTTCTTGCCTGCCACCTCTCGAAGTGCAAGCTGCTCTCGCTAGCTGGTGAAGATGGTGCGGGCACTGGTACCGCCTGCTCTGGCTGAACGGCAGGGTGGCCCAGCTCCTCGCTCCCCCTGGCACCAGAGCCTGCCTGCAGCTTCCTCGGTGTGAGGCGTAAGATACCAAGGAGCAATGCCGAGTAGTTAAAGCTCGGGTTTCAGATATTGCATCTGGGGATAAATCTACAAGGAAATTAGAGAAACATTCCTAACTAGCACCAAACACAACCATGGCGAGAGTCAAGTTTCTGGAAGATTTTTACCTACAGAATTGAAAAGGTGATTTGAAGCAGAGAAAAAGTGGGGGCTACCCTTTTTGTTACGCCCTGCAGCCAGCACCATCAAGTTTGTTCTCCCCGCGCAGCGCCAGGCCAGCCAGGCCAGGAAAGGGTCTGCAGGGCAGCACAAGTCCTCTTACGGGGCCAGGTAAACTAAGCTGGCATCCGCAGGCTGCTCTGGTTCGGCAGAGACCTCAGCACACCGAGGCACCGCCAGCCCGCTTCACATCTCTACAGCCTCACCTCGGCCCTCCCAGCCGCGTTTGCCTCAGGTTTCATCGCCCAGTCTCTCCGGGAGTAAGAGAGAGGTGAAACGTTATTGGCTTTGTGTGGAGCCCGAATACTGTGAACACAGCGCTTTATAATTCTTCAGTAACAACTTGTTTAACTGCAGAGGGGGCTGTATAAAATGAAGGCCACGGAGGCATTTCTCTGTAAATGCGGTGTTTTTGTAAGCACTCCATTTTATAAGCGCTCGTTGCTGTTCAGACACGTCCCCCTCCACCAGCGACGCCTTTCAGAGACAAAGACCAAACGGGGGGGCACGAGCTGGAGGTTGCCGCGTGTACCCCTGTGCGGGCAGCTCTCCCTGCCTGCCGGCCCGGCCACGGCACGCTGCCTTTGCTTTGCCGCCTCTCGTTCGCATGCTGGGAGCAGACGGGAAGAGCAACGGGCACCCATGCAAACACCCAGGCAGGCATGACTGCCATAAGCTGGCTCGGGATGAGACGTGCAGAGCCATGTGCACAATTCATTTTGTTCAGAGGCCCCGCGAGGGAGCGAGCCAGCATCCTAGATAAGCAGGGCAACGTGAAAAAGAAAAGAGAGTATTATTATTTTTAAGGTAGTATAAATCTCAGTTCCTTCCTCCAGGGTTCCTTTGTACCATGGTTGTCTTGTTTTTCCCACAAGCCACTGACAGAAAGAATGCAATAGATTCTCGAAATAAAAGCCCTGAAGGGATGTGGAGAGCAGAAAGCACACCTGGTCCCATCTACCTGATGACACAAAAATTCAGAGGGGCCTGGAAAGGGTGGGATTCCTGTTTCTCACACATGGCACTCCCACTTTCTCCCTCTCCCCAAAAACCCCTCCTACCCCCTCACCCTGGGGCTCTAAACTTATAAATTGCTTCTGCAAGACAGCAGGGAAAAAGCTGCAGAAGCCAAAATCCCCTGAAAACAGAAGTGGGTACTGGTCCGCCCGGCAAATGACACTCTGCGCTAGCATCCAGCGCTTGGCTGGGGATAGCAGGTGCCTTTAATTCAAATAGCTCTTCTGGCTGGCTGTGGCAGACTTCTCCTCTGCTTTTGTTTCCAGTCCAGGAACAATTTCCTGTAGGTCTGGCATCCGCTGCTCCAGCCTTCTTCTAAGGAAAAGCAGGTGCCGGTCTCGCCAAAAACGCCTGTGAGATGGGAGTGACACGACTGCATCGCCGCTCGCGGTACTGCCAGGCTTGGCCAGGATTTAGAGGACTGTGAGAGGTACAACACCCAGAGCAGGCAGCACCATCTCCACCTCGCCTGCAGAGCACAACGGGTCCTGAAAGAAAGGCCAACTGAGTGACCGAAACAAGGAGAGACTGTTGTGCCAAGTGCCTGCTTTCTGTAATTATCAGAGCTCGGAAGCACGGAAGTGTTGCTGTGTCTGTAATCAGATGGGAAGCCACCTTCTTGGGCCAGGGACTGAGGAAAACATGCCCACACAGGGCCGGGAAGAGTCTCAGCTTTGTTCCTCCTACTCTCCTCCAGCTTTTGCTTGGGAAAGACACATTAAGCAATTTTGAGAAAGAGGGAGATCCCTTCCCCCTGTATATATTTGGGTGGTTTTGAGAACGTGAAGGATGCAGAGCCATGGAGTTACAAAGGAAACGGAGCAGAGAAAGGAGGCTGGTGTGAGATGCTTGAGGGAGAACAGAAAGATTATAAGAGACAACAAGTAGTAAAGAGCCCAGCTTCAAAGTATCACTTCCATATGTGACATGAAAGTCATCCCAGGAGATGCCAGCACAGGAATAACACAACCATCGCTCTTACATTTAGATCTCAAAGTATAGGATTTAGAAAAAAAAAAGTTATCAAGATGTTAAACACCTTTACACAGATTTTTCGGGCACATACACCAGAGAGGCTTGGGATCTTGTCCAGAAGAAGTCCGAGCACAGCACAGGTCTCCAAGACCTCCGGCGAGAGCCGGCTGTTTGCGGAGGCTGCTGCTCCCGGGCAGAGCAGGGCTACTTCACTACGCAGCCTCCGACCTTGCCTTAAACCAGCACACAACTTTGCTCCAGGCCCATGCAGTATCTGCTCCAGAGGTACAAAGCCACTGTGTTTGCCCTGATGTCAGTGCCAGAGATCTCTTTTTTTTAGCCTGTATTAGGACATTCAATGATGCCAACGTACCTGCATTACTAATACAATAGGTGAGTGTTTTCCTTTGCAAATGATGGTCTGCAACTTGCTTCTGGCCAGCCCCAACCTGCCTGTTCTCATTGTCTCACCAGGAAACCAGATGCATTTAGCAGGAATCTTCACTCCCATTTACACGTAGGAAACTCAGGTACAAAGAGATTAAGGAACACAAAAGCAGGTAAAAGGATGCAGAGTAGTAAAATGTACTGGAAACCCCCCTTCTTTTTCTCCTTTATCATCTTAGCGCCTGAAGTTAATACCACAGCCTTAAACACCTGCAGCTCCTTCTGATAAACATTATTTCCTACTTCTTGGTCTTTGACCAAAAATATAAACACAAACAGAAGAGGTTGTAGACTTCTGTATAATGATGTTTTGAACTCACTCTTCAGATAAACACTCCCCAAAACAGTAGTAAGTGTATTTCTCTCTCTTAGAGCCCTTAATATCCTCACCGCTAACACAATGAAAAAAGCTAAAACTACTCATTTCATTACCTACTGCTCTCCAGATTAATCTCCATTCTGTGCTGCACAATGACAGGGTCACCATGGGGTTTCCATGTTACTGGGGCTGTGGAAGGAAGTACGCGGCCTGTGCAAATAAAAGCAGGGGAATTCTTTATTCTCGCTCCTCCCAACCTGGGGTTTAATTCCCTTTCTTTTGTAAAATGAAAACCAGTCTTTTCTCAGAACATAAATGATCAATCCAAACTTTCCCAAAGGAAAAATATTACACCCGTGTACAGCGTCTGCCAGAGTTAAAAATCTTTCTTAGAAGAATCTTGGCTTAAAGGTGAGCTCTGAGTGCTCTAAAGTAGTCAGATGGCCTGAAAACAAGCAGGTGCCTCATGAAACGAAGATTAAGATTTAGAGTCCAAATCTGGTGCCCTTCAGGCAAAGGATTCCCAAGGCAGAACCTCCTAAAATGGCTTTTGTCGAGGTTTCATAAAAGCACCGGGAGATTGTCAAAGACCTGGGAACGTGCTCACAGCTCATACTGTGCCCCAAACGGCACCTGTTAACTCTGAGTTCACCCCGTCTATTTCGCGAACCTACTGCTCCTTCAGGCAAACACTTACAAAGAAGGCAACACCCCTCCTTGCACGGGGTGTTCGTTCAGAGGCAGGGCTGAGGACATCAGGACGGGTACAGCAGGCTGGCCGAGCAGCCTGGGGCAGCGCAGGAACGCGGCTTTCCTCCGCCAGGTCCTGCTGGAGCTGGGCAGCAGCCGGCCACCCCGTGCCAAAGGGACTGCACCTCGCGGGTAGCTCAGAGGCCTTCTCCTGGGCCTCGTCCCACCTGAGTGGAGTGACATGCAAGTCCATGATGAGAAATAGCCCACCTCCATCTATCTGCACGGTGGCTGAGGCAGAACTGTGAGCAGAAACAAACCAGCAGAGCTCAGCACAGTCCCGTTTGCCCCTCTCCCACACCTGTGCATGCACAGCTCCTGAACGAGGGTCCCCCAAGGCCCTACCTGGTCCCCCCCACCTCCTGGCTCCAGGGAACCAGAGCTCAGAGCATGGCTCATCTCCTCCTACCCCCTGGGGAGCCGGGTCCCACGGGTCCCTGTCCTTCAGGGTGACGCAGAGCTCCCTGTCCCACAGCGGGGCTGAATCCCTCTTTCTGCCTTCCACAGATGGAGGGGAACAAACTCAGCACCCACCCCTACCACGGGAAGTAGGAAATACAGCTGCACGTGGGCCTCCCCCATGAAAGGCACACAGCACCGGGGCTTCTGGCCAACTCTTCCTTCCCCTTGCCCTCCAAAAGCCAAGCACTGAAGATGCTAATGGCTTAATGGACTGAGAAGGGCAGTGAGCTGGCCAAAAGGCGCTGAAATGGAATAGAGGGAGTAGACATACCATATTTCCTTTCCTCCTTGAAATTTATTGCAGCTAGAACTGAATAAAACAACTGAGATTTGGGAATACAGATTGCATCTGAATTTTCTCACTGTCCCTGTCAACAACTTTCAGACATTTGAAAGCACAGCCGTAATCCCCCTCTCGCTGCAGTGGAGATCATGAGAGTGAAGCACACGGCAGCCTGCACTTCTACTTGCAGACCAAATCCCTCCCAAAGCCACGCAGCCCGAGCTACCTGGCAGAGCGGTGCCTGCCTGGCCCATCAGCCCTGCGCCAAGGAGCTGACGGTAACTCCTGAGAACAGCCTTCTGCTTACAACCCCCGGCTGACCAACACAGCCGCGTTAACATACAGTTAACGGAGACTGGCTGGAATGCTTACGACAAGCCCACTCACCACAGAGTTTTTATTTTCCTCCAAAGGAAAATAAAATCACATCAACAGGGACCTGTTCAAGTACATCTCTAGTGTAAAGGACTGTCCTGACCTGGCCCCTGATAAAACACTCCATCTGCTCAGGCTCTCACCTGTCTGAGAGGGATGTCATGGATGTTCTCACCTCAGTATCTTTACGTGTATCACCATCGCGAGAGAGAAAGGACAGAGGAATCAACAACATTTCAAGTGCGAGGTAGCTGTATTTTGATTTTTCAGGACAAGGTGGCTGAAATGGGCCCATCTCCATAGGCAACAGTGACCTAATGATCATCATGTCTTCTGAATATGTTGCGGCATTTACAGCTGTGTAGAGGTTAAAATCAGAAGCTGTCAGCTTCTATAGACTGTAAAGAAAATATGATATAAAGCATTTCCATAGGCTTCCTTTCAGAAATAGAAGAACTCTCATTCCTAGGTCCCTCTTATTTATTTTCACTGTCAAACCAAGCACACGCTGAGATGTAAGAATTGCCCCAACCTCTTGCTAGATAACCCGGGGGAGCTTTCTCTCATCACCCACAAACTCTTCCATGCAATCCCTGCTATTCACACACTGAAAACAACTAACAGGAAGCTTCATCTGAGAATTCTTGGCTTTTTCACTCCTGCAGAAAAAGCTAGTATGAAGCAATCTAGTTCATCACCTTTTCCCTACAGTATATAAATATTCAACACCCACTGACAGCCCTGGATAACGTGAAAACCAGTCACATTTTCAGTGCAAGCATCTGTTCTTCCCTAAAGTAAATCTGCTTTTCTATATTATCTAGACTTCCCCTTCAACCATGTGAAAAACAGATACTGGTGTTCCTGAAGGACAGCAGAAATGGGAGGCCTGGTTCCTTCTCTCACTGTGCCTGCTGGAACACCACATGCTTTCTTCTTCCCTTCTATACAAATAAGTAACATCAAGATTTTTCAATTTATGTTTGGTATCATAACAAAGTCAGAGGAGAGTCTCTGGGGTGCAGCGGAGGGGTGCTTGGGGTGCAACCCTTCATTCCAGCCCTCTGTTCCACAAGCAGTTTCTGCGATGAATGTGTCCGGGGTACCTGTGCAAACTGGCTTCACTTCTGTAGATCTACAAAGCCCTGAACAAAACCACAAAACAAAGTCACGGCCCAAACTCGGGTACTGCTGCAAGAAGAACAGCCAGCAGGGAACAGAGCTCATTCCATCATCTCATTGCATCACGACTGTAAAAGAAAAACCAACGGAACAGCCTCTGCCAGCATCCCAAGATGGCCTAAAGGAATAAATACTGTGGCGTGCCTTTTTGGAAACTAAATAAATAAATCCCAGGCTGCCATGCACCTATTATTACAAATATTTTATTTCCCTCTTCATTAATATATGCAAAGCAATCAGATTACAGCCACGGGAGGTAATGAAAAACCAACTAAGAGATAAGGGTCTTTTTGTGTGGCTGTGCTATGCATGTTTAGCTCCTATTTTAAAAGGAGACCTTGAATCTACTTTTGCAGTGCTTGGTGTAAATGTCAACTATAAAATTCTCCAGGCAGGGAGCACCGCCACCCTGCAGAAGGAATATTGTCATCCGTTCAATAACGTGGAAACCGGACACGATGAGCTTCCCTGTCAGGCTAAAGGCGAGGCCAGGAGAATCCCACAGACAGAGGAAGGGAAGGATAAAGACTGCAAATGAAGGTCAAAGTGTTTGGCAACAGCCTTGATATAGCCAGGCAGCTCAAAAGCTGCAAGGAAAGCTAAGTTTGCGGGGGTGGAGGAGGATCTTGTTTGATGAAGGGCTTCTCATTCATTTTTTCCATCTGTGTTATCTAGTCTAATAAAAATGTTATCTCTTCCTACAGACCTTGTGTCTGAACAGCCTCTGTGTGTAAGGGAGCTGTGTCCTTAGCCAGCGCCTGATGCTGTAACCAGCTCTCGTGGGTAGGTCTGCAAGAAAGAAAACCATAGGAGACAGCAGGGCGACCACAGCCCACAAGGAACAACGCAGCCGCCCGAACTCGGCCCCGAGGACTGCAGCTGCTCCGGCGCCAAGCACGTAGGCACAACCAAGCAGTGTTGTCCTAAAACAGCCAAACATCCAATCACACAAGGAAACAAAGAACGCAAGACAGAGCCTGGCGAGGGCACGGAGGTCTCATGGAGCACCAGATGCACAAAAGGGCCAAGAACACCCACGTCCAGAAGGGAAACGCCAGCCCTGGGCTGCATGGGGACGTCGGAGAGGAGCAGGCAGACGGCGCTACCCCTGCGTTCAGCACCGCTGCTGGAACGATGCTGACGAAAGCGGCTCTGTCCAGAGCTGCAGGAATGGTTTAAGCACGGAGAAAGATGCTGGTTTAGAGAAAGGTTCCAGGGTCTGTCTGTTCACCTTATCAAAGAGAAGACTGAAAGGTAACTGCATCAAAGTAACTAAATGCCATCACAGAAACAGAAATTTGATAAGAGTCTAGAGAATCTTAATAGATAAAAAGCGAAGGCTGGAAGGCAGAGCTTTTAACAGAGAGGTTAATTAACAACTGAAACAATATACCATGAACTGTGGAGGACTGTGCATAGCTGACAATTTTCAAGTTAAGATGGGTTGCTTCTCTGAAACATCTTTTCAAGTTCAAACAGGAATTAATCCAGGGAAAGCCTGTATGAGAGATCACAGCTTTCTGATTTCTATAATCTCTGAATGCAGCAGAGCAGCAGTTCTGGATTTCAGGAAAGCAAAGCTAAGGCAGTTCAGGAAGGAGCACAGGAATAGCTCACTAACAGCAGCAGGAATAATTGCATGAGGACTCCACTCACATCGAGCAACATGCAACAGAAGGGCTTAGCAAAAGTGACAAGCATAGAAAGGAAGACCGAAGAAACCTACTACCTAATAAAATTAAGATACAGTAGGGTGATTCATTTGCAAAAAAAGCTGACTTCTGAAGGAAGGAGAAGCCAACAGAGCTTCCATGTGGACCAAGCAAAATGGGAGGGAAAATGAAGAGGTTAAAGAGCATGGTTTTTGCAGAGGTTAAAAAAAAAAAAAAAAAGAAAAACAAGCAAACAAACAACAGCCCCCACAAGCTCGCTGTTCTGGCTGGCAGGTATCACCAGCTCCTGCTGCAGGCCCTCCAGGAGAGACTGAATCCAGGTGGAGAGCTGGGACAGCACGGGATCGTGGCTTTGGACACCAACACTGTGCTGCTTGTTCCTTATTTTAAATATTCTTTATTTCAGTAGTGTGAGAGTTCCCCAGTTTGATTTATGAACCAATGGATCTGAAAAACATTAAGTACCCAGATTTATCCGTAGGAAAAGTTTAAGCTGATCCTGAAAGCAACTTCCAGGCACTGAGCTCTGCCTGCTTCAAAGCCTGCCAGAAAAGCTGCTTCCAAGAGTCCCCTGGGGAACAGCCTGGGCTCCAGAGACAAACAGCCTGGGAGACCTGCCACTGCAGGTATTCCCTGCTCTGCTCTCACGATGTTTATGGACCAGTTTCCAGACGTTTGGCAGCTGCATTTCCTTCTGTATTCTTTACCTGTTCCGAAAGCAACTGTGGTGTTTTCAATTATCTGGAAGTTGATTTGTTGCTTTAAAAGAGGCACCTGCCCCAAAAGCCTTTCTTTTTCACTATGCTGCAAACATATGCAAGATGTTTATGATAGCAAACAGCAGGAGTGTTGAGGAGTCTCACCAGCTCTAATTAAAGCAGGATCATCCTACAATTTTTCCCATGTAGAACTGAGCTTGCTTATTTAAGTGCACGGGCTTAGCTTGCAAATACCAAAATACAGGTGTCAGTATACGACAACCGTAAGCTGCTGAGAAGGGAGTTTTCTGCTAATCCTTTTGAGCAGATGTGTTGCAGCAGATCAAAGAACACAAGCTCCTACGGGCGGGACTAGCACACATCCTGGGGACGTGGCAGGGAAGCGCTTGTCGCTTCTTCCCCTAAGGGGGACAGCCCCATTAGGACGAGCACGGTGACAGGCACGCTCAGCCCCCATCCCCGCCGGTCAGCAAATCCTCGCTAATCGTCTTGTTACGGGCACCCTCCTAGTGCCCCAGCACGCAGCCCCACGAGACTCTGCTCTTTTTCGAGGGAGCAGAGGCTGCCACGGGTGTGATGAAGGATGCTCCTGGGAGGGAGAGAAACACGGGCAGGAAACCGTGGTGCCTGGTGCTGGGACGGGAGCACAGCATCTCTTAACATGAGCCCCGAAGGCGCACGGGCAACACAGCTCTGCGGGGACACGGCGAGGATTACAAACACAATTTCACTTTGTTGCTACAGGTGAACAAACATGGCTTTGGTAGGGGTCCAGCAGCACTACCAGCACAAAGCGTGTGTTACCAGCACAAACGACGACCACGGATGGCCCACCAAACAAACAGGCTGTTCAGGTGAACCGCTCACTCCAGCCGGTGCCCAGAAGCACCGCTCCAACGGCGAGATCTCCGGGTGACAGCTCTGCAGGACGGGGCCCCTTCTGAAACCCAGCCACAAATGCACAGAGCTCAGGGCAATGCATCTCTGTCCCACGCTAAATAAGAAACAAGGAGCAGCATTAAAGGTGAATCCTAATACCAGGCTGTGCCTCATCCATCCTTTCCTCTCTCAGTCAGAGAGGCTCTGCAGCTCCTCCAAGACTCGAGCCTTGTTTTAAATATTACTGACGGGGAAAGTGTGTGGCAGAGCAATCTTCCTCTGCATTAACACACTGGTTTAAATCAAGGTTTTAACAACCTCTTTCTGGAGTCTCCGGAAGGTTTATAGGATGGTAGAGGAAGATTTCCAAAGGCATGGCCAGCTGTCTCAAATCTTGCCTTTAAAACTCTGTAACAGGCAAATCGATGCTTGGGGTAGGGGGCCTGTGCCCCAACCAGCCGGGTCCCTGCCAAGGACAGTCTGCAGCTAAAGCAACGCACCCGTTCACGTCATACTAAAAATGAGGCCCAGACGAATGTGTTAGCTGTGAAGAAACACAGAAAGGACGACGCTCGTGTATTCCAGTTCTGCTTTTTCAGGTTCATCTGCAGTTCAATGACTCTGCTGTGCAGAAACATTCAGTTTTCCAGGGACTTCTCCATCTAGTGCAAACATACTTAATGTTTTTCTTTTTTTTTTTCCCCCCATAACCAATCTGACCTCTGCTATTTAAGGCCCTCTAAATCTTTCTTAAGCCAACAGCCTCTCTCGGTATGTTGCCAATCTTTAACATTTTCCCAACAACATTTAGACCCAACAATCTCCTTTTTAGCACCCCTTGAGAGCAACTGCAGTGAGAGTTTGGGGGATGTAAGCACGTGAGTGGGACAGAGCACAGCAGCCAGAACGACAGACGAATGACGTTCGGGCAGAGCTGGCAGTTATGCCGAGATGCACGTACACATCGTGCTCCCCATGCAGGGGCTGGGCAGCGCCGGACAGACCGGCTGCCCTGCCTGTGCCAACCAGCCGTGGGAAGGCAGCGCTTGCTCGACAGGGTAGCAAAACTTGTGCGAGATGATATAAATCTCCAGGAGGCTATGACACTGCTCCTTGGAGAAATGGTAAGAGTTAGTACAAGCGTTGTTTTGCTCCGAGCAAGCATTTCTGCACAGATGTGCTGCTCCAGAGTGACAGCCCGTGCTGTTAGACCCCTTGCCAGGGCTTCACGGAGTTCAGCAAGAAGCCTGCCCGCTCCTCCAGGTGCTTGCAGCCCAAAGCCAGCACACAGATCCTGCAGGGAAATTAAAAATCGAGCTTGGGGAAAGGAGGGGCGTGAGATAATGTATCATTTTATATGGCCAGTGAAGCATCAGCATTCTGCTATCGGTGCAGCGCAAGAGGGGGAAGGAAGAACGAGGCGCGCGGGAATACGGACCAAGTGCTGAGTGCAGGGGGCCCACTGCCAAGGCAGTGAAGGTGCAAGGAGGAGACAACACGCAGGAAGAATGCAGGGGAAAGAACAACGTGAAACAAAAGCCATGTGGAAAACTCACAATAGCAGTACAATGCCTGGTATTACAGAGAGGAGACAGAGCCTGTTGGGAGAGGGCATCTGACAGGCACAGAGGTGAGCGAGGATGGGCCAGCACCACGTTACTGCTGCCTACGTGAAACCAGTCCGTGTGGTAGTAAAGAATAAAGCTCCTGCTTTGTAAGAGGTGGCAAGTATGGGGAACGAACATGCTGATGGTTCCTCTAGTCTTGGGACAGCATATCTGGAAGGACGTCGCTTCCTGCAAGAAGTGGCAGTAAGATTTGCAAGCTGCTATTAGGGTTCTGTCAAATTAATGAGTCTTAAGAGTATGGAGTTCTTCTCATGAATACAATAAACTGCTGCTATACTGATATAAGCTCCTTCCAGTTCAAATATTGATAAAAGAGTTGTGATCTACAGTGGCATTACAATTTATGTCCAGTCTGGAGACATCCCTTGTTTTATAGACGTAAGGCTAACAGGTTGGTTAGAGGTCAAAAATGAAGAAACAATTTTCATCATTCTTGATTATCTTTGAGAGATCCTGAAGCAGATGGAAGCTGCTCAGCCATTCAGCCTGGGCTACATATTTCACTCTGACAAGGCTCTGGCATCACGAGCAGAGGGAAACTTGAGCAGGAGTATTTCCTCCCATTTAAGCCCTCCTTATTATTAAATCCTTCAGTCATCAGCAGAACATTCCTCCTGCAAGAATTTTTTTAAAGCAAAATACAAAGTTTAAGAGACCTTACTTTACATACTCAGATCAGAGCCTTGTGACGTGCTCTGCTTTTAATTAACAAACAGGGCTGCCGGATGCCGTGTATCGCCGACTGTAAGAAGCCAAAACTAATTCCTCTTCAGCCAAGCACGGCTAGTACATAGCTCCACATATCCCCAGGTATTCGCTAGGTGGAATGAAAGCCAGTTACAGCTATCTGGCTCAAAATTAACTGACAGCATCAGTGCAGATGCAATTCCTGACAAGCTCCATCTCTCAAGTCAATACTAACTGTTCGCTGGATTGCCTGGTTTGCAAGGTAGCCCACCCTGAGCTACTGCCTCATGTCACAACAGACATTTAAATAATAAATGGTAGCTTTATTTTATTCAGTGAGGCACAGTCGAAGCTTTGCTAAATTTAACCACCCAATTAACCTAGCAACATTCATGATTTGAGAGTTTTCAGAGTTCACTACTTTCAAGGAGGAAAGCTCAGTTACACCAATTAACATTCTCTCTCTAAACTGCACAAGCAGCTACTTCCCAGATCCTTCTGAGATGTGAGAGGCATGACACAACCCGGAGTCCAGCACGATGTTTTCAAGCTTCCCAGACGAAGACGACATTCTTCCAGGTAATGCCAACTCCCTGGCTTGCTCTGGGCCCACATGAAAATAGATGCACACTACAGCTTTACCCTTGGTGAGAAACTGTTGCTGGCAAAAAATAAAACAAAACAGGTTTCAAAGAAAAGTTAATTTTGTACAAAATTAACTATGATGTCTTCGCCCAAACCTTTTCATTAGCTGCAGCACACCAAACAACCACCATTTCTTTTTAACCTTAGGCTAATACAAAACACACACATCTCCTGCTGGCACGATTGCACACATTTCTTCTGCAAGCTCAGTGCAAGAGACAGGATGCCCAGACATGGGCAATGGAAATTCTTCAGGTCACTTCAACCCAACAGAAATACACGTCTACAGTATCTGAGCAGCAGTCACAGTGAATTCTGTTCCATCCAGCTGGCTTTTCCTCTCTATCACACACAAAGCTGTCTTTATAGAAAGCACTAGCTGGTAACATCTCTCCTTGGTTTATGCAGATCACACTGCAGAGCACAAGAGTGCTCTGAATATTAAGCTACTGCATCTAACTTTTTCAAAAATAAATAAATAAGCTGAAGATGAAAAACAGGGGAGACTTGGCAGACACTACCCAGCTATTTTATTCCAAACCCCCAGTGTATCCTCACATGCCTTTGCAAGTAGGACAAGAACAAGGCACCTGCCCCGAAGCAGTGGGGTCCGAGCAGCCACTTCCCAGCCAACACAGCTGCTATGAAGTCAGAGCTTCTGCCTCTCAATTACCTGCCCCCTAGAACAAGAACACAAAGGATATCAGACCCTTGAGGCAGCCCAGGGAATAAACTTTCCCAAATCTGTTTTCTGAAATGCTGGGAATCTGTAATAGGTTTTACAGCACTCATCCCTGGATTTCACACGGACGGATTCTTCCCTGGACCTCTCCAGTTTAATCTCCTTAAGCCTGGAAGTTATATCTTTATTTAGAGTGAAAATATTTTACCACTGTAATCTAGTTACGAATATTTACACAATTTGCCCCAAATTCTCTCATTACAGCTGCCGTTGTCAATTATTCACAGGTAGCGGTGCATGCAGTTTCCGTGGAAACCTGCAGCTCCCAACCAGCTGATGCGCAGCCGAGTGCGGGCAGTGGGCACTCGAGCAGAACTGGTCGGCTGCGTAATTATGCTGATATCTGACCATCTCAAACCTACAGACAGCAAAAGACAGGTTTACATTTCAGCGCCTAAATTCCAAGCGACAGGAAGCAACCAAGTCCCCGTGTCTCCCAAAGCATAATAAACTTGACGAGGAGGCTGTAACTTTTATGACGCATCACATTTTCAACATTTCACTATCATTTTCTGTATTTACCATTGAAAGTAAATGTCAGATTACACCACCATAAAGCTGGTCATAAGTGATTCACTTCATTACACTTCAGGACCCTCCCTACTTTTAACCAGTGAATCTGTACCGGTAATTGCTCGAGAATTTGCTGCCCTTTTTTCCTTTCCTTCCAGTAGAAGCTGTTTTATTTTACTAAAAAAGTGACTATGCACATGGCAAAGCTCCTTGTTCCTTTAAGCTTCCTTCAGCATTTAATGCTCTGAATGCTGTGGAGCTCCAACAGCAAGGGTTGAGAAGCCCCTTGGAATACTCTTTGGGTTGTACTAGTGCACAACAGAACAGGAGTATATCCTTGTCAGGCGGAGCCGTGAGGACACGCAGCATTAAACTGCTGAAGGCAGACCACGCAGCGAGGGCTGCCCGGTTATTACCCCGTGCTCTCCAAGACAACAGACCGCACTATTTTTCTGTTTGAAAGACTCACGCTTCTCCCTGATATACGATGTTCTACTGAGGTGCTGACTCTTTCCAGGCACCACCGATGTTTCATCACCCACACATTATATTTTCACACAAGCTGCTTCACATTTTTTTCCCTGGCAGTCCCCCAGGCTAAGGTAGAGGCTCTTCCATAGCACATTCTCCAAGACACCGGCCTCCAAATCCTTCTTCTCCAGACTGATCTCTTCAGCAGTCAAGCAACGATTATGCTGTAATCAGCGACGTTCCCGGCAATCATTTTGTCTCTGTGTTATCTCGTGCTGGGCATACAGGTTTGTCCATAGCATCTACTGTCCTGCTCCTACCCGGCCCTTACCCCTGAGGCAGAGCTCACCGCAGCGTGGGGTCTCTGCATGGCATGCTGTTTCATGGGGTCTTCCACAAGGCTCTGCGCTCAGAGCCTTCATTACTCTAACGAGGCAATCAACAACGGCCCAAGAGGTTGCTGTGCCCTCCCTGCAAGCTGAACCTTCCTCCTCCACAGCCATTCAGGAAACCAAGTTTCACCACCCCTAAGACAGTGCAAGACTCACTTCTTCATCCAAGACTTTCCCACTTAGCCTAGGACCAGAATAGCAGATGATATTTCTGGTGTAAAGCAACCATTGAGTTAATCCCACATGAAGATGAGCCACTGTGGGTGCAGTTACAGATACAGCACCACTCAATACACCTAGATGCTAGAGCAAGGAGCACTGGTCTGACTGGCAGAGATACTCAGCACTAAAGAAATTAAGATATAGTTAAAGGCAACACACTAGAACTGTTCGTTGCACCTGCTTTGTTCAGAATTTAGTTTGCCAAATGCAATTTCCAAACTAGTCAGTTTGGAAAATCCTCAGAGCTCATAGAGGGAACCCTCTACACATTACTTAATAAAGCCAAACTGGTAATGCACTTGCAAAATATTTTTATGAAAATCAACAGCTCTGTTGGGAAAGCAGCAAATGGTATGCCTACCCTGCACTGCTGCACAGAGCAGCTGACATGAGAGCATACAAATACGTCCTGAAAAACGGCACTACGCTCCCCTTCCCTGAAAAACGTCAGCGGATCATGGGCAGACTGCCTTCATAAAAATGTTGTGGTATTTTAATAACCAAGAAGCTGCTATTATTTTGTTGTTGAAGTAGGAGGGAATTATTTAAGACAGCTGACGAGTGGACTGAAGATAAGCACAGTCAACCTAGGAAGCTGTACTTCTGTTTTAAACAAACACTGGACTTCTCCATATTTACTCTCTTAAATGGTACTCGGTGGAAGGGCAGCAGCATTTCAATTAGACACAGCATTCACTTCCCCCCCCGCCTGGGAATGAAAAACAGCCTGGGAGACGTGCTGGTGATGGGGACAAACACCAACAAAATTTCATATGGTTTAGCCATAACTGCGGAAACTTGTATGTAACTACACAGCCACTTCCCTAAAAATCAGAGTATTCAGTAAGTATCTGTCAGGAGTGTCTTGAAGACAGAATGGCCTACTACAATAAATGCCAAAATAGCTTAAAAAATGCTGAAAGGGTCACGCTAACAGTAGTGCTACAGAGGCATTGTTAACCGCGTAACTATGGAGTTTGGGTAATTCGCGCTGGCGAATCTTTTGCCTGCACCACTCTACCTGCTCTTCCACAGTAGCTGTAAATTAGCAATTAATGTGACAAAGAGCACAAGTTCAAACTTTGTTATTTGGCAGTGAGGTCCAGTTTCCATGAAATCCAGCACTTCATGTCTCAATAAACTGAAAAGTGCATACGGTAATGAATCACTAGGTTAAATTCAGATTCTGCAGATTCATTTTTCAGCCACAGAAAAACAACACTTGCAAGGCTTAGAATAGCAGCACTGATCTAAAGGACAGCAGTGCTGCAATTTTTTTAAAAAATGTATACCATAAAAAGAACAGGTTAAGTGATAAGGGAAGGCATTTCAATTCTATGCTTCAATGAATATTAGTGACACAGTTGTTAGGATGGTGGAGAAGATGAGCTGTCAAGTTTTGTGCCTTATGTTTCAGACAGTTTAGTTAAACAGACCGATTTTTTTTTTATGGTCACCTTTTATGTATTTACCATTGGTCAGATGATGGAACCATATGGCAGCACAGGACTGGATAGCACACCCCTGAGGTCTCTTGCCTTTCTGTACATAAAAGAGCAACGAAAGATCAAAAGTGCCAGCTCTGTCTGGCTCCGCTCCACTCACTTATCAACATACTCCAGCACTGCTTATGACTCGTATAACTGACAAGTAACATCTCGCTTGTATTAGGACTAAATGTTCTAAGAAAACAGGGGAAGTTGGATTCAACCAAGTCTCGATGGGTTCCTGTCACTCACTGTCTTTCAGTTGCATCAAGTATCATGAAGTTTTGAGCTGGAGAGGCTGAATATTAGGGCAAATTACTGATTCAGAGCCAAATTTTAGCAAGGAGCCGTTACAGGCAGTAGAAAACCGCCTTGGTGCTCAGCAGCTTTTGAGATTTCTCTTTGCTGGGCAAAAGCCCCATGTCAAGTCTGGAGATGAAGGACTTGCATGCCTCTTCTGCCAAAATCTACGTGAGGAAGAGCTGGGCGCAGCCTTCCACGGTTGTGCAAAAAGACCCGAGAGCTTTTCCCCCCCTCAGAGCCACCCAGGCAAGCTGCAGAGAACACCCCACGGCAGGCCTGCTTCACGAGCAC
Source organism: Anseranas semipalmata (assembly GCA_013399115.1). Taxonomy (NCBI): domain Eukaryota; kingdom Metazoa; phylum Chordata; class Aves; order Anseriformes; family Anseranatidae; genus Anseranas; species Anseranas semipalmata. The sequence continues at coordinate 403,337 of VXAA01000742.1, forward strand.
TAACGATCTTAGAGGGATTAGAAATAACAAAGACTGGCTACTGCTACAAACTGTGCAGAATTAAAAAGGCGACGTCTAACAGATCATACCCGAATACAAAAGACTACAAAGCGATCTGAACACAAGGAACTGGAAAAGACCTTCTGAGTCACTGAGGCCAGTTCCCGCCCAGAGCACGTCACAAAACCCCTCCTGAAGCTTCCTCTTACCTAGTCTGACCCTGTGCCCCCGCTCACCTGGACAAACGGATGTTCTAGAGCCTTCCAGGCACACGCTTGGTTGCCAAAGGAACGGGTGAAAACACGCTCGGCCTGCAAGGCGGGAGGCAGTCCTGGAAAACGATGGCTCTAAGGGCTCACAATACTCATGCAATACCCTGACAGAAAAGGTAAAGCAACTCTCGGTTGTTCCCCATCCCTGCGCTTTGACTGGATTGGGATGGATGATTTTGCCATTGCAAGCATGTGTTAACTAGACCGTGACTATTTAGTGGGGAAGATGCAACAAGGATGGGTGCAACAAACAGCTATTAAATCCAGAGTGAATCATGAAGCTGAAGATGGAATAACTCTTCACTGTCCCTTCTAACACAAAGCCTACAGGACATAAAATGATATTAGCAACTAACAGGTGTTTTCTCACAGAACCCATAGCTAAGCTGGGAAATGCCTTGCTTTGGGATGTTATGCATGCTAAAAGTTACAGTTCAAAAAATAACAAGATTCTTCTTTCATTAGTTTGACTAAAACCACCTGAAACCATCTGGCTCAAAACCCCCCTTGGTGCCCATCAGTAGAGAGGCATGTGTTTGGGGAGTGTCACTGTAAGCATGCTCTGTCCTCGCACACTTCCCTGGCATCCAGCACTGCCTCCTGGAACAGACACAGTGGGACTGACCCACCTTTGGTTTCAGTCATTGTGGCTGCTTCCTAAGTTGGTAAAATAGTGTGTGAATTGCAATGCATATGTTTCCAGAGGAGCATGGAAATAGCATGGAGAATTCAAAGATGAGCTACAAAAAAGCGAGCCAAGAGCTAGAAAACAGGCCGTACGTGTAACAGGGGCTTACAGAGCTCAAACTGTTCAGCTTCTTGAAGAGAATTTACAGATGCTCAGGTGGAAAAGGGATCTCGGAGGCAGGTCAGAAAAAAGGGCTCTTTCTGAGACTCAAAATCAAATGGCTTGGATTAAAGTTGAGATTAGGCAGTTTCAACCATGGAATTAAATATTAATTTTTTTAATAAACTGATCAGTGTTATTCCTGGACTCACTGTTGCTTTGCACTTTTTTTTTTTAATGAAACTGCGTGTTTTCCTTAGGTACATCCTTTAATCTAGCTTTCAGAAAGATCTGCATGACCCAAACAAAGACAATTTGAGTGAGAGAGGCAAGGCATGGACCCTCTTATCACAGAGCCTACAACAACATCAAATTGAAAATGGACAGGCAGCCCGCTGTGCTGGCTGCTCCGGGCTCGGACAGGTGCACTCTGCTCTCCCTGGGTACTCCCGGGAAGGCCCGGAGCAAGAGGAGTCTTATGGGTTCATCTGTTAGAACATAACCACGAGGAAATGTGTTAACTACACCACACGGGCATAACCTTACTGCGGATGTAACAGCGGGCACCGCTTACATCATTAATGCAAAGTCATTCTCCATCAGACAGTCAACCCCTCAGATTCACGCTTAGATCAAATACAAGTCTCTAATAAGGACCACTCTGAACAGCGGTTTGAGTTAGGTGATGAAGCTAGAAGTTAGTTTAACAATTAAGTTGTTCTACAGTGTTGCCACACATTGGTGAATTGCTGGTGCCCATCAGCCTGTAGGTCAATACGCTGAAAGTTTCTGAGGTCTTCCGGGACCTGCTAGGATGAGAAGCTTTGGACAAACTGAGTTGTTAGCATTAAGCTAGGAACTAAGTCAATGACATTTCAATCAAACTTGAAAAATTAAAATTCAGAATCCTGAGCAAATCAGGAAACCTGCAAATGCTGCTTTTGAACCTGACACGTTTGTTCCTCGTGACTTAGTGTAGAAAATAACGCCATCTACTACAACCAAAGACCAGGAGAAGGCACATGACACAGAAAAAGGTGGCAGCCTGCAGAAAAACTTACACTGACGACTGGCATTCTGCAAGGCCAAGGCTGCTGGAACAGTCAAATCCAGCTATTTGAAATACGGATAAAAGTCACAAAAAAGTACAAGGAGAACCAAAAACTCTTTCTCCCTGCCAACCACAACAAATGGCTCAATAATATAAAATGTCAGTTGGCACTTGAAGCACAGTGGATGGCCAGACAGAAAGCACATTTTTAAATCATTAACACATTGGGAACACACAGATGTGCAGTACAGCCACATCTGTGCATTGTAATTTCTACAGTAGTCACAACTTAATGAATCATCGGTTGTGACAAGATCAATGAACCAAACGGAACAACAAACTAAAGCTAGTAAATTCATGCCCAGGGCAAGAACTAAGGCTTTATTACTATTTTTTAAACACTTCTACCATTTTTAGTGTCTAATTAGTAAAAACATGAAACTTTCAGAACCTCCTTCCCCCCCCTCCTTGAAAGTCCTGCTGCAAAAGATAAAGATTTTATTCACTTCTGTTAATTTCAAGTCTAGATACTACTCATTTGATCAGCAGTGTCTTCCTCAGGACTGTGAGCACATTGGCAGGCAGAAGTTACGATATCAGGACGTGTGCTACATGCCAATCAGGTGGACTCTCATTAAGCTTACCACCTCTAGGCAAAACAACTGCTATTTTTACCACGAGGCCACATTATTCCTGCAGGCAAAGCTTCAGCTAAGGTTCTCTATAACGCTACTTTTTGAAGGAACAACCTCATACCAAAATGAAGCACCCAAATCATTTATTTGTAAAAACACATGCTGAGTTTCCCCCCAAGCTACATCTCATGTCTATCTGATATTCTTACAAAAAAAAAGAAGAAAAAAAAAAGAAGAGACTCCCAGCAGAAAGCAGAAAACAAAACCCCATCTTCTTACAGAGCGTGGCCCATGCAAGCAAGAGCCCTCCCTGCTGATCTGCTCCCTCTCCCAGGTGAACCATTTTGACCTGCACCATATGCAGGCTTTCAGTGTACTGGTACTTGCCAGGGTCTTGTCCTCCTTCCAGACAGGCTCCAAGGGACAGCAAGCTCTCCGCTCGGCCTGGCTTGCTCACCACACGTAAGGCACGGAGCTCCATCTGGAAGGCGCTGCCTGCAGTCGTAGCACTGCTGGCACACACTGCTCCATCCTGCGGGGACTCAAAGCCCAGTAGATGCAGGCAGGACTTGCAGTTGCTCCCTCACTCTTAAAGGCCCACTCTGTTCCTTCTCCCGACCTTCTGTGTCTGCCCTTCGTTATACTGGATATCCTGTCACCTTCATGCATTCCTCAATTCATTATCTTCCCTTGCAACAGCTTTTGCTAATACTACCCTGTGTTCAGTTCTTGCATTTTTCATCAATGTTTTTATGTTTTCTGTTGTCCCTCCAAAGACTTTTTCCTCACTGGGACCAACTGTGGCACAGTCTAAATCAAGGAGACACAGAAAAATAAATTCGTATTGCCTTGCTTGTAAACAAAATACCATTTTGGAGCTGTAGTACCAAAAATAAGATCATGGGTTTTTCAGGTCTTCAGCAGATTAATGTTTGCAGTGCACTTTCAGTGGTCTCAAAGTAGCTAAAAGGTCATAATCTTAGTTTTGTTGTGTTTAACGCTTTGTGCATATAGTTTTATTTTTAGCATTCTGCATCCTGTGCTGATAAGCACTCTTATCATAGGGAAATTTCCCCCAGTGCCAGCTTGGATAACAGCACAGCAACGAACACTATAGCTGGATAAGGTTACAGCTCTGATTGTTATTTGGACTTCCCCTCTCAACTCATACACCAAGTGCTTGGAAAGATTTCATCCAGGCTGGACCCCTGTGATAAAAGGATTGAAACAACAGAGCACAGGATTAGCAAGGCTGATGAATGACTACACCACAGTGTTTTCCCACGGCATCATCCAACCTGCCTCATCAAGGAGCTAGATGATCTTGGAAAGACAGATCTTATTATACCTCACACCCACTGGTTTTCCTTAGGATAAAGGATTTTAAAGAGCTATTCTGGAGCTCCGGGCAGAAAGAATCTGAGCAGGTGAGAATGCCAGAAAGAGTCACTATTTCATCATCCAACTGAAATATCCACAAGAATAAACAGCAGTTAGAAAACTAGGGGGAAGGTGTTGCTTTGGTACTACAATATTAATACTTCCATAAAGTTTCTCTGGGCTTCTAAGACAGCAAGCGGAATGCATGTGCTTTAGATCATCTTTATACCAAACATATTTTAGTCACTAACAGTTCAAATGACAAATTAACAACGAAGGGTCATAATAATTACTTCCTTGCATCCCAAATTAGGACCAATTACTCCTTTTGCTCATTATCTGGGCACTGCATTTTAACAGGCATCATAAATGTAGAGTCTTCCTGACTCTAAATTGTATTTGAAAAACACATGATCAACAAGAGATACTAAGGACAAGTAGATATGAGACTTGTGAATAAGCACGACACAGAAACCAGCTGTCAGAATAATCAATAAGAGGTCTTAAATGCAAAGCCAGCTCTGTTTTGTACAGTCAGCTCCACAGACCAAGACCAAAACGTGGCCCATCAGTAGCAATTCTGAGATTTTCCTTTTTCTGCAGGAGAAGATGTTAAAGTACTTGTGAGATGTTCTCCTCCACAGGTACAATGACACATGAAGTATACTAGTGCCTACGTGGAGACCCTCACTTCTCAACAGCTGTGGCTACAGATATTAGAATGTGTTGAGATTCCAGTCCCGTGTTTTTCTGGCATTCACTTTAAAATAGTGATTTCTCCAAGTATGATTTAATTGGTGCTGTGATTTTTAGTGAGAGGAAGAAGATAAGGCACAGAACATAAGCCCAGGATGACTGTATAAAAACTTAGGTACATACAGAGATTTATGCTTTTGTAGCTGTAAGCACTGCATTCCCCACAGTCGTGGTTATCACATCCTGTTCTCTCCATGCTCCATTTTCCATTTAAGAACTTACTCTCCAGTTCTATTAAGTGGATATATTCTCCCACTTCTGCAGAAGAAGTTACAGAAGATCACTATGGTGCTATGTCTTCTTAAGTGCCTGTGTAAGTCATGGAATATGAGTAAGTGACAACAGGTCACTAAGCTTTGAGCAGAGTCTCTCAGTTACAAGCATGTACAGAAGATAATTTTGTCAAAGTAGTTAAGGACTCAGAAAGGCTTTTAAGGACATCTTGCTCTTGTCCTTCCCTTCTTCCTTGGAACCAAATCAGACAATCCGCATGGCATTATCAAGCAGTGCTTCCCATTAATTTCCAATAGTTCAAACAATGAGGTACTAACTCTCTCAGAAGGCTATTCCACAACCTAACAGATTTCAAAGACTCTGCAAATATATACCAGCAACTAACTTTATTAGTCAGCAGGAGATACCAGCAGGACTGACATACAAGCTACAGAGAGCACATCTGTCAATAACAGGTTGCTATAGTTCTCCACAGATGCTCTCAGAACGAGGCATCTTGAAAGAGATCCAGCAATAAGAAAGGTCTTTTGAAACATCTGATGGTAAGGATCTATTATTTTAGCTTCTGATGGACACCGGTAGATGTAAAATCTGATGAGAAATGTGATTTTTATTCTGACAAGGTTTAAAGCTACAGTTACTCAAATTATCTAAAGGAGCTAACTTCTTGTCTCTTCCAGTTGAACTAAATACATGTCCATCAAAGTGCCTTTTAAAATAAGAAATTAATTTATAATTGTGTGTTTTTCTTATTTTTTTTCCTCTTCTCTGAAAGACTTCTAGATCCATGTATACACAACTCATTAATAAAAGTATTTCCTCCTGGCTGCCAGTCCTCCAAACTCAATTCATTAACTGAGAGTCACTGGGTCCAGCCTCAGCCTAGTTATTACCAGATAAATCTTCTGAGAGCCAAATCAGGGCTCACTGACACCTAATCAACTCCACTCTCATTCGCTATTATTTTTTATCGGTAGTGCAACAATGGTCTCTACCAACAAATTCCTTAAGTATCAGTTTTAAAATGACTAGATGCATCAATGATCTCTGCACAGAAGGCAGGTATTAAACTGACAGTGCTGGGGAGATGTTGTAAATAAAGAGGACAGTCAAAAAATCCAGGAAGAAGAGCCAAATCACCTTAAGTGACAGGGATAATAGGAACAAGCTTAAGAAATATTCCAAGTTTTTGCTATAAGCTTGGTGTACATTGCTTGGAAACAAGAGGAGGCAAGACAAATGGGGGTGGCATTAGAGAAACAGAGAAGGTAGGCTAGCCAGTGACCAACTCGATGAAAAAAGCAGCTATTGTCCTAGCATACATCTGATGGCTTATCTCCAAAAATCCATGGAACCACCTGTGCTTTTGGAAAGACACCTGCAAGGTTCTTTGTGTGCCCACCTTTAGCTGGGTGTGTTAAAAAAAAATCCCCCAAATCAAACAGGAACAGGTGCAGAATAGGACCACTAAGACCAGAAGGACAGAAGTGAAAATTGGTGGAGAGTCTATGAAAGTGAGGTGGGAATTTTAGTGCAAGGAGAGGCTCGCCTGGCCACTTTCTGGTACAGGTTAGCTCATCAGCTAGCACATATCTCAACCTAAACATCCTCATTTTCCTAACAAATGTATTTACGTCAAGATTTACAATTTTACATTACACCCACATTGTGTTACACCTCTTCTGCATCTGTAGCATCTCTGCCAATAAGCTTACGGGACAAACCACCGCCTTGGTAGCCTTCACTTTGCTGCTCTGCTCTTGTGTCCTTTTTAGACTACCACTCTTTTTAGCCTACGTTTGAGCCAAGGTTTCTGTCCTGGTTTACTGCCTCTCAACCCCTTCAAAATCCCAGCCCTCTGTAAGCTTTCAGACGTTGCTGTGGCCATAGGGGTCGGGGCAGATGGGAACGCCAGCCTTTCAGCAGCGAAATCGAAGGCGGCGCTGGTCGTTGCTGCCTCCCAGCTGGGACTGACGATCTGTTCCAATGGAGAGTCAAAACAGATTAGTTTAAAGCACAGACAATTTAATCTAACCTGTCTGATTTCAAACTGGAACAGAGACACAGAAGCAGTCATCTGGCCATCCCTGGTCTCAGCTGGGACATGGCACCGCCTCCCCAACAAGAAAGGAGCCTGCCTGCGTGAGCGCATCTCTGCCAGAGAGTTAAACTGATCTGTTTGTGCCTCATTTACCTATTGGAATAGGCTGAACACTCTGACAGCAGAGCAGTAGTAGAACAGCCTGACACACTTTCCGTAACACTCTCCCAGGAAGCTGTAGGATAGCACACAGCGAGAAGACACCTGTCTTCACACCCTGAGCCCAGAAGAAGAGAGAAAAGAATGCCCAGGGCTCAATTATCAATTTTCATAACAGACAGAAATTACCAGGAGGTTGCCACAATACTCTGAATGAGCATCCACGTGTCTGAGCATCTTCGTGAAGAATTTGAGAAATGGAGCAAGCAGAAAGGAGACAATTGTTACTGGTGATGAGTTCTTAGGTGTTTTTTTCCCCCCCAAGAGCTGGACATATCATCAAAGGGTTTGGTCAACACAGGCTGATGAGTGGCCAACATGATGGCAGGTGAAATACCTTACTGCCTGGCTCAAGACAGCAGTCACTGAATTTAACTTGAACCACTAAACATGCCGATACACTGAGATGTTGTACTACATGTTATAATCAACAGAATATTATTAGCATGGGATAGTAATTCCACTGGATTACAATATTCAAAAGGATTTTGCATAAATCAGAGATTAATGTGCTTGGAAGAAAAGTAACATGTAAATAGGCATAGAAGAAACATCCCCCAGGGACAGGGACTGGGACTGAAAAGGCATTGACTGCTGCCTTTAGAAATGATATGAAGGAATACAGAATTATTAATGATTGAGATATTACTTTCTTTAAGTATACCTCATCTTTCCCATAACACATGAACGGGATCACAACCAAGGAAATTGGAAAGCAGAATATTTAAAACTAATTAAAAGATTCATTCTTTTATTCTTCCAAATTACGTATCTTGGCCTTCAGACTTTATTCCTGAAGGTGATATCAACATCAGCAGTTTATAAAGAGTGAAGAGTTCAGAAGACAATGTTCATAACAGAACAGAGATGGTTGTAACTAAAAGGACCCCACATCCTAACCAATACAAAAATCCTGATGTTCCTTGGTACAGAATTTAAGCTGCACCTTTGCCCAAGGCACGGCACAATAACTTTATATGCTCTCAATTAAACTTGTTTCACAGAGGTAACTGGAGATTCTCTTCAAAACAAAACAAAATAATAATAAAAAGAAAAAAAAACATGAAGACTTTTTACAGGACACAACTGCACATTATTTCAAGGTATCTAGCAGTTGCAAAGCACACCCTGCATTTGAGCTTGTGTTGAATTCTGTAGAATACACTTCCTTCTTGTTTGTTTGCCACTTAAATTCACTTGTTTCTATCTGGGATGTCCTTCCTGAATCACAGGTGCTGCTTTGGGGTGTTGCAATATCACTGACGCCATAAGCTTGCTGATAAGAACGTGACAACATCCCCTTCCCGCTACATATGTAATCTCACAGGATCTCATTTGAGAGGCAATATGCAGAAACAGCCACTTGCTGTAAAAGACAAATGTTCTCAAGATTAAGAGGTCAGTACCTTTTCAGACACAACATTTTATGGGAGTGCACAATTCCAAAGGGTTCAGCCTGGCATTAACTATGTGATATTTCATATAAAACTTTTCAAAGGTTGTACTTCTTGCTTCATAAACTCGTGGAATGAACCTGGATGTTAACCTTAGTGCATGGCAGTCTTCTGATGGAACTTGCTATCATGGATACATTATATGGTTATGTGCCATTAGTTAATCATTTAAACAGAGATAAGAAATGGAAATTAGGGCATTTGGGTCCGGTAAGTTCTAAAGATCTGCTGACTCCTGTTTGTAAGAGAGATCAATGCCACTTAAAACTTTTCTCCAGCTGAGAACTACTTGTCTCTCATTCACAGCCAAGATAGCCTTTCTTGTTGAATATTACAAAAAGTAAGCTATGAGAGTAACAGTACCATTCTCATTGAATCTGGTCTTTAAAAATAAACAGATGAAACTGGACTGAGATGACAGGTGCTCTATAGGTATCAAAGATTAAATAGCTGAACTATCTTCAGATATTCTGTTGGCAAGGGGCGTAATGGTGACACAAGTAAAACAGTCTGTAAATTTTCTTGGTCTAATTGCCAATTCTGCTCAATCTTCTGTGTGCTCTGAGGGACCAAGAGACCACCTATTTCCCCTGGAACTGCAGGATTCTTCTAGCCACTGTGCAGTACCTGAGAAATGGCTAGGCTTCTTAGTAGGATGACAGAGCTCCTAAATTGACTTACCAGAGGAATATGAGGCAACCTGCTGTTGAGCAGCATAATACTCTCTTTCCTTGTGAACACTGCTTATACCTTAATAGCATAAGTCCACGTGAGCTGGGGTTTACACTCTTTGAGGTGACAACCTAAACTTCTCAATTGTGCCACCATGCGTAATTGGCTTAATGTTTCCCTTTTTAACAAGCATGAGACATGCCACCCTTTAACACAAAGCAAACGCTCCCAGGTTTCTTTGTGCATCCCCATATTTTAGGACATTTCCCTAAGCAGCGAAGCATGTGGAGGCTCACTGTGCTGAAGCTCTTGGAAAAGCAATAGTTACAGAGGTCCTTGAACTGCCTGTCTCATACAGATGGGAAGTACTACTTGGATTGCTTGGGTGGAGAGCAAAGGACAGGGGTAAGATCTCTGCTGTCACAGCAGCCCTCCCACAGAGAGACCAGATGAAGCCAGAACAGCCAATGCCCCCACAGCATGTAGAGGAAAGAGGCGTCTTCTCCTGAACAGACACGTGAAAAGAGTACTACCAATCTCAGGAGCAGTAGGGGATGGGGAGGCTTAATTCATTTACACAATCAGAATGAGTACATCCAAATGGATTCAATTTCCCTTCCATAATTGATTCAATTCTATAACATACTGCTAAAAAATTTTCTTGGCAAAAAGATCCAAAAGCAATGAAGACAAACATGAGTCGAAGCCCAATGATCCTACTGATCCTTTTGTAACTAACCAAACGTAAACAAGGATTAAACATAGCTAACTTCTGTTTACCATCGCAATGACAAAATCAGTTTTAGAAGAGTGTTTACAAGAAGGACATATTGTTTCAGGCCTTGCGAGATCTAGCTCTCTGCAGAAATCATTTGTAACAGTCAAATGTTTATCATTTACAGCATTTTAAACAGGGTAACTCCAGGAACTGGAATGCAGCTGGCAGATGGTGAAAGAAATTAAACTCATGACATGGTTCAGTAATCAGCAAATTACGGTGAGGTGGAGGTGCTTCCCACCCTGGGACACATGCAACTCCTTCCAGGGGCTCCACGGACACGTACCAAAACCTCCCTGACTTCCAACAGCGTAAGGTTGGCCAGTGAAACTTAACCTGCCAGGTTACCTTGGGACTGAAACCCGGTGTGCAAGCAACGCTTCCCCAGCTCTTCTGCCTGTCTCTTCATGGGGAGCTGCTCTCCTCCGGAGCCTGGCAGCGCTCTCCAGGCAGACAGCTCCATGCCATGGGATTAGGAGTCTGGGAAAGGGGCATCAGGGATTTGCATAGATCTGTGCTGGAAATGGCAACTGGAGATGATATTTTCATTTTCATTTAACCTACTTAAAAACAAAGGGCAATGACACTCTGAATATATTTAGTGTCACTTGCACGTGACTGTATGCTCTGGGTTACAGCAGAGTTTTTTTTTTAAAAAATCTGTTTGCAGTGCACTGAAGAACCAGTTATAATTAAATAGTATCCCAGTTCTGGAAATCAAAGCTTGTAACCAAATGTCCAAGTTGGAAAGTTCTGGGAAAAGGGACTGACACAATGGTTTGTATTTGAGCCTCCTTTCTTTCCCAAAGAATCAATATTCCCCTCCCTGCCCCCTGAAGACTCTTTTTGTGCTGCTTTTCCTTGTCTTCCTGCTGGGTGAAGACTGCTGGAAACCACAGACAGAAGGCATGCTTCCGTCTACAGGCGGCTGGAGACAAACACTGTTACCGTCCCCTTTCCCAGCACAGCTGCAGTGCTGAATGCAGGAGTTCCGTGGAAGGACACCACGTCGACAGTCCCGCAGGCAGCCTGCTGCCACATTCTTCTGCACTGGCAACCTTCCTACTTGCATTTCATATAATCTCCCTATTTAAAACGCTTGGTAATTCGCAATGTTACAACTGAATGATATATTTATTAATTTGTTAGCGCCACTAACTGTCTCCAAGGCTTTTCGTGGGAATGTGTGTCAGCTTATTGATTCTAGCCCTCCCCTCCTTGCACTGGTTTCCTCTTCTGCCAGGCAGGCAGGAATGTACTTCTGTGCTGCTTCAGGTCATAATTGGAAAAAAGATAGAAATGTTCAATATGACTCATACATAATTCAGCTTATCAGCTACCCAGGAGAAATGAGAAGAGAAGTATATGCACGTCTATTTCTCCCACTATCAACAGCAGAAATAATTTCCAGTTACACCAAGTATATACGTAGTTTGGTCACAACAGGATTTGCGGTTAGAAGGAAAAATAAGAGACACGGGAGCTGAGAATGAAAGGGCAGTAGGGAACCAAACTGTTAAAAGAGATCCACATCTGTGAGGATTCCCAGTTCCTCCAGGAGACTGGACTCAGGCTTCTCTCTTGATTTGCAGAATGGAATAAGTTGGCAATTAGAAAGGATTATCTGCCTCTGATCTGTAAAACATCTTGGAAATCTAAATAAAATAAAGCTCCAGATTAGTTAGCTACAAAGACATCTAATAAGAGACTGCTAAACCCTGACTGTGACTTCAGGATTTAATGGTAAGGCCTATGTTCTAAAAAGCAAATTGTGAAGAAGCATTAAAACTTATTGTTATAAAGGATTTTTAATGTAAAAATCAATATGTGCTGTGTATTTAGCAGCATGTAACCACGAGGACGTCTGTGATAGAGCTTTGTCATGCATCAGGGACCACTGCATTAGTCAAATTCTTGAAAGGAAGTGCAGAATGTCTGCATCATTCAAAATGCCACCTGAGAGCAATTACAGAAATTATTTTAACCCCAGAAGCAGAGGGAAAATCCAATCCGAGTTGACAGCCTTGAGGGTATCAATTGCTCCATGTGAAATGTGTCATTTCCAAATGGCTCTACGAAATTCATGTTAGGAAAGCAGTGGCAGAACAGAGAGGTGGGGCACTTCACGTTAGTGTTTTAGAGAACATTGAGGCTGTTTGAACACATAACCGCAACCAGGGCACTGACTTGCGATATCCACTCTGTAAACCCATAGGTAAAAGAATATAAATAATCAAAAAAATTCACGCTTTCAAAATGCAGCAACAGTATAATTTAAGGCAGACAACACAGAACAATGAGACAGCATGACTGAAAAAAATACAGACTCGTCCCCAGAAAATCTCAGAAAAGAAAATGAGATATAAAATGCGTTTTCTTAATGCAGATACATCATAACAGAGCTCATCTGCTTCATCAGGTTAAGCCAGTGTGAGAGGCACATGCACCTCTTCCTCCTCTGTAAGCAAGCTCACAACTCTACGTGCATGAGTACATACAAAATGCTATACAGCAAATCCTTCTTAATTTTACCCATTATGAGAGTACTTGGCAAGGGGTCGATACTCTTCAGCTAGAGAGGAAAACGCAACCCCCAGCCTGCAGATGGTTTTTGACCTTACAGGATCGTGTTAAACCAGCATTACCCCCAATTAAAGGCAATTTCCAAACAGAAAAGCAGGCTCTGTGCCTGACTGGTAGTGACTTTTGCTTCTGTGGCTCTTAAACGGTGCAAGCATGTCTTTTCCTGTCCCTGGTGTTTCCTACCATTCCCTATTTATGTGGTGGTCTGTAAGTTTTATCTCATCAGGAACTCAGCAGGAGCTCCACGGAGCTGAGAAATACTGTTGTGCTCCTTTATGCAATGCATGTCTCTGTGGGCCTTTGAACATTTAACACAGAGCAAATAAATTATTAGCGTGTGTGCATGTGCATACATATCTAAGATACATAAAGGCAACTGCAACCAAAGGAAACAGCAAAGTGCGTGGAACAGTCGGTTAGTCAACTATCGAGTATCACAAAAATCCAGTTCTAAGAATCATTTAAATGCAGATCTGCAGGAAAAATGCTGAAAGAGCTCCACTGAGCTTTGTGTACTCACATACATGGCTGCAAAGGCAAGAAGTAACAAAAGGGATCTGCTTTTTTTTACCCAATAATTTTCAAGTCTATAGCACCTGTTATCCATCTCTTCATACTACTACTGAAGAGCAAGCTGATCCTTTAAGATGCCCCACCTCCAGAAACAAGATACACAATCACATCAAGTGTTGAATGATTTCTATGACTCCCATCACCAGAGTGTCTGAGCACATTACAGTTGCTTGATGTATTCTTTGTCACAGAGCAGAGAGGAAAATATGATTACCTCTATGCTATAAATGGGAAGGGAGAACAAGGGACAACAGTAATGTATCTGGGAAGTCTGGGGCAGAGCAAGGAAACAAAGTACTTCACTTGTGCATGGCTGGCACACTCACAATTGGGATAACCAGTCTCCTCTGCCTTCATAGCCAGGCTGAACAGAAAAAGTTCATCTGAATTTGATGATTCACAATCATACTGACACTTTCCAGTCTAGTTTTTTCATTACTCAAAAGTTTCTCCATCAGTCCATATACACCTAGCAATTTGCTCAAGCCTTTCTTGCTTGTCTTAGTAAATGAAAATAAAAAAGTCCATTCGGCCAAATGTCCTAGATTTGCAACATTCCAATGCACTTACAAAATCCTATATATAAACAAATACTACAACAAATTGGCGTGCTGAAAACATCCCCATTGCCTTAAAAGCAGACAATAATTCTGACAATCTCATATAAAAAAAATCATCAACTGATCACAAGCCTTTTATATCTTACACACAGTCCTTCCGCAAAACATTCAGTTTAGAAGAAACACAGCAAGCAGAATAAAACCTGCACATATAGCAGACAAGGATCAAAATATGTTCTCTAAGAGGAGAATAACAAGTTGTGACTACAGTGAAAAGTAAACCCAGCTAAATTCCACATCAAACTCAAAATCTGAAGAGTAACCTGAAAATCCATTCAAAAAGAACTGTGCTGATTTAATCCAGAATGTGCAGCAACATAGATTAAATTTCTGATTGTCAGATACAATTCTCAGATACTCTGAAGATGGGTATTATATCAAAGCAGACAGATGAGAAAAGTATACAAATGTCTCTTTAGCTAGGCCTCCAAGCTAGAAATAACATACTTCAATCAGACAATTCAACTAACACACTTTAAAGAAAGTTCAGAATCTGCCATCCTTTCTGTTCATGATTGTCTGAAAAATAACAGCTTCTATCACTAAGAGAAATTACAGCAAATGGTACAGGAACAACACAGCTTTTCCAAACCAAGCTAGAATACCACCACATCATTTAAGAGCACTAAAATATGTAGCTACCAAAGCCAAAGCCATGTTTCCAGCCACCTAAGGACATGAAAAACACTTCCCACTTACCTTCTAACACTGTTAATTTGGCACTCGTGTTTATCTCCCCAACACTATTGGTGGCTGTGCACTCGTAGATAGCTTCGTCTCGATGAACACGCAGGGGCTGTATCCGTAGAACTGATCCTGACCCATCATCAAACTCGATAACCTTTAACAACGAAAAGAAAGCAGTTCTTAAGTGCTATCTATTGCAACAAAAACAAAGTCAAAACAATTCAGGAGTTAAAAATAAATCAGAAAGCCCTCTAATCTACAAAATATCATGCAACTAGTCAAGTATTCCAAATCCAGAAATGCAAAAAATTTCAGAGTTGAGAACGTATCTGTCCTCTGAGAAAGACAGAACAAATGAAGATCCAATGAGGTTCTTTATGAATCAATTAAAGTTGAAAAATTATCAACCTGGTAATAAAGAAGTGGATCTGATGATTTAAAACATCTGAGTCATATTTGCACTAATGGTTTTACTAATCACACTGATCGCAATTTAGTGCCAACTGTCACCTTGATGGAAGAGCAGAATGATATACTCCTGTGGGATCACCAGGAAAATAGTAACAAAACTAGAACAACACCTCGAGCACCTACAGTGCATGCTAACTTCAGCAGAAAGTGAGGGTTTTTAATGTCCTTCAGCATCAGGTACTTTGCAATTCTGGCATGATCATCAATGCTATAATTATAGTTCCTTCCCCAGCATAATAAATAAAGTCCTTAATAAATCATTGCTTTTCCATCCTGCTAAGCTGTAACATACATTACTCGAACTTCTACAGGGAAGAAAGGTATTTGTTAGTTTACTGCTGGATCACTATAAGTTATTCCTTAATGGCAAGTCAGTGAAGGCACAGCCGCGGGCCCCTGTTAATGCCAAACTCATCCTTCTCCTATTACTGAGCCAAGTAAAACTTGGAAATATTAACTGAACTGCAGATGGTGACACCATGAGGGAAAGGCACAAGACCCCTCCTGTCATTTGGGAACTCGGGGGCAGATGGAGAGACTAAGTCGTACGTTGTTCCAGACACGTGCGTCAGCCTAGGACCTGCATCACCTCTGTGCAAAACTTCTACTTCATTTTCAAGAGCCCTGCTTAGGAGTGCTTCTCACAGCACCAAGACCAAAGGAGCAAAAACAGGAAGGAGAAAATAACGTGCACCTTAAGACTCTGCAGTGACAGGAGAAATAGGAAGAAATAAAAAGGTAGCCAAGACCACTGAAAATCTGTTATTCCTCACACTGGAAGGAATAACCCTTCTGCTTGAAGTAGTAGAAACAGCTTACAAATAAACCCTAATTTGGGGGTCAGGTAGTAACGGACAGGACAAAGAAGGGTGAACATTGCTGCATTACATTTTAAAAAATTACATTTCTTTTAAATTGGATTTTAAATTAAATATGGAACTGTAACAAAATGCTAAACTTACTATAATCCTTCCACAGTTTATGGCTACTGCCAAATTTTAAAGCAACAGTCAGATGCAGAGACTAATTCAGTTCAGTGATAAGGACTGAAAAGCTATGAGGTGAAAGAGCAGAAAAGCCCTTTTTCCCTTAATATCCTTTGAATAAACGCTGTGTGAGAGAGGAAGGGAGCTACAACCACTAGAGACCTGACAGACATTGAGGCCAGAAACACTGTTCAATTTGCTAACTATGGATACTTCTTTTGTGTAATAATTCAGAATGTGTACATTGAATTTTTTTTTTCATTTTAACTGAATTCCTGTTTTCTTCTAAATAAAGACTAGTTTAGTAATGAGGTAAAATTAACAGTTATCTGGCAAAAAAGACAGACATTATTCACTACCTCCTAACACAATAAAAATGCCTCAACTATGTTTCAAAACTGATGCGAATAAAGGTATGAAATTGCTCATGTAAATGCATATAATAGTGCATATCCCTCTGGTAAGCTACAATAATTACCAAATTCACTACAAAGTTTATACTTACTTACAAATTGGAATGTTTAAATGGTTACTATACAACAAAACTTAAACCTTTATTGGGGAAAAATACCAATGTAAAACAAGATTGAAATTGATTACTTTAATCAAGGTTTCCTGCTCACATACAAAATCATAATTAAAATTGGTGACTTGAATCAATCTGCTCTGGGCAACAAAGTCATCTGTGCTCCAGTCAGAAAAGCAAAAGGCATCAAAGATGGGGATTAGAGGAAAGACAGCAGAATGATGGGCAGGGTCACATTTCCAAGGGCTGTTTTGGACAGAAGAACCCAACTCCAGAAAAAGGAAAGAGGAGAAAAAGGTGGAGAAAGTCAGTGATAATATATTTGATATTTAAAATATGAACCCAATTGGACACTTTTTACAAAAATATTTCTGATACCTATTCTCCCCTCTTCCCTTCTCTCATACTTCAGTCCGCTAGCCAGTAGAGGGAAGAGATTGTCCTACTCTACTCTGCGCTGATGAGGCCTCACCTCGAGCACTGTGTGAAGTTTTGGGTGCCACAATATAAGATGGACATAAAACGCTTAGAGAGCATCCAAAGGAGGGCTGCGAAGATGGTGAAGGGTCTAGCAGGGAAGACGTATGAGGAGCAGTTGAGGTCATTTGGTTTATTCAGTCTAGAGAAGAGGAGACTGAGGGGAGGCCTCATGGCGGCCTACAGCTTCCTCACGAGGGGAGCGGAGGGGCAGGCGCTGATCTCTGCTCTCTGGTGACAGCGACAGGACCCGAGGGAACAGCATGGAGCTGTGACAGGGGAGGGTCAGGCTGGGTGTTAGGAAAAGGTTCCTCACCGAGACAGTGGTCGGGCACTGGAACAGGCTTGCCAGGGCAGTGGTCACGGCACCGAGCCTGCTGGAGTTCAAGAAGCATTTGGACAATGCTCTCAGACATACTGTTTGTTTTTTGGGTGGTATTGTGTGGAGCCAGGAGTTGGACTTGATGATCTTTGTGGTTCCCTTCCAATTCAGGATATTCTATGATTCTAGGGAAGTCAAATTAGCCTTCAAGATGGCTTCACCATTCTCCTTCCAAGTACACTTGTGGGAGGGGTAGCAGCAGCCCTCACTTAGAAAACCTTCCAGTAGGATTTTGACATCACACTTTTTAATTTCACTAGGGATAGCAGGCCAAGGAGGTGCCATATCAACTTTCACAATTTAAACAGAAAATCACTGCTAGATGCAACTTTCATCTGCCATCCCATTCAGTGTAAGCCCGCCTCTCATCTGAAGAAGGATCTCCCATGTGTGTGTAACCAGCATCACACTCACAAATGACAACACCAGCTCTACATATTGCATTGCTGCAGGGAAGGAAACTTACTTTAAAACTCAAGATTCTGTATTGCTGTGATGTAGAGATACCTGGGCTGCAACGATAAATGCTGTGCATCTAAGACCTGCAAGGATTAGACTGTTTTCCAACTTTTTTTTTTTTTAATTACCTCAAACCGCTGAGAACTGACTTTCTTCCCCTTCTTCATCCACGTGATACGAGGTTTGGGTTCTCCTGTTGCCTGACACACAAAAGAGGCCACTCCTCCAGAAATCCCAATCTGATCTTCAGGAGCTTTCATAAATGTTGGCTTGCCTGAAAAAACAACCAGATCACCCCCATGAGGACACAACATCAGATAAGCAAGTAATGTGTCATGTTAATCTCAATTAAAAGATAATTGGTGCTCCCACTGCCAATCCAGGTTGAATGGCCTCGGCCACACAAATTCAGTGCAGACTGCAACATGACAAGCACAGTTTCTGCTTGAGTACCCTTTTTCCTGAAATGAATAAAGTCCATCTGGTTTGCCTGTAAATGAGGGCAATAGAGGGCTCCCCCCAGCCCCCTGGGCATTCATTCAGGTATATGACAATTTGGAACCATTTTTACGGCTTATTTTTTTAATAAATGGATTTTTGCAGGTTTATAACATGGTCATAGCACTGAAAATTACAGAACAGCTGACACACCAAACCTAGAAAATGTATCATACGTTGACATTAGTTTTCCTGAAGGCTGTTAAGACATTTGTCAAAATTAACAGATACAGTTTTATGCGCACAGCTAAGAAGCTTTAATTTCACTTTAGATGTGGGTTGACATAAAAATCTTACAGTCTAAGTATCTGGAAACCTGCACAGGCTGGCCTATGCTTGGTAAGAAACTAATCACTGGAAGTGAAAGTCAGCAAAGAAACCAAAGTGACATTCAGGCCTTAAAGACTCAGCAAAAATGAAAAAAAAATCATGTAACATTTTAATAATCAATAAAAAGTTTCAAGAAAATACAGTTGTGTCTTCTGGATCAATAAAATTAGGTATCTGGGTTGAAAGTTTTTATCTTTCTTGTGCACCCACTGTACAAGAGGAGTTGGCAACATTTGATCCCAGGGCAGTTTTGAAACACTGCTTTGTCAAACTAAGCAGCATGCGATGATCTCTTGTCCCTATAAAGCGTTAAAACATTTAACCCCATGCAGGGAGTTAAGGGAGTCCACCCATGATGTCACTCAGCACACAGGTCACCATGAGGCCACATTTCAAATATGGCATACAATTCTGATTAATCACTTCAGAGATGAACCTGGCCTAGAAACAGCACAGAGACAGAAGTAGTAAGAGCCTGCAGCCAATGAGAGGAGGAGAGACCCCCTCAACCCCAAGATGTCAGGCACACTGCACCACCATCCCCCGAGGAGCTGGCTGCAGCTCCTCATCTTCACTTTCTTCACAAGTCCATGCGAGTGTCCTTGAGGGAAGCAGGGGGATATCTGTAAACCCAGGTGGTTTTAACATTAAGCTTTTGATGAACCATGGGCTGAGTTTCCATGATCCAGGAGGGATATGGATTCAGCGACCCCAAGAGAAAATGATATTTAAATGTATTTTCCTAATGTGTAAGAGATTAAAATGCTCATTGCTCGCTACAGCTGCGCTGACTTGGCAGCCTGCAGCTAGCGAAGAGGGCAGGGGCCTTGCTCTGCCCGTTCCTTGTCCTGCTCTCTGCCCTTTCCGGCCTCCAACCACCAGCAGCCAAATCCCACATGCAGCTCACCAGGGCCTCTCCGGAGCAGATTTGAGCACCTAACCTGACAGAAAGCTGCTTTTTTTGTCTTTTTTTCAATCAGGCTGGGAAGCACAGGGGCTCGGGGCAGGATCAGACGAGCATAAGGGGGGCACTGGAAGATGGGGCCTCTCCCTCAGCAGCAGCCACCTGCTGCCTGAAGCTGTGAAGCGCAACTTTGCCCTTACACAGCAATATTGAACACTTGGCCAAAACTGTGGGACCTCCTTAAACCCACCTTCATCTTCTGGTTTAGCACACACCAGCTGCTTCCACAGAAGCCCGCTGTCCCCACAGTGTAGCATGGGGAGGCTCAACACTTTGGGCAGCTCAACCAAGCGACCTGCTTCAACCACTACATTTTACGAGGCCAAGAGGCTTGACGCAGATGGCAGCCGCGTGCTAGGGAGCTTGCCAACTGCCAATGCAAGCCACAGGCACCAGGGGACATGCCAGCCCCAGCTGGAGGTCGCAGCTGAGACTCTAAGCTGCAGGTCTGGGCCTCTATTTCTGCGGCTTGCTCGGCTTTATTTCCAAAAGGCCTCTGCAGAGTGGGAATGCACCGGGGTCAGCACTGTGCACACAGATGCACGAGGTCTGTCCTCAGCAAGCTGCTGGAGCAAAATCACAGAGCTGACATGACCACAGACGTTCATCACATAGGTGTACCGAATTGGGCCCATCCTTGGTGAAGGAAGCCTCGAGGACTGAGCAAAGAAAATAGCTCAAAAGCCAGAAAAAGCCTTTTAAGACATAATGGCCACCATCTGCAGTCTTTGGCACATTGTCCTGACATTAACAGCAAGCAATTATTAAGCATGCTTGCTTAACTGATGCTGATTTCACATATTTACTCATCTATAATCATGTCTATTTCTACTTAGTTTATATTTACATATATCTGTGTTTATTCACCTCTCATCTATCCCAGTGAAATGTTAATTTACTGTTCAGGCAGCTGGTGATTGCAGTGTGATTGACTGTTTTGCTATGCAGTGTGCTGAGCTGATGTCTTGTATTGCATTTCTGCAGTTGATTTGTTCTTTTGATTTTCTGTTATTTACTCTGTGATCTTAGTAAAATAGCCTAAATTTTTCAAATGACAAATACAGCAGAATCCAAAACTTTTGTCCTTGAAGAATACAATGCAATTATATCTCTCACTGTACACCAACTCCCCACTTTGTACACTAAGGACTTACTTTACTTTTGTACATTTTAAAAAATCAATACTATTAAAAACCAGAACAAAAGGAAACTGAACATTCACAGGCAGTAAAACCTAAAAAAAACCCTGCTGCCTTGTTCAGCTTGAATTTACATTGTTGTAATGAATCTTTTTCCCCTCACACATTTAATTGAGCAACACTGATTTCTGGAAACCATCTAAATCCACCGAGACTGGTCACAGAAGTATGCCTGTATATAAACCAAATTCTCACACAGTCTGGGAAAAGAAATTTCTACAAAGCAATTTGAAATGTTTGTATGCCCTAAAGTTTTAAATGGAAGTACTAATTAAGCAAACCTAAAATCCCGAGTTCTGGCCGCATAACGACAGTTGGGCATGGGCATACATATTTTTATACCTATTGGTAACTTTTACAGCAACTCCCAAAATTTCTCTCAGTGAGAGCTAACAAAAATATGACAGATGGTCCATGAGATTCTTGATTCTGTGGAAAACGCACGTTCGGTGGACGAAGTGACCTCCACAGCTGCCCTCCAGTCACCTTCCCCAACTCTACTGCCCAGGGGAAGCTGCTGTGGGACACAACACTACGGTCACCTCCGAAGGGCAGCAGTAACCACTAGGGATAGGGCCAGGTGATGGTGCGAGCACACTTCTTTTAACCTGTTTTGAAAGTTAGCACTCTTGGGGTAGCCCTGGAAACACAACCAGAAAAAAAAACAAGCATGTACTGAAAATACAATATTTAACCAGTTACCAAGTCGTGCTATTGTTCCCCTCTTCTTAAATTCACCATGACCAAAGTCTCCACAGATGATTACATATGTGCCAAGTCTGAAGTTTAATATTAGTTGCTCAAAAACAAACTACAGATAAATACAGGGATCTGAAACGTCTTTTGTAGAGAAATCCTGTCTTTTCCCTAATGATGTTAGGACCAGGCACAGCTGATTTTTATTTTTTTCCAAACTTTCAACAAAAAGATTGATCATATTCCGAAGACAAATCAAGAGAGAACCTACTGAGCAAGTCCTGGGTGACAGCAGGGAGAGGTGTCGGGTGGCTGGGTGCCCATCACACCCACCTCTGCTTACTACATCACATGGAGTAACAACTCCAGACTTGTGTATTTGTCATTTGATAACTCCATGTCCAAACAACTCCAGCCTCTCTCTCCGTGGCCTCTGTGCTCAGGGCGAGATCCCTGGAGCATGCTCAGTCCTCGCCCTCTAAATGAATTCTTGCTTCTCACTTCATAACCAAGTTCCCACGACACTAGGAGTGGAAATTACTGCTATCGTCATTTATATTTACTCATAAGCTTCAAGCAGGAGCAAAGGAAGAACTTTCACCTTCTTGGTTTACGTTTTCCCTGCTTGGTCTTTGCTCAAAACTACATCATTCTATAGAGCTTATGGGAACGACAGTTCTGAGGCGGAAGACAGTGAAAAACAGAGTATTTTCTTACAAGAGAAAGAACAGGCTCCATCTTATTTGACAGGGGGCTGAAAGATAACTAGCTCATACATGTCCCTCCATTAAGAAACTTTAAAAAAAAAAAATAAAACACATTTCAAGGAAAGGGACTTTCCTTTCACAGCTAATACTGCTGAAAAAGTCACTTGCTGAGCAAGTAGAGATTTCTGGATAATCCTATCAACTGAATCACAAGGAGAGTCTCACAGTGTGGAAGACATGCTAGCAAAGGTTTATGTACACTCGAGTCTGCTTCAGTACACCAGAAGACAGCAGCAGGCTCCTGCAGAGTCCTGGACTGAGCTAGGGTGCGTGAAGCTTTCAAAAGAAATGCTCCCTTGAGTTATGTTTGAAGATGTCCACAAGAACACGGGTAGAGAGAGCCAGAGAGAGAAATACCAGCGGACAAATCAGGCATGCACTAGTCAGTAAGGCTGCTGGCTGCCCTCCCCAGCAAAAGCACATGGGGAGGGCTTGGAGGGGACCCTGAAGCCTCAGAAGCACAATCTGTGGTCTACTGCAGAGCTACTGCCACAGCCTTCCTGCAGGGCAACTGAGAGCAAGAGACAGCCAACCATGAAGACACATCTCTCTCACTCCTATTATATATAAAAAATCACTGTTGTTCTCTGCTATTCTAGACAATTTGCTTGTTGTGAAACAATTGTTATAAATCAGAAAACCATCTCAGCAGCTATCTTAAAATTTGCCCTACTAAAAGTAGTAACATTTCAATTCTTTTTTTTTTTTTTCTTTCTTTTTAAACCAAAACAGTTCGGAGTCACTTCAACATCACACATGTTGTTTCCACAGGCTGTACAGCTTCTCACTGAAACAAAGGACCTTCCCAAGGAGAAAAGTCCCTCTTGACAGATATTCTTCAAGGCCAACACACAGAGGTGTAGCCCTCCTCCATCTAACCTTGCAAGGTGTCCTTTACATGAACCATGGCCTCTGAGAAGTTACATATGATCTGTGTTACTTGCCTGGAATACCAGCCAGAGCCTTGAAAAACGATGCTGGGTCATGTATATTTAGCATAGATTCCTGTATTTTGCTACACATTAAGCACACGGCAGTCACATAAAAAACATTTCCTTATAATTTTGTAATAGCCAAAAAATTCCAAGTGGCTGAAACGTAATATATGCCAACATAAATATGCTACTTATACACAAATATTAACTTGTTTATTTCAAAGACACATCATCAGATGGCTTCTTAAAATAAATGGGAAAATGAAATTGAATTCTGATGCTTTTTCAAGTATTTAGCACCCACATCAAATATACCTCATCCAAAAATTTTATTTCAGAAACTGGCAATCACACTGCTCCTCCTGTTCTTGTGGATGCTGTTTTTCCACAGAGTCACACACAGGTTCGAGAAAAATGAATTATTAAACACATCTCTGCAATTAAGTGTTCTACGAACACTCACCTGCTGCGAGAGATTTTAAAGAAAAATAGCTCTGTCCTCCCGCTACAAGTGCCCACTGTTCTCAGTAGAACAGAAGGGCAGCCAAAAATAAGACTGGCTTTGTAGGAGAGGGAAGCTTGCATTTTTATCGGAAAGCTTTTATGACTTGGGCTAAATTAAGACTGAAAGTAGTCTCTTTTGTGACAGAAAAAATAGTTACAGTTGTGATATGAGATGAACTAGAGGAGCACATATAATAGGCATGCATGGGTAACATATTTAGGTGCATGAGCTAAATGAATTAAAAGAAGTTATCGACACAAGCAAGAAAAGATCATAGTGGGAACAGTTCTTCACCTGGAAATTGTGAAATTCAGGTTTAAATCCCTGCCTTTAACCTTCCCTGCCACCTGTGCTGAGGTGCAACTGTGCCGTGACTTCCAGTGTAAAACGTGCCTGCTGTTCCCACACGGCTGCTGGCAGGATGAGTACGCTAAAATTGATGATGTGGCTCCGTTGTTACAACACTGGGAAGAAACCAAGAATGACACAGACTTTCTCATGCTCACAACTGACTTTGAAGGGGAAATAAAGTGGTCTAGAAGACAGAGGTGTCCCGTTCTTATACATACAGCAAGGATCTCTCTCTTAATCCATTTCCTTTATGAGCTTGGACAATTGATATCTGTGCACGGATGGATGCCTGCTAGAAAGATACGCTGGTGAAACTTACTCGATGATTTTTCTCCTAAGCATCTGCTGCAGAGCAGGAGGCAAGCCACCAGGCTCTCCACCTAACCTTATATTTAATATCCTGATGTTTTCCTTTCATTCCATCATCATTTAACCATGATTCCTGTCCCTTTGTGGTCATTAGGAATACTGTTTGGCAAAATATCATTTTTCAAACTTCCACTTTCCATTCTTGGATATTTTACAAATGTAAAGACCCTGTTTGAGCCTTGTAATAACATCTCTTTAACAACGCCTTACCAGCATCAGTGGGTCTTGGTGACCACAATGCTAATTCATTCTTTATTTCCTCCTATATTTGTTGTAAATTTATTTTGCTACAGCACTTTGTAGCTGAAAATTTTGTCCTTCTTTTTGCTTGGTGCAAGGTACTTATTTAATAAATACAAATATATATACTTGGGTGTTGCATGCACAGATACATACACAAATTTCCCTTTATCCAGTGGATCATTAGCTTTTCCCCCATCCACTTTAAATAACACTTAACCACATCCCAGTCACGGAAGATGGCATTCCAAATCCAACATATCCCTCAGACTGCACTGAAATACAGAAGGCTACCTAATGTTACCTGCACATCCTACTCTCCAGTTTTACCATCTTGTTAGGTTTTAATGCTTAAGAGATGCCCAACAGCTAGGACAAATGCTTCTGCTATTTCAATCCAATTTTAGTGGTTGAATTTTCCAGCTTTAAGTGTGTTTGTCCATAATAATCAAATCTACAAAGATTATCTCAAAGCTAGTTGCATTTCTCCTCACCTTCATTAGCTGACTTCCATAAAGTTACTCACAGATACCTTCTGAGTTCATACAAAATGAAACCAAATAAAGTGAATGATTAATATATAACTCTCTAAGTTGTAGATCTTTTAACATGCTCCATGACCTCCAAAACTTTCAGCACAAAAATTGCATTAAAAATAATAAAAGCAGTCATCCGGCAGAGGCTGTGATTTTCCCTAAATACCAGAGGAAACACAGCAAACTAAGACGCCAGGTCCTCATTTCAGGGCGAGACCCACTGTGCTTTGTTTAGCTGTAAATAAGTTTAATTAAGGAGAATGCAAGGGCACACGCGAGGCTAAATGTGTAATTTTATCAGTATTTACAACGACCTAAACTCACAAACTCTTACTGTCTCTGACTTCTACTACTTCACCTTCTCAGCTAACAGGTGCTGCTTACAATTTCTACAGCCTCCTTCCTCACCATAAGCCCAGCCTAAACACAAACCCTTTTCTAAAGGGGATGACACTGTGCCCACTGTTAAATGCTGATGGCTGGAGAAACCTGCTTATTCCACAGAAATACTGGCTAAGAGTAGTTAGTTCACCCGAGTGTTGAGGCCACGATTACTGGATATTAATAAACTACAGCAACAGCCTGCCATTATAGCGTTGCACTTCAGCAAATTTCTAATTCTGTCTCTTTATGAATCATGGAAATTGTTGAAAGAGTTTAAACACCTAAAATTAGCTGACATGATACTGAAACAGAATTGTCTCAGTCATCCATCACACACGGATGTTGTGCAAGTCACTCAGCAGTGCTGCACATTCTGGGTGCCGATTTATTTGTGGAGAGAGTTGTAGGCAGGCAACTTAGACCTTAACGCAACGGGGAGGTGGTTTCTCTCCGTAGCACGTCTGCGGGGTGCCTCCAGATTTTGCACACAGGGTGGCAAATCTTCTCCATTACTTTTCAAAGCTGTTGTAACTGCAATGTCTTTCTTAAAGTGCCTGGCTGGCTATCAGTGTGAGCTGCTTTACATCTTAGTAAGAAAATCCTTAACTCTGGCTAATCCCTGTGCTATGATTACCTTTTGTCCATGGTTTTTAATTTCACATGTGTGCGCACGCCAGGAAAGGGGTGGGGAGGATCAACCACTCTACTCTGACACCATTTTTACAACTGCTTCCAATAACTGAAACAACACATAACTAGAAAAAGAAAAATATGCCAAGAAGCACCAAGCAGCCCTGCATCCGACTGAAAAACACTGATTAAAAACAAAACAGAAAAACAACGCAGAAAAGCATCCTTCTAGATCCTGAAGCCTTCTTCATTTCCCCTCCTCTGCTTTACGCTTCCCCAGACCTGCTGCAATGTGTGCATCCAGAGTGCCACGTATCCCGGGGAAAAGCCAGACCCCTGTATGTGGTTTTAGCTTTGAACTGCAGCTCCCCAGTTTTCACCCTAAGCATTACATGGAGCAGAACATCAAGTGCGAGCGGGAATGCTGCTCTCACTGCAGTGCTTCCAGCAGCCTGACAGAATGGTTTTCTGCTTTGCTTTAATTTAAAATTGAAACCTGAAGTCAAATTTCCACCTGGTAATAGCTTAAAGGCACTTCCAATTAACTTGGTAATATACACTTTCTGAGTTAATAAATTTTTCACCCTCTGTGTTTAATACAATTAAACATTTGGGCCTTTGGCCTTGGACCTTACTTAGCTTGAGAAAGGATTGCAAAGAGACTGCCTCCAATTATCACCATTTACACAACATTCACTTAAGGGCTTTCAAATGCACACCTATAGAGCATCTGTTTAATCATACACAAAACTCAGCACCCGAATTCAGTCCTTCTCTCTCCTGTGCAAATACACGCCGTGCTCGAGCGAGTAACGCCATTATGGGGCTCCGAAGCCGGCCCCCCAGCGTGCCCGAGGCCGTCTGGAACAGCCGCGCCTGCTCCTCCTAACTTATCGGTCCTCCCAAACCTGCATTTTGTTATTTGCAAATTTCTCCAAAACTTCAAAGTTAATGTAAAGTGCATTGCATAGCGTAAAGGACCTGTAAGATATGCAGAACCAGAAAAAGACAGAACTAAAATCTTGTGCTTGAGAAAACATGAAAATTAATTTTGCCAGCATGCCTACCACATTAAACACCATATTCTTTTACACAAAGGGATTAAAACCTTTTAATCCCTCTTTGCAAGCAGCTAGTCCTTGATTCAGCAGTTCAAAAGGCTTTGCCAATCTCACGTTTTTCCTCTGGTTTTACAAATTAAACGCGAGTACAAACCTTATTTTGTAAACAGAGAGCACAGTACAAGGGTTTTAATAGAACCAGGAGCTAGAGCAAGCAGCCTCCTCACAACATCTTTTACTAAAGCAAAGGCATTCCTGGGCTCTCAGCAAGGCTGAGGGAACCGCATTTCATTTTAATGCTCCTGTACGTTGTTCTGTCCTCCTCCTAGTAATGAACTGAATTTCTGCCTCATCTACGCGGTGAGGAGGAAAACGTCCTGCATAATGATAACGAGGGCACTCTGGTATTTCCATTACGCCAGTGATTTTTTCCTGTTTGTATAAACAGTTTTTATCATTCAGCATGCATAGTACAGACTGTAAAAAAAAAAAAAAAAGAAAAAAAAACACAAGAAAAATCATTTCCACATTTAAATGTTTACCAGAGTGTAAAAAGTTTCAGCAGGTGGCTGGGCAAAATACGCTCAAGTGTTTAAAAAAAAAAAATATTGAATTTTGCTCAATCTTACATGAAATTCCCTCCAAAACAGGCTATTTCCCCATTAAAAGACTTCCTTCCTCCAAGTCTGACTCCTTGCGAAGACTCGATGCAGAGGCTCGACGCTTCTGGGAGACGCTGTGCTGAGATTTTCCCCATAACGCTCTATTTTAGTGGCAGCTGACTGAAGGCAGTGTGACACGCGGCTCGAAAGCCGCTCGAGCGGTGTTTCGAGGCCAGGGCTACCCCACACGATAGGCAGCAGGGCTGCTGAGCGACTCAGACCCTGCGCAGGACAAAGGTGTGAACCAGGAGGGACGGCCGAGGCCACGCTGCTCAGCGCCCGGCTGCACGCTGACCTTGGTGCGAGCGGTGGTGGAGCCGGGGAGGCTCCAGGAGCTGCTGTCTCCTGCCCGTGCAGTGCCCCTGAGCTTTCCCCAGACGGTTCTGTACACACGGAAAACACCTCCCGGCTCCATCCGACGTGAGCCCCGTGGTAAAGCAACACGAGTGACACGTGCCAGGGCGGTGCAGTTTTACAGCGGCTGCAATCCAGCCCCTCTTCGGCACGGGGCAGGCGCTCCGTGCCAGGAGGCAGCCAGTGCCATCCTCCACCAGAACTTCTGGTTCAGCAAGAGCTGACTGTTAGAAAGGCATCAAAACTAATCACCTTCATGGTTGCTGCATTCTTCATTTAATTTTTCTAGCATCTACTCCTCGCTGTGTTATGAATTCACCTGATAGAAATGAAAAGCTCTTTTCATTTTAATAACTTTTCTCTGTATAGATGATCAGGTCAGCCTCTAACTGTTTCCAGACTAAGCTCTTTAAATCTCCGGCTACCAGGCCTGTTTCCAGATTTGAATTTTTTGTGGCCTTTACTCTACCTACTTTTATTTGATTTCACCTGTTTATGCACAGAGTTCCGAGAGACGCAGAAAGCTGTGGTCCACACTGAAGTGGCTGCTTGCCGTGCCACGAAAAGCTGCTGCAGCCACCAGGCTGGCCCAGGAGCCCCAAACAACGCAGTGGGACCGTGAGGTGCTAAACCTGGATTTCCACAGCCGGCTTGGGACTCACGAACAGGCTGGAGCATGCGCTGGAAGGCCATGCACAGGACCTGGGAGCCCGGAGAGCTGGGCATCCACCCTGATGGGTGCTTTGTGCATGGGGGCCACCGGGAAAGCCAGTGATGCGGATGCTCCACAGGCTGCACGCGGCTCTGAAGGGATTCAATCTGTCTGAAGGAGATGGTTCTTCTATGCCACAAGTTCTCTTTTTCATCAACATCTCTGACAGCATTTTTTTTGTGCCTCTGAGAAAAGGGAAAACCAGTTAATGTCACCATTGCAGTAGGTATCGCGGCCAGGCAGCACACATATCGCACCACGCAGGGGGTATTTGAGCGGTATGTTTTGTCCTCACGGGCTCACAGAGGGTAGCCAGGAATTGCAAGCAGCTGCTCCACTGCTGAATCCTCGCCATACAGGCACCAGGACAGGCCTGTCAGGGGAGAACCCAGAACTGGCAATACCAGCCCTCACACTGACTTCTGTGGCCTGGAAAGATGTTTATCACCGGTTCTGAGATGCCCAAATTCATAGAAGGCTGCCTGTGCCACGAGAGAGCTTTAAACAAGAACGCTGCTTACAGCGACGTGCTGTACTTGTTTGCCTGCATCACTTACTTTTATTCTCAATGCTAGACAAAGCTATCATTTGCTACAAGCTTAAGGGACATGCACCATGCACACAGATGTCAAACCTGTAAGGTTTGCTTTTAAGCTCTTTGTGGATACTACACAAGAGCTATTTATAATAGAAAACAAATTTGCCTTTTAAAATGGCTGTATCTAAGTCTCCTTCACCCATCCCCGCTCTGTTGACCAAGTCCCAAGGTTCCTGGCTTCACACTTGATTTGCTCAACTAAAATCCATACCAGCAAAGAGAATGACAAGCCACCTCAGTTTGCGCTAACTGTGCGTTTTGGGTTTTACATGCGTGTGAAAGAAGGCGCTGTTTCTACCTCAGGGATCTGACACCCCAGAATGTTTCATGAAGGACATACACCACAGTGAGACACAAATCCGTACATGATAAAATCTGAAGCTTGAAAGAACGGCAGCCTTCCTTACCTCCTGCAAGTCAGCACACTGCTAAATCATAACAGTCTAGAAAGAACAGGAAGATGAGACAAAAGAGCCTGTCCAATTATGCCTGCCTCAAGTGAATTTTATTAGTCGCTCAGCTGTATTAGCAGTGGGGATGGCATACCTGCACGTCGCCAAGTGGATCTCACTTAAGAATTACCCATGCAGGAATAATGCCCTGCCTATCACCGATCTTTGATTTTCATTTTATGTTTTAAAGCCCGACTTGAAGGTGGGTGCCTGCCAACTCCGCTGATGTTCTCCAGGAATAAATGTTTATCAAAGGGGGTTCCCCGTTTGCTGAGCTGGAATGAGTTACACCAACAGTGTGTCAAATGGGATGCTGCCTGTCATCATTATCAAAGAGGAATTTGAAATAGAAACACTAAGCAGCAACACCCAAGCACAGGAGCCCGTCAGAGCAAGAGTAACACAGGACAGCCAAAACATACAGAAGGGAGGGCTGCGAGGGGCTCACCGAAGCAGAGTCCTGTCCCTCGGCCACACAGGGCTGCATTGCACAACCTCTTTCCTAAACGGATCACACCTCCTCTTGACAGGTTTGAGCTTCAGCCACACATCCCTTCCTGGAAAGCTCTTCCAAACTGCTGGTCACAGAAACATCACCTGGGAAACAGGCTGTGGTTCCTGGAGTTATTTGTTGTCAGCTATCCCCGCTTGTTTGTATGCTTACATGACCCTTCAGTGGAAAAGGTTTCCATTCCACCTCCATCCCTTTCTTCTCTTTCCCCCAATTTATACTTTGGATTATTTTTAACCCCCTTCTTTATAGTTGTAAAATGTTTGCTCTCTAATATAGTCCCCTGTGAGACCTGACAGAATAATTATCTCCTGTACTGAAAAAAGATATTGCATGTTGATTCTTACGAGGTTTCTTTGAATTCTGCTTCATGATCTCCTGGTAGATTCCACAATACTTAGAATCCCGTTATCAGCACCATTTTATTGAAAACCAAGAAAAAGCATGCATTTGTGTCTGGGCATCTTGAGACTACTTTTCATAATCCCATCAGCACCCCCCACTTTTTTTTTTTTTTTTTTTAATATTTTTTTTTGAAGTCTTTTCAGCTGCATAACTTTAAAGACTTCACAAGGTTTCCAAACAGCTCAAAATTTGGCAATTCTCCTTCATCCCTATTTGTTCCTCTCCAAACATAGCTGTCTTTGCTGATCAGCCTTATCAGCCTTTTCCTCACATTGCTTGTGGTCTCTTTGCTTACTCATCAAAACCTTTCTGAGGCTGCTCATCTGCTTAGGCTTGGAGCTTCTCCTCTGGCTTTTTGTTTTTGCTAATTTTGAGTGTGGAAACTACAGGCTTCACCCATTTCTGAGCTGGTTTCGCTAGCTAGTTGCCCTTAATTTCTCAGAATTTGCCTTTAAGGAAAGTCAAGGACTGCAGGAATATTTGGATGTGACTTTTATTTGATCTTTTATATAAACTGAACCAAAAAGATTTTAAGCCTTAGCTTAATATGTATGATCACATCTACAACGTCCTCATGACTTACCACTTCCACGCTTTAAAAAAAACACCTTGCATTTCACATGCAGAAAGTGTTTATTAACGCAGCTGCTTGGAAACCTCCACCTGCACCTTCATAAACAAGTGTATGTCCAGATCTCTGTTTAATTACGGTTATGGAATGAAAAAAATGTTTATTTTTAACTAGCCAGAAGCCTCAAAGGTACATTTATTGTTTAAATTAGAAACTATGCTGTAAAGTCATACAAAACATGCAATTCAGCTGCTGTTATAATATAACCTCAGATAATTAATGGTGAGATAAAGGTAGAAAAGCAGGAGATGAACCGTAAACTAGGAGAACAAGCCCACCAGCGCAACAGCAGCTGCCTACATTCTCAGTGCTTAGATCGTAAGAAGAAGGCTGACAACACGATTTGCAAAGTGCTGAAATCACCCAACAGCACCAGTCATAATCGTAGATTCGCATTTCCTTCAGCCAAGCGTTTTCCCACTATTACTGGTGATAAAGCTGGCATATGAATTAAAGGTTTGAGAAACGATGATGACAGTACAGAAATTAATCACGCATTAATTTAAAACTTCCAACTCTTTGCACTCTGAAGCCGTCACACTGCCACATCCTGGAGGGAAGTGACACGCCGGTCCACCACCACAAGGAAATACAGCTTCCTATTCCAGGTGACCGAGCCCTGAAAGCTATTAAGTGTTTCATTGAGTTGCATCAAATCACATTTCAGAGGCTAGTGTTTCAAATTCCAAGTATTAGAAAGCCCCATTCAAAGTATTATAAATTCAGCAGTGGCACTGCAGCAGACAGGGATTTATCTTTCAGACTGCTGCGATCGTTATTAATAATATTACCAGCCACTTTTGTTTTGCTAATTTGGTGCTTCACCTATGAATAAGTGAACTTCATGAAATAAATTATATAGAACAATATTAGTGTTGTTCTTACTGTATTAACAGGCATCCATGTATGTAATTCATCCACTGCGGTTTCTGAGTACATCCACGCTGCACATAACGCCATTAGGCATCGATGGGCTGGCTTGCAACCAAGCACACACTTTATGGGCTCCCTTCTGGATGGCAGCACAACTGAACTTGTTAGGAAAGTCAGTGCAGAAGGACAGCTGTCCTCTAACACAGACCGGGGAACTCCAGAGATGCCCTTCAGTTCTTATCTCCTTCGTGGACGGGCGGATTTGGGTTCTTTTTTCTTTCTTGGAAATCTTGAACAGATCAGTCAGAATGCTCACTGCTAAAATTAAAGCAGCTTAAATTGAACGCAGGACTCTGTCACACATTGTCAAATGTGTTACAGAAAGCAAGGAGTACAGAAACAACTTCACTGCTGCTGTCCAAGTGCAAGTTGGTGGTTGCATGGAAAGAGAAGCCTGAATTTAGGAGCTGACAGGCAGGTTTTTACAACCCTTCTCTCTTCCAATTCTTTGCTCATCATTTTATTGAAGAAACAGACATTGGCTGCTTGGTATAGCGGCTCCATAATTCTTTTTTCAGATTTCTGAAGTTTCCTTAAAATCCAGGTTTGTTGCCATTTTGGCATGATTTAAAGAGACTGACTGTATCTAAATGACTCAGAAGTACCGCAAACATCTACTTATGCAAAACCTGGATTTTTTTTCTTAAACATTGAGAAGCCCATTCCATTTATGAAAGAAATGAGGAAAACACTGCATTAGGAGCTTTAAAAGGGCCATTATCTACAGGAAGATTTAGCAAAGCAGTAATAGTGTCACTCACTTCCTAGAACTCCTAGCCTTCTATTAATCTTCAATATAAAATCAGAGAAAAATAGATTATTAACTTCTCAGCCAGTATATTCTAAGTAAATACTCTATATGCATGCAATTGGATTTTCAAGTTCTTTAACTCTGAATGTCGTTTAGGAATTTAAGAGAAGGAAACAATTGTTTTCGCTTTTATGGTCCTTCATTAATTATTGGTGATGAACAGCCACAACCACACATGCTAGATAATTGCTCTCTGAAAGGACAAGATGCCCATTGCTCCAAAGGCATCTCGGCTCTTCCCACCCGCCACTGAGTGTCCAGAAAACGCTCTGCTTGCCAAACTTGACATACTGAAGCCTGATTTCCAGTGCAACAGGCCAGGCTGAAAATCAGAGCAAACACTGCAACAAGCTTGATTCTATCTCCTCCGATCTACACAGTGACAGCTTGCTAAAATATTCTTGTCCTAGTTACTTGCGGAAAGCGAGTGTTTTCAGACGTCTTCTGACTAGTACACCTGCAAAGGATGAAAAACGTGACAAGCAAAAGCTGAGGCAGGTGCAACTGTCTTTATGGAGCTTTGCAGCACTTCTGCAATATAGGTAAAGAAGGGACAAAAAGGAAACAATTTTCTTCCTTTCAGCTGTTTATGGAATTACAGAAGTGTGGTTGGGAAGGGACCTCAGAAGGTTTCCAGTCCAACCTCCCACTTGAAGCAGGAGCCTCACCAACCTCATATGAGCACTGGTACTGTCTGAGGCTTGGGAAGCTCCGAGATGGAGAACTGACAGCCTCACTGAGCAGCCTGCTCCAGTGCTGCTCTACCCTCCACGTGGAGAAGCTGTTCCTAACACCAGCTGATCCTCTATTACAATTATTAAGTGAACTTCAACACAGTTTCCTCCATCTCTGCATCTCATCTCCGCTAAACTTCTTTATCTATTATGACAGCTATTGAGCAACTGGATGACTAAAGATGGCAGATACTATGACTGTATGTATGCATCGGAGCCCATGTTTAAACAAACAAAAACACTATTTTCAAACATGGCTAATCACCACATCAAAAGATTTATTGATGGGATTCCAGGACAGGGCTGAATGCATGTTGCAGCAGCAGGGACTGGCTTCAATAAACACAGAGCTCCATTCCAACCGTATGTCTCAAAGATAAACGAAAAATTGGAGTGTAATCAAATGCAGTGGATTAAATAACAAAAGAAATTAAGCAAATGGACAATGACTTTGTTTCATCATATACATTGCGTGTGCACACACATCCTGCCACAATGCTGAGCATGTCAAGAGTTTATGAATCATGGAATAATTAAGGTTGGAGGGGACTTTTGGAGGTCATCCCTTATGAATGCCCACTTAAAGCAGGGCCAACTTCAAGGCTGGATCCAACTCTGAAGCTGGATCAGGTTGCCCAGGGCCTTGTCAAGTCACGCTCTGAGGGTTTCCAAGGATGGACACAATGTCCCTGTGATCCTGGTCCAATGTTTGACCATCTTCACGGTGGGGAAAAAAAAAATTAAAGAATCATTATATATTATCAGTGTTTCCCATGCCGCACCTTATGTCTGTTAGCTCTCATCTCCAAAAACTTGCCAGAAGAGCCTGACTCCTCCCGCTCTACTTGCTCCCTTTGGGCAGACAGAGACAACACTAGGGTCCCCCTTTAGCCATCTCTTCCTAAGGCTGAACAAACGCAGCTCCCCCAGCTTCTTCTGGTACATCTCGTGCTCCGGAGCCCCCTCACCACCTCCATACTCACGTAGTGCGTGCCCATACACCAGTCCATGGTGCTGCACTCCTCTCCCCATCATTTCATCAGAAGATGGTGTTCTTTGCTGCCTGCCTTAAACAGGAGGGGCTGCATTTAGGGGTCAGTCTCCCTCTCCTATCTTTCAGTTTGAGGCTCTGTGTTCATAAGGCTTCTACAAGCTATCTGCTGTAAGCATAAAGTATGACTATCGCTAATGAAAGATGACTTCTTACAATACCTCCAAGACCATATGAACTGTGCAGGAAATCAGCCTGCAAATTTATCTCCCTTACACAGAAATATTACTTGACTAGCAGCCACTGCCCTTCCAAATTAACTTCACTTACAATTATTTCAAATGTTTTCATGGCTTGCAACACCAGCACAGGGAATGGCAAGCTCCTGAACATTGTTATTCCCATGTACCTGGTGCTCGTCATCTTCCTCACACACCTGCCAGACAGCCCATCTCCACTCAAACTCTCATCAGATTTCCACTATTCACGTCCCCCACCCCATTGGCTTGGAGTCAAATAGTTCTTCTGCTGCGCTTACTGTCCCTAATGAAGGCCACCACGAAATACGGGGGCTCATTATAATTTCTGAATCATCATATGCAGGCACTCTAAAATAAAAGCAGTTCAGTGCAGCTCCTGCTACACTGGATTGATACACACACTACTAACATTAAAACACTTCCAAAGACACTTCCCACTTCTGCTTCAACACATCACCTCCATTTAAGTTCAGTTATTATGCCAGTCTACGTACCAAATGAATCCCAGTTGCACCTTCCACTAAATAATGAAGCAATTGAGCATTTTAGAGCCACAAACAAACAGGAAAAAAATGCCAGTTTTGGATATTCAAAAGCAGCACTTTTGGCACTGCAAAAAGAGAGCTTGACATCTGAGATATAAAATGCTCAAAAGAAGGCTGTAGCAGTTAATCAAAAGAGAATGATGACTGCAACAAACTTTATCAATTCTGACACGGCAAAATGTGAGCAGGAGACCACTATCCCGGACTGGTGATTCCATTAACTCTTTGCGTTACTATATTTCTATTTATTCTTGACTGTTCACAGACTATCAATAGCCGTGAGGTAAATAACAAGAGCAGCAGAAGCACGTAGAGCCCGCTGTAGTCAAACCTCAGTTTTAGGGAAATCGCCTTTATCCACTTCCCAGTGCCCTGAACACGACCATGGAGGCAGGAAAAGAGCAGGTTCTGCTGGCAGCAGCAATCAGAGCAGTAAGGTAGTCTTTTTCTATAATCCCAGAATTACTTTAAGTTTGTCCAATAGAAACTAAACTATTTAGACTCTGGCACCATCACAAGAACTTAGTGCCACGGGAAATATATATTCTATATATTTTAGATAAACAGATCTTTCTTCTTGATTCCCCCAGTGCCCTTTCACTTCCCGTTGTATCCAGCTCTTACAGACATTTGTAATTCCCACCTACTCACAGGTTCAAGAACCAATTCATGGACACTGAGGAGTGAGCTTTCAAAAACCATTTGTTACCATCAGATCTCTTGGTATCAACAAAGCAGGTGAGAAATGAGAAGCAGTTGTTGGCTTCTCACTCTATGTACAAGGTATGCGACATTCTCGTTCTTGCCGGTTCGTGGAGTAGCAGTGTTGCTGGCCAGCTAACCTCAGTACGAGGGAGATTTTGGAGAAACATCTGGAGGAGGATACACTGACAGAAGTGCTAACACAGCAGCAACAAAATGGAACTTACCTGAATAAAAACATATGACACGAACAAACATCTCTGTTTTTTCTCCCTGCCTGCAGAGAATCTGCATTTAATGGTCAGGGCTGTAAGCCTCTCCCTGGAGAGGCTGGCTATTACTACTTATCAGCTTGATAAACCCACTTTGATTGTACTTTGCATGGCATAAAGGAAAAGCTTAGCACTTCAGGTAGCACGGAGCACCAGGAACAATGAAACCTTTATGGAGGTTTGTGTACAAGTCAGCAGATAATGATTAGACTGAGACTGGAGTCTTGAGTACCGACAAGAGAAATTGTCAATGTGTAACCCTCGCTGCTCTCACCACACTGATTTTCTCCAGATAGTTCTGAGATCCCCAAATGGCAACAAGAGGCAGAATTAATGAAATCAATCATTTGCTAGAAGGCTCCTCCTTGATTAGCCATCCATCAGGGTGCACAGACGTCAGTACCTGCTGTCCTCTCACAATGGCTAACTACTTGCTCCTTGGAAGATGGAAGAGGCTTTGCAGACACAGCAGAAGTGCCCATCTGCAATCTGTAGGTAATAGCCTACATGCTGCAGAAGGACATATGTATCTTGCTTGTCCGGGTCCCTAAGACAACCTGTTTTTTGTGGTGCAAGTAAAGGGCTTATTAAATCTTTCAGGTGGAGAGAAATGTTACTGAGAATAGCAGAGCAGCAAAGGTTTCCGTCTCTTTGAAGTCAAACCTGGGAGCTCAAAACTGAGAACCTGCTGGCTAGAGGGAACTGAGTGATGTGCCCAGGCTGGGCAAATCCTTTTACTCTAGTATTTAAACACCTAGGACACGGCACTTCCTCACCTTCTGCATCCTCCTGAAGGAAGAACAAGCAACTGTCAAGAAATACACCCTCACAAAAGACAAAAAAAAATTAACCACAGAACAAGCCTAATAGCTTCACTAAAGCTGGAAGGCAGGGAAATGAGGAACCCTGTGCCCAGCAACACTATTTCAGCCACAGCAATTCACTCCCTGCACAGCGGAAGCTTCTACCCTGACATGTCACTCTATCCAGATTTTAAGGGCAGCCACTAGAGACAGAAAACCTACCCAGAGCATGCAGGTGAATGCAGCAACTAACACCCACTAGCTGAGCAGCACGGAGAAGCAGCAGGCTGTGCAGGGAGGAGGGGGCAGCCTGGACCCGTGTTCCCCCCCACGTCGCTGCAGGAGGGAGCAGGCGGCACGCTTGGCGCAGCAGCAGCCCCAGGCAGGTAACACCGACACAATATATTACCTGTCTGTACATAGCTCAAGGCGCAACAACCCAGGTGCATTAGTTATATAATGCTCTGAATTATTTCCCATCAAGACAGTGATTATCCCCTTGTATTTTCCCCACGTTTCTAATGGAATTCAGTGTCCCCAGCAGTAAATTACATCATATTGGACTGCAAGAGTACACACTGTTTTTAGGAATACCGCTAGGAACTGTCGCAAACGTTGCTTAGTGCTGGAAACCTCACCTACTCTGAAAAAGCAAATGAGCAGAATAAAAAAACACCCAACAACTTCTCCAGGAACATGGGAGACAGCTCATGGGAATGGCGGGTGAACAGCTAGAGGGGCGGCTTTCACCAGGAGTCTGCGCAGTCAGGGGAGGCTGGATGAGAGCGGAGGAAATGAGGCGACAGTGATCACGAAACAAAGCTTATCTTGCTTAGGAAGCAAAGAAGGAGCGGTGGCAGGAGGGACGGGGAGAACATGAGAACAGCCTTCAAGGATCTGGAAGGAAATGGCAAGACAAAAAGGAACATGATTTTCTTCGTGTCATGCAAATGGACAAGAATTCATAGCCATGAAACACCTGAGAGGGAGTTTAAGGTTAGGATGTTTGGGGTAAACTGCTATACCACACTCCCCTGGTCTAAATGTATTGACAGTTAAACACTGAAATAGCTTGCTGAGGATAGGGTGGGCTCTTCTCTCACCAGAAGCTTTTAAGAACCTGCTAGGCAAACATATGTTGTGAACAGCTTAGAGCAATCCTGTCTGGATAGAGACAGGAGGGACAAAATTCCCTTTGGCCACTGTGTTCTACAATTCTGTGATAGATTAATTACTGATTTGCTCCTCGGCATTAGCAATCAACCGCACGAGAAAGGAAAACCACGTGAGAACTTATGAATAAATACAGACTGGAAGTCTTCCATCTCTTCTCTTTCAAAGTTCAAGAACTCTACTCTTATTTAAAATTTCACAGGGAAGTTTAATGATGGCCACAGCTGGGCGGTGATGTACCTGTGCAGGAGGACAGCCAAACACGAGCAAGCCAGGGCTCTTGCAGGTACGATGCTACCAGGTGCTCCATGCCCCCTTGCTCTAAAGGGAAGAAAATATTTGCAACCGATGGTGCCCTCATGTCGCCACGTACCCTTTTAATGTGCACGCACACTACCTGCTCCAGAAGACCACTCGGAACACCACGCTTGTCCCAGGAGCGCCCGCACGCCCGAGCCGCCCCGTGCACGCTGTGCTCAGCGGTGCCGCTTGCGGAGGGGCAGTGCCGCACGTCCGCACGCAGCCTGCCTCCGCCACGGGTGCCCTGCTGTATATTTAAACAGACTGCAGCCAAAACAACCTCAGATTTATACTAGATTATAGGAGCATCTTATGAATTCATAGCACTGTATCAGACTACTAAATCTATGAACTACGCAGGTAAAACTCCTGAGCAGCATAAGAGATTATTGGGCTAGAGGGAAAAAATTTCTAATGCAAGGAATCATATTAAGGCTTCCCTGCATTTTAAAAATAAGCATTTAGAACTGTAATGCTTTGGACTACTCATTTAGTAAGGATCTTAATTTTAAAGTATTTATCATTTTCAGCTCAAAAACAGCAATAGCTTAACCTTTTCACACCTACTGACTGGATTTTCCACAAACTTACCACCACTGTTGTTTTTTAATACTCATGTGTTCAACAGAGGAGCTACTGAAAAGGAAAAACCTCCTGCTTTCAAGACATTCAGAATCAAATTTTGGCACAAACTGTGTTTAGGTACACGTTACATGTTTGAAAGACATTCAGAGCACTGCAGGTCTCTGAAGTTTTTTTTTTGTTTGGTTGGTTTGTTGGTTAAATAGTACCTGGACTATTCTTCAAAACAATCATGGAAAACTGCATGAAACAAATGCCTTTCTGAAAGGCAGCTTAACTAATCTCTGTTTTAAATTAGATGGTAGATTTAAACAAATAACAACCATAAAACCCCAAAAGCTTGACTCTCCAAGCAATTCCTCCTGTATGAGCTTCAGCGATATTATTTCCTACCCAGTCAAGGTGGCACGCTACACTAAATGGTGCTGGCCTCCAACAGCGCTGCTCGACATGGCACTTGTGACACCATGGAAAACTGCTGCAGAAAAAGAAAAGCACTTTGAATAAGTCTTCTTGACCGTAACAGTGGCCATCAACACGTGAAGAACACCATCTCTACAGGAACCAACGCTGCCCACACACTTCATGGCTAGTTTTTGAGGCACAATGTCACTCTCTGCATCAGTTTGGGTTTGCCCCAAACTCAGGCACTTGGACCAGGATGAACCAAGGGCAGCTTCACAGGACAGCGAGCAGCAAAGGCCAGCTCACCTGCAGCTGCCGGACACGACTCCCCCACGTGCCAGGGCCCCCCCGGCCCTCCCCACGCTCAGAGTCGCCACAAAAGGCCCAGCAGCACCTGCTCTTTGTGCTTTTGTGAGAACAGCCCTTTCCTCTGAGCAGTATTTTGATGAGGCTAACTCAGGTCCTGCTTCCTGCTCAGTGAAGCTCCCCGTGTGAGCTGGATCTATTTAAATTTTAGCACAGCAAAAAGCCCGACGCTGTAGTGCCCTATAGCTCTGACTTGAGACTAGTGCTTATTATTCAATCAAGAAAACAGGGCGAACATTAGGATAGCCAGC
This sequence comes from Anseranas semipalmata, assembly GCA_013399115.1. Lineage (NCBI taxonomy): Eukaryota > Metazoa > Chordata > Aves > Anseriformes > Anseranatidae > Anseranas > Anseranas semipalmata. Next base: position 444,298 of record VXAA01000742.1, read on the forward strand.
TCTGCAAGATGGAACTAAACCAGAATTATAACAAAATAAGTTTTTTTCTTCTGTGTAAGAATCCATGGTAACAAACCTGCACAAAATGGTAAGCGAAGGCAGATGAAAAGTCAGCGGTGTCTAATTTAAGGTAATGCATTTTGGAGGGAATAATTTGAACCAATCATACACTTTTCTGGATTCCAAATTAACTGTAACCACTCGGGAAGGCACTGGACATAACTACCTAAGTGGATGTTTTCAGTGAACTGCTCAGTGCAGGCACAGTCATAAAAGGAACCTAAACATTAGGAAGTACATAGAAACAGATATGGAACAACACAAGAATACACTATTATAATAAGGCAAGAGAATTTCTAAGGCGAAGTAATCTAATAGCTGCATCAACCATAACTTTGCCCTCGGACAAAGGGGTTCTCAAAACTCCAGAGAACTGTCTACAAGAAGAGGCTGAGATGGGGGCTCAAGAGAACTTGTAAGAGAAGCAGAAGTTCAACTGAATGTAAAGGTGATAAATTCACACCAGCAAGTCTTTTGTTTTAATAGCCATACAACAGATAATTAACCTCTTGTCACTGACGTGCCCCAGAGCAGCAGTGGCAGCTTGGAGAATCCCCTCCTAAGACTCCAGCTTAGGGCAGAAGTGGCATTAATCAATGACCTCACTGTACTCTATACCATAATAGATGCATATTAATATTCATAGATTTTTAGGACTGAATGGTCCACTCCATCTTCCCGCGTGACCTCCTTTCTAACACAGGATGCGTTTTAGCCGGCTCCTCCAGTCTCTGGTCCCTGTCAGGCTTTTCTCTGCTGGGTTAAAGGAGGCTCCTTTGTGTGAACTAGCTCTCCACCGTAACACAGACTGTGAGGAGGGTGCAATGCAAATTTTGGCTCAGCGAGATCTGGTGATAAAGTACTGAGCTGAGATCCGAGTGTCAGGAATGAAATAAACTCTCCAGTTACGTTAAATAATCCAAGAGGCAGGAAATGGAAAAAGCTTTCAGAGCACCAGCAGCAGGTCAGGAAATCAAATTCTCAGTCCCTCTCCAGACCCCTTCTTTCAGGCTGTCATTGTACTTTTATGAGGCCACCCACAAATGAAGTGTGGGCCCTTCCATAATGCAAGTCAGCAACATTTTTATGGTACAGATGATGGAATCACACCAGGAAGCAGGAACTGGCCTTTGGGAGGTCAGAGAGGCTGCAGGGAGAACCGGCCCAGCAGCCAAGCTCCCAGAGCTGCCCCTGCAGCGTGACCACCTCCTCCCCAGCGCATCAGGCCCCACGCGGCACGCGCTCACTGTGCGTCTCCCCAGTCCCGCTCCCCCGTGCGGCCCCACTGCTTCCCCCAGCACCGCTCTCCAACAGCTCTGCTTCTGGAATGGCAGCGCGTTCAAGCAGGGACATAGGGGTTTTGGGGTTGCTTTTATTTCTTGTTTTTTAATCGATTCTGGACCAAAAAAAAGGAAACAGACTTTTTATTAAATATATATATATATTTATTCTTACCTCTGAAAAAGACAAAAAGGAGTATTTGTATTCCTAATTTTAACAGGGTTCCACTTTTGGGTGACCCCTTCCTGGAAACGGTTCATTCTCATGCACTGCATAGCTTAAATATGGCTCGAGACAAGCATTTGATCCAACCAAAAGTGATCCTTTCATAAAATAAAAAAAAATGTCAAGTTTTGAGTTCAAGAAGCATCTAGTTTCCAACCATTTCTCTCTCAGTATGGGCTTTACGGAAATGAAGAGTAACAATTCCTATCTGACGCGCTTTCCTTCAAACTGACACCTCTCCGGCAAAAGCTGAGCAAAGCCAGAAGTCCATTTCCCTGTTTAAGAGCTCAGCAGCTACTGAAGCAGCTCCAGTGGAGTCGGGAGGACAGAGGCAGACATTCCCACATCCCACCCTGGAGCTGCGGAGAGCCCGCGCCCAGCGGCACCAGGAATCCCACGCTGGGCAACCCGGCACTTCCATGCCTCGCGGCCGAGAACGAAAGCAGCCACTTGTCGTGCAGCACGGAGCCAAGGCAGCAGAAACCGCACCCTCGGGTACTAAATGAGGGAACTAACAGATAAATAGGAAAAAAAAAAACCCACAGCATAGTGCTTTAAGACACTAGCTCCCTTCTGGTGCCTGATCTATGGACCTGCCTGCCATTCCCTGAGCCAAAGAGGGGGAAAAACCCTGCTGGACTCGGACAGGACACAAGCCCAGTAAAAACTCTCAGTGACTATGATGTACAACCAAGCAAGTAATTGCATTGCTGCACTTGCTTCCCTAAACAACAGTCTCATCAATGAAAAGACTGAGTTTCAACAAGCACAGGCACAGTTTGGTTCAGAGCAGCCTGGAGCAGACCACATCTGATCTCAGAAGTGCAACCTCTGCAGCACGGAGCTCTGCTCATTAGGGTCCATGGCACAGGGAAAGCCCCTTCCTCTTCACTCTGCTGCTTCTCAAGTGCTGAACTTTCTCTTCAGCTCATTAAACAATGTTGTAAGGAAAGGGCTGCAGCACATGCTGCCAGCTCAGGAATATATTATCAGCTTTGGAGTTCCATCATAACAAGCAACAGCCACCTGCCCCAGAATTACAGATGCCCAGAAATGTGGTTCAAGTTGAAGGGCAGCTGCTTAGGTCAGAAATTCGTGATGTGGAGGTGACCAGCCTTGACACTGGTGTGCAGGGATAAAGGAGCAAACAGCAGCAACACCGAACAGCGAGGTTCTGTAGGAGCTGCAGGCTGGACTAACTGGAGTATTTAAATAACTACGTGTAGGCTCTGTGGGGGACTTGTGCCCTACATGGAGAGATCCTGAGTATGAAATTTGTGTCCCCATCCAGGAGATCTCACTGGGCTTGCTGACTTTTCTCCGACTGTTGTTGTGCAATGAAGGAGTTTATCAATATGAGAAGGAAAAGCTTCGGTTCTGGAGGTAGCATGGGCAGAAACCCTTGACAGCATTAGGAAGTCTAAAAATCCTATGCTTTTGTAAGCCAGAGTCTTCTGTTACTTTTTCCTTTCACTTTGTTACATTCATCATAGTTTAAAAAAAAAAAAAAAAAAAAAAGAATTGATGTTAAATCTCTGGATCTTCACTGCTCTGTTCAGGCTCCGCGCAGACCCTCGCAAGGCTACAGGAAACAACAGGAGCCTTGACAGACTCCGTGCGGTTTCTTCAGCGCTGGCAGGAGTCAGCGCAGGCGGGCAGGATGCTGCTGCTCCGACAGAGCCGGCACGAGTCTGGGACACGACTCGGAAAACACCCGGACTTCAGGAAAATAGCGAGAGTCACCTTAGCTTCCCAAGCGGTTACGTCAGCCGACAGGAAAGCTGGCAGCGGTTTAAAGGGAAAACCCAGCAGGCAGGGTCTGTTCAATAACAACACTCCTAAAGGCAACAATCCACGATGCGTTTCACCGACACACGGACTACCAGGGTATTACTGCGAGCTTGGTGAGCTTTCTGCCACCTCGGACAAGCCCGCGGGAAACGAGGGCTCTGTTAAGAGAGGTCAGGCACGCAGAGCACACACCTTACCTCCCGTGGTGTGCCGGGGTAGGGGCACGCAGCAGCACTCTGCCCTGCCAGGAAACTTAGCTTGCTTGTTCAAAGGGGCAACAAACATGTCTTGGTTTACGGAGAGGGCAGAAGTAGTTAGCACGCAACATATTCAATGACACTTTCTAATAAAAACCCTTCATCTCCAGCAGTACAAACAGTGCTTTTGCAATCTGGACTCTGGTAGCCCAACATTTTTTTTTTTAAAACAACAGAAGTTTCAAACTGTATAAAACTCTAGACTATATTAATACCTGATCGGATGTGCTTTAAAAGTGTAATTCTGCCATACTGATTCTTTTTGTAGCCACTAAATTTGTTTCAGGCTGAGACAGCATGCGTAGTTTCAGCACGTGGCACTTTACAGACAGGTCATCAGCATGCTGAGCCCCCGATCTCTGTAGGGCCGCAGTTGTGGAGCAGATTTGCAGCTCCTTCATTTGCCCATCTCCACTCCCCTCTGCCCCAAGCACACGGTACAGCTGAGCTCCATCACAAGCCACCAGCCAACTTGTCCTGCTCCTACGTCCTGCAACATCTTCGTGGCCATGCTCCGCAAGGCCAGCAGCCCACATCGGAGCTCTCAAGGTCAGAGAAGTCGCAGTGACGGGTCCGACTGCTGCTTCCAAGCCACCAGTGGTATTTCTGGAAACCACACAGCCTCCAACTTGCAAACGAGCAACAGTAACTTGGGTTGAAGAAGCAGTGGTAGAAGATTTAAAGAACACGGACCAGAGACAGTTCCTGGAAATGACAAAATTTAAGGCCCATCCTCCAAGCTGATTCCTTGTCGCTGACCTACCTCCACTTGCTGCACAAAGCCGCACCAGAAGCTGCCAGAACAAGCCGGTGCTTGAGTCCCCTGCAGGACCAGGGGTCCCAGGGGGACGCAGCTGCAGCTTCGGAGCGACCTCTGCCACGTCCCAGAGCACGGCCCCCCCCACCACAAAGACCAGCAAAGCTGACACCCCGGGGCTCAGAAGGGAATAAGATATTTAGCGAGATTATGCTATCTGCTAATCTGGTTAGCCCCAGAGACTGGAGATAAACATAACAAAGAACAGCCGGACACCAGCTGTAAAACCCATCCAGTCAAGTAAATAACACAGCTGCCCAGAAAAGCTCAGCATCTGGGACCTGTCGCTTGCAATGCTTTTAGGGAAATGACAGACTCGCTGCTCTCACGTTAGACATGGGGAAATGTGTTAATCTGTTTACCTTAAATGGATTTAACCTCAATCTGAACGAGAGAGGATCGACAGGGAAACGTACAGCCAAGACACTCCGGCAGCAAACAGGAGATGCCAATCCTCCACGCCATTTACACGGGCTCGAAGGATCGGGCGTGACACGGGGCAAATAAGAAACGTTCAGAGATTAAATAAACACATATATAATGAAGTGTAACGTTGATCGCCCTCCGCCCCCAAAATGACAGCCAGCTCCCATGTCGAACGGCAGCGGCCGCCGCAGCTCGGTGCTGACGGTCTCTGCAGTGTCTGTGCCCAGCCCCTGGTCAGCACGGGGACACGCAGGGCTGAGGGCTGGGGCTGGTGGGTGGATGTGGGGAAGAGGGATTTGAAAAGAAAACAACAGAAGTGGCAGAAAACCCACTGTGCTCCCCTCACAGGAAGCAGGCAGCTGAAATGAGAGAGACGAAAGCCACCCGGCTCACTAGCCGTGCCCTGGCTGCTGCTTTGGCAAGCGCGGCACAGAAGGCAAGGGCATGGCTTCATGTGCCCGCTTTTACACACAGGAAAAACAAGAGGAACTTGCGCAGGACTGCATACATCACTGCCTGTCAATTAGAGACCAAACCAATCAGTCAGGAGGACACCAGTGGCACCCCAGCCTGCAGTCCCTTCAGATCAACAGACTATCAACATAGAGAAGCAGGTCTAGAGCTCTCCAGCTACTCGGCGGTGAAGTGCTGCCCTCCCTTCCTAATTAGCAACCACTCTGCAGCATAAAAAACAGCAACCTCAACCTTCCCACAGCTCTCACATTTGAGCTTTTGACCATCATGTCTGAAATATTTCCCCCCCAAATTCACACCAAGATTCTCCAAGTTTAACATTCAACTGAGCTGAGAGAATGGGCCCAAGTCCCTTAATTTCAGGCTCACTCAGTTGAGAGCAGAAACGAACCAGGGCCAGAGGCGAGGTGCTACCACGAAACACGTCACCCCGCGGGCACAGGGTGACCGAACACAAGGATGCCCAAGGGGGCACCAGGAGCTCAACGCTCAGCCCATTTCGTGACAATGTTTTTGGGACAGGAAAAAACAGCGTCTGAGGCCATCTCAGGAGCGTGGATGCCACGACTGTGTTGGATGCTAACTCTGGAAAGTGGCTATCACGTGAACGAAGCCCAAGGAGCTGGGGTCTAGTGGAGTTCTGAACAACAGGGACACCAAAAGGAGAAGATAAAATAGTTCCAAAGACATGGTCTAAAATATGCATTTTCTATTTTTATAGAAAACATGACTAGTTACTAGTATTCAAATGCAATTATGTAGAGGCTGATCTATAAATAATGCAAAGCCCAGAAAGGAGAGATCAATACTCATTTACAGCATGCTGCATGTACTGAATAATGTTATGCACCAGCTTTTACCATTCCCATGAAAAGGAAATATAATCCCAAAGCTGAGAAAAAAGAACAACCCTCCCCAGCTTCCACTCCCCACAAAAAAAAGAAAAAAAGACATCTGAACCATGGTCGAGTTTAAGGTAGTTCTACTCTGTACTTCTTTTGTGGATAGAAAGCTTTATTTCTGCATTCCCCATTCGCCTGCTATTCCCGTGTTTCCAGAAGTGCAAACAAGGTATTAGGGAAACACGCCACCCCTCACCCCGCTGCAAAGTGCTCTGAGTAGATGCCATACAGAGTCTCATGGCATCAAGAAAATTGTTTCCCAAATTTCTCACATCAAATGTCTTAGTCCACTGCACAAAGGATTGAATCAATTAAGTTGCAAGGGACACGTGCAGGTCATCTACCCCAACCTCCTGCTCAGAGAAACACTACAGTCAGAGCAGTTAGCTCACAACCCTGCCCTGCTGAGCTTTGAATGCCTCCACAAAGAAGATTCCCAAATGTCTCTTGTCCCCTGTTCCAGCTGGGCACCACTCTCACCATCAAAAAATTTCCCCATATAACCAACTGTAAATCCCCCGGTTGCAACCTGTGACTTTTGACTCTTGTTTTTCAGTGCGCACTTCTAGGAGAAGCCTAGCAGTTTCCCCCAAAAGACTTTTACTTCTTGATTGCAACCACTGAATTCTAAAACAGTTCTTTGATTTAATTTTTTTTAAATTTATTCATCTAATATCCTTACAGCAACAATACCTTCCCACACATCCTCTCTGTACAATCAGATTTATGCCATTTACATTGAAAACTAAGGTCTTTTTTGCCTACTTATAGCTCAGTTAGCTTTGTTATAATGCAGTTTGTAAAATTACATTTAATGGAGACGGGAGCAGGGATTTTGTTTATTTCTGAACTGTGATGGCTAATGGATGGGGTGGGAATAATGACAGGATATATATTATGTTATGGTCGAACAATACAAGGAGAAAATGCATGACCTGATCATTTTTATCCTTCATTAAATGGTCTATTGAGCTGCTTTTTCTCCTTATGAGCCTTTAAAACACAAAAAGCAGAGTAGAAAGTAACGTATTACTTCAAATCGCAAGATTAGTCTTAATTAAATCAAAAATTACTCAGCTGTTTCTTAAATTCATTAGCAATAGCTGAAAATGTACCAAAAATTAGTAAATCGGCATAAGGAGACTAACTGTTACTACCCGTGGTAACTACCTTTGTCCACAGACACCGAGGCAGTTTAACTCCCACGTCTGGAAGGATACGTAAGGGCTGCGCCATGCTGAGCATGCTTGCCGAGTCCTTCCTCCTCCCGGAGAACCAGAGGAGGGGTAAGCAGAACCCAGACCTCCCCGCTCACCCAGCTGGAGCGGTGTCACCAGAGCTGCACCCGCTTTTAGAGGCTCATCTTGGCTTCCAGCAACAAAATAGCTCCGTACAAAGCAGGACCATCCGACGTGCCGCTCCTGGTTTTGGCTGACTGACTTCAAGGAAGAAAACAGATGGGCTAGCAATGGTTTCACTTGTGTCTGAGATGCGGATAACACGCTGTGGGCACATGCCTGGAGCCCTGACCGGGGAAGGGGCAAAGCGGGAAGATGTACCCAATGGGACACGGCCAAGGGCATCACATCAGTGCAGCCCCCGCAAAGGGCATCCCACCAAAGCTGGAGCAGCTCCCCAGGCTGATGAGTTGAACCAAGCTCTTCTGCTTGGAAATTCACCGAAGCATAAAAATCCAGAGGAAACAAACAGGTATGAAGTTCAAGTTGAGAACCGATGTATACAGCATGCAAACTGTCCCCAGCATAAAGCAACACATGACCGAAATAGGGAGATAGGGAAGGAATGGCAAGGCAACTGGATTAGGCCCCGGCCAGATACTTGAACATTTTTATTTCCTGTAAGGAAAATGACTGATACTGGCTAACATTAGCTGATAACGGGCTGGCTATTAAGGGTTTATGGAGGTTTCAAGAGAACTTTGATCCAGATCACACGTCCCATTAACAGAGAATAAATTACTCTTACTTTCCATGACACAATACATAGAAATACAACTCAAAGGAACAAGTGAGATGGTGCTCCTTAATGAGTAAAAGTGCTAAAGCATTTGTGATATAGCAGAAACATGCAAGCTCCCCCGCAACACAACTACAAAAGGGCCAAAATGAGTACCACTGACAGAACATGCTCTTAGTTTCTCAGAAACCACCAAATCTTTCCTAGGAAGCTCCCCTGTACTTAAGTCTCTTCTATTTCTGCCAAGTATTTTTTTTAATGGCAACCAAAAAAAAAAAAAAAAAAAAAAACCAAAAACCAACATTCCTGGCATTTGATTTCAAAAGTCCATGTACTTAAAGAAAAGTTTTCCCAAGAAAGTGCTTAGATAAAAGTCCTTTTCTGTGGTTTAAGCAAGAGCACCACTAGTCAGAGTAAAACCACGGAGCTGGCTGATGGGCAAGGCGCCGGCGCTTTGAAGCACTGCAGAGGTCACAGCGTGGCAGAGAAATCTTGCTCCACAGCTTTGATGTAGAGCAGCTCACAGAAATATCTTCGCTATTTCGCTGAAGCGCACTGCTGCTGAAACCTCTCTTTCTTACACCGTGTTAAATAAGCTGTTATTGTTCTTTAATATTAAAAAAGGGAAGATTGGTTTCTCTGTCAGCATTTCAGACGAACATGCAACAGGCACAACAGAAGGTCCTATGAGGGACTACACTGAGTTCGCATTCATTAGTACATCAGTGACTTCCTAACAAAAAAAATCAGTCAGACACAGCATACATTCAGCTTGAACTCATGCCTTTCACAGCACCAGCACAAAGCTGGGGTAAGAAACCCAGCATTCAGAGATCAGGTAATGAGGTGCGGGTTCAGAAGCTCACCTTTCAACGCCACCTCCTTTCGCTTTCAACTTAAAAAGGCTCTCTCTTTATAATGTAAATGATGTAATTTATACCTGCAGAAACACACACTGGAATGTTCTTTTACGTGTTTCTCTAGTCAAGGTTAAATATTGCAGAGAGAGTCTTGGTTTGATTTTAAAATGCTGTGGAGATCCCATAAAACAATTTCTGAAGAAAACCACCGCAGTGGTTTGAATATTCTGAATGCTGAGAGTCAAGAAGGAAGAACATCTGCATGCATTTTTATGGTCCACTCAAACCTTAAGTGCTTTCAAACACATAGTAGCTATGACACTGCTTTAGATTTAAAAGATGCAAGCCTATTTATAAACAGCCCACATCACGACCTTCCCAAGTTATCTAAAATTTCCTCCTCCTGTATTTCCACCTCATTCAGTTCCAGCAACAAACCCTTCAATTCCCCTGTCTCCTCCACCCTTCCATCACACTAGGAGCACTCAAAGAGCTAAACCCTGACCAAAACCTGCAATAACTCTTTGAAACAAGTGAGTTTCCTCTACCCGCAACTGGCTGCCAGTGCGGAGTCCTCAAACACCACTTGCCCAAATCAGACAGACTCCCCCCTCCTTAAATCCTTCCGGCCCTTTTACAATTTTGTTCCTTTTCACTTAACTCATAGAGCTGTAAACGCACTCCTATAATGCGGAGCCTGAACCAAGAACATGAGAATTTTCTTTAAAAAATGGAGGAAGCCGCTGGCAGAGCACGGCCAGCACCAGCTGCCCATCAGCATTCAGGGCGCGCAGCTGCTCGCGGGGAAAGCGGCTCTCGGTGGTATCCCTGGAATTTAGCTTGGCGGGGGAAAAAACAACCTCCGCTGCTTTTTCTGAAATTTCACGTAATCGCTGTACTATGTCTGTGTAGTTCTGCCCAAATTCTTAGATGTATTTTGAACACTTTGCTGAAACGGTTAAAGCTCGGCGTTTATTTTATAGGAGTGCCCTTGTTTGCACTGCTCCTTTTGTTGCCATCTGTCAGGCTTCCTCATTGAAGCTTCTTACAGAGAAAACATCAGTAATGGCAAAACAGCAGGAATTTAGGCAGACAGCCACTCCTTCCTTCTGCCCGTAAAAGGCTTGTCTGCATAATTCTAATAGGGACCACTTTTTGCTCTAACACACAGACACTGAGCACAGTATCAGTCACATCCAGATGGTGCCAGTACTTCAATACTCTATTTTATGTTTTTTCTCTAACCAGTGCAAGGCCTCTTAATTTTCCACTTCCTTCTCATCATCCACCCCGATACCCCATAGCTCAGGCAAGAGCACGCAATACAGCGCGGGAGCCCAGCTGTTAAAGCAGAACGCCCCGAACCGCAAGGGATTGCGACGAGCACCCTGTCCCCATGCATGAGCACTAATACTAACAAATCCCAAACTCCCCTCACTGCTCATACATGGGGCTCTGGAGAAAATACAGGAATTACTACCATGTGTTATCTCAGATTGTCCTCCGATTTGATATTAGGAAGGGCCCCCTGCCTCCCTGGCTGATTTTAGCTTCATTCCTGGAGACCACCTCACCTGCAGTTTCAGCACAGTACATCACAGCTCTCACAGGGCTTTTTTATTTTTATTTTTTTTAAGGTGGAAGCACTTTATAAGTAGGATTGCCTCTGTTACATGTTTTGTGAAATGCTAAGCACTTCACTTGAGCTATGAATCATCAACAGTGACAGCAGCAGAAACATCTTGTCATAAGCAATGAAGAAACTTCAAATTAAGTATCCCACCAAATAATTTACTGAGATTGCCAATCCACAGTCAAGAGGACTTGCTTATAAAATCATTTATAATTTAAAAAGGATTGCAGGGACAAAATATAACTCCCCGAAGAACTTCCAAAATGTTAAATCACAAGCAGCAAAGGGGGAGGAGGGAGGGGAAGACAGGAGACCAGCACGTCTGCAGCACCTCTCGCATCTTAAAAATGCAAACATTTCTCACATACCTGTAAGGTGATCCATCTGCAAACATTTTGAGAGAAGGTATTTAAATCCCCCCAGGCAGAAGCACCTTTTCCTTCCTATTTACCATTTTTGCAGCTTAAAAACTTCATGCTCACAGCCTGGTCTCAATTTTTTTTTATCAAGTCTCAGAACAGAAAGCAGTTCTTCATTGCTCTTCCTAGGGACTTGTCATACCTGCCTCAGCATTAACATTCACAACACGGCACACGCTAGAAACAATCTGAAACTTTTCACTGTCTGAGAAGTTACGTGGTTGTGTCCCAGCAGTAAGTGCTCCCGGAACACAACTGGAGTGGCACCATCTTCTGCGTTTAGGGTGCATGTTATCACTTTCCTTTAAAAAGCTACTCCCTCTATAGATTCGTTCCCCTTTCAAAATCAGGGGCATTGCCATGGCTTCTGGAGCTCAAACCTCTGGGACACCAAAAATTGCTTTAACCATGACCTCCCACAGTCTCGTGCCCCATGCGTTGCGCTCCCTTGCTTCTCCTGCAAGAGGAAGGGGAAATTCACGGCACACGACTGCTGACTCCCAGCGTCCTTACAACCAAGCAGGTATCACACACAAAGAGCTGTCACATCCTTTCTATACTTTTAATATCTCACTGCCTCTAGCTATAACCCAAAACCAGAAGTCAATCCCCTGACTGTTTCAGACGCAATAAAAGTATTCCTCTGGTTTCTGAGCCCTGTCACACCTGCTCCCAAACCTCTCCCTGGTGAAGAGACATCTCAGTGCTGTTGGGTCTGGCCTTGTCTCCTGGGGAAAAAAAATCCCACCCATGTACGATGCTGGAACTTGAGTCCTCGTAAAAACGTTGTATCTTGGGAGAAATTATTCACTGTCTTAAAGAAGCAATTTCCTTTTCCAGCAGCACGTCCCGGTGCAGCAGGCGCTAAAAGGCAGCAGAGTAAATGATTGTAGGCATGTGCGTATGCGTGCAGACTGACCTTCCAGTACACAGCCTAATGAAGATCAGAAATCATCAACTCCCTGCTACAAATAACTTAAAACCTGGCATGTACGCTTAGTAAAATGTTCGAGTGACTTCAAAGACCTCTATCAATACAGAAAAAAGCTACATTAAAATTCTGAGCCGTCGAATCTATTAGGTGTTTCCAAACACAGAGGACGGAGCGTCAGGGTCTGCTGAGCTGCCCTCACCGTGCTGTGTTCTCGGGAGAAGCGAGCTTGCTCGGCCAGCCCGCACCAGTCCCTTCCAGCAGCTCAGCCATTTATAACACAGGCAGGGAGTCTAAACTGTATTTTATTTTTTTTAAGTGTTCATAAAACCACTCTGTGTTTTGGCTTGGTGAAAACCAGCCCATCTACCTACCCTAGGGGCACACGCACCGAACCAGACCACAAGCCTCCCCCAGCGCAGCCCACCGCCCGCACGCGGCTCGCTCAGCCCCGGGACGCGCCAGCAGCGGTGGGGACCCCGCCACCACGGCGTGACAAGGGCCATCCTGGATGACAAAGCTGCGCGGAGGGGAGCGGGGAGCACACATGCAGGCTGTTAAATGGGACTCATTAATCAGACTCCAACTGCTCCACTTCACTACACGGGAACTCTTTACAGACACTGCCTCATTTATTTATTTTTTAAATGCCTAGATTAGTTTAGTGTGAAGCTGTTGAGAGATATAATTTGTTGGAGGAGATGATCTAGAGGTGACTGAACGAATCAGGCTCTCGCAGCCCACAGAAGCCCACCGCACGCTCCCGGGGCCCAATGAAGGAACCTCCCGACCCTCGGTGCTCCCGAACGCGCTACGGGCGGCACAGCAGCCCTTGGGATCCGGGGGGGGTCATCGAGTCATAAGGAACCTCGCGTTTGGCCGGAATTGCTAACACAGACAGACTTCTCTGCTCGCATCTGTGAATGTATGCTTGTTTAAAAATAAATTATCAGGGAAATCTCCTTCATTCAGATTAGTTACTAGAATATCTTTTTCTTCATTAAAGCAGATTTTTTTTTCTTTGGTTGTATCTACTGCTATTCTGGGACATTGTATTGTTTTCCCACTATGCTGCAGAAAATGTTTAGCAGCTAATTGCACAGTCAAGTCCTTTCACATAATTTTCACTTTGACAAGAGTAATTAAAAAAGCTAAACGGCTCGGGAACCAATTGATTAGGTCTGCAAGCTCTGTTTGGGCGATACTGAGATGCACGTGCACAGAACAGCAAATTTTCACAAAGCCCAGTTAGCAACATGTTCCTGAATGGTTATGACTGCGTCAGATTCTTGCAAGATCTCTTTTGTGCTCAACTCCTATCACGTTATCGTATCATATGTATATGTACTGTGCATATATACATATCACCTGCATATATGCTGTGCATGCACCGTGCTTGCAAGAATCAATAAAGTTAACCCTATACGACAAGAGAATATTTTCCCGTCATCTCCCATATTCAGTCTCCAAACAGTCTCAGTTTGCAAACAGACTCCAACAACTCCCACCACAGGAATGCAACCACACAAGGCTACTTTGTCACTACATTTGAAAGACTGTGACTAAGGACACCTTTTGAACTTTTGCCAGTTTGTATACTCACACCACAGAAAAGACATTTCAAAGAGCAACCCAGTCTGTAGACACGCTCTGTGAAATGGTGCTGAACTCCCTCTTTGCTTGCCTTAAAATTGCTCCTAGTCCTCTGTAAATTTTAATATCATAAGTCCTGTCTTCAGCCACATAATTGAAGCTTTAAGGTAACGGGCTCCAAAACTACAATAGATGCACCAAGATGATGAGCTTATGAATAGTAATGAAATGGAAAGTCTTGGAAGCCTGATGTTGCACATAAATTCAGAGGTGCTCCCTGTATTTTTTTTGCATAAAACTAAAAATCCTACTATAACAAGAGAAGTTGAAAGGGTTTGATTTCAACCACTTCCTTCTCAATATTTGAAAAACTGTCATGAAATCTCCAAGGTTTAGAGCTGATAGGAACCTGGTTCAAATATAAACAGGAAACTCCCTTCGTGCATAAGAGAGCCACCAGACACCTTCAGTGCCACCTGATGAGCCAGAAGGTGCTGGTGCTTTCCAAAATCAACAGCTCCAGCCTCCGGAGGAGTATGGGGTATTAGGCAGAGATTAGGGGACTGGCTCATGGCAGAAACCACCAACACCAATGAATAAACCTTTGAATAAATCCCAAATACCACCTCTAAGAGGGCTGGGCACATGTATGTCCATTTGCAGAGTGCGTTCAGATGGAGGAAATCCAGCGCCAGCAGCTCTGATGCTCGGGCACCATCCTACCCCATTGCTGCAGGCAGAACAGCAGCCCAGGGACCTGCAACCAGCGTGTTTGGTACAGAAAGCCAAAGGCTGCCCTCCCCTAGCGGCACGAGGTAAGTGCCAGATCTCTCGAGAAAGGCTGAGGATGTAAAGAGAACTGTATGTAAGTGGATATGCTGAAAGGAGCAACAGGAAGGTTTCACACATTCACAAATGTGATAATTTAAATGACAAATGTAACAAATTAAATCCAGCTTGTTAGCTAATAGAATATTTCATTACGTGCAATGAATTATCACTTAAAGATTTGGGAATTTAACTGATTATTTTCAGAAAGCGTGAAACGCTCCTGAGCACGATCTTCTAATGGCTCAGCACTGTCCCCCTGCATCTCCTTCCACCTTACCTTGTTTATAGCTCTATTCAGTAATAGTTTTTACTTGTTTTCTTGATGTCTTAATTTCCTGCAATAATACATCTGCCATGAATAATTAAGCAACGCATTTGCTGCTCGCTGAAAGCTGAACAAGTGCTATAAATCAGTTCTGGGACCCTCTGCCAGCACAGACACAATCGTCGATCTGCTGCCGTGGGTGTTTAGGTTCCTTCCTGCAGGTGAGGACAGCGCAGAAGCAGCCCAGGAGCTGCTCAGCAGCGCCTGGTCCTCCCAGAGGACATTTGTCCGCAGCTTCTCTTAAGCAGCAGGACGCCAAAGCCCATCCTAGCACCTTGCTTGTGAGGGACAGAAAACTTAAATGTACTCTGTTCTTCACGTTTACTCGTTATTTCTTGCGTTCTCACTTTCATGGCTGTTTCCCCTGATTTCCCTGCTCTGTGGGTAGTAGGAGGAGAGCAGAAGAAGAAGACTGCCCGAGCGAGCATCATTTCCTTCTCAGCACCAAAGTGATGGGCTGCCTTGCGTTCCTTGTTGTATTTCCAAACATTTTCTCCTGCTGCCTGTGGTTCAACACACAGTATAGGCTACAGAATGGCAGCAAAGAGCTGAAGGATCATCTGTAGTCAGGCCCATTCCACCCTCTGAAGGTTTATCTTGCTGATTCACATTCGCCCTCAGACAGCTGGGCATGCTGCATTTCTCACTTTTTTTTTTGTATATGAAGACTGATAGAAGATAAGGAAGAACTACAAAAACAACAGTGATAACACTCTCCTACGACACTTCTACTCGCATGCATATCAGGGGAGAGGAACAATAAAACAACTTTCCATTACCAGAACAGCATCACCTTTTAATTGGAACGAGGTTTACAGTGCAATCGTGTTAAAGAAAGCTCAGCTGCAGAGCATGCGAGGGGCTCCAGCTTGGCAGAGCAGGCACATTACAAAACTAATCAAGCGCAGGTATCCAGCCAGGCCCAGGAAATGTCAGAGGCGCCATTAGGATTCCACATGTCTTAATTTGAGAATCTCCTCCATTCACTAGAAGGTGCAAAGGCTCAGAAAAAAATTTTAAAGGTCAAAATGTAGAAGAGTTCAGCATTAAATTTCCTTACAAAACACCCTCATGCAGAAACAAACCATGTAATGCTCCTGTTTTTAATTCTGTTGACAAAAGATTGTACATATTTTAAAAATGTAACGCTTAGCAGCTGTGCTGCCAGTCTGCAGAGTTTGCATATATAGCTGTAATATTACCATACTCTATTATTCATAACAGGCAACAGACTTCATTTTCGTCTTGTGAAAAATAATTGCCGTTTGAAGCCAAAGTCTGACTGCAAAAAACATCCCAACATAATGGCCAGAGTTTCCAGAATTCAGGAACTCCTGTAACAGCCTGTATCTTGATTTAATCAATTATTAAAGAAAAAAGAAAAAAAAAATTTGCTCTGATCTGTTTTTGGAGAAAACTTTCCAAGAAGCACATGGCTCTTATGTGAAATATGGGAAAGAAGCTCCAGCGGGCAAAGAGCTTTTCCTTATCCAAAACTCCTACGTGATGAATTAACTATCATCTTTTGACATGAGGCACTCCCCTCCCATAGAGTCTTGGGACTCCCCTCACCAGACAGAAGTCCACGGGTTGATATGCAGTTATTCAAAGGAAGAAAAACTTATGTATCTTCCTTTCCACTACTGTTAACATCAAAAGCATCCATTTTGCCTTTCATACACACAAATAGGCAGACAGAAATTTTGGTCGCAAGGACTTCCACAGCATCCTTTGCAATTTTATCCTGAAATTTTTTTCACTGCCAGGAAAAAACCTCAATGCACCCCCCGAAACGACTTCAATGCACCCCACAAAGGCTGCAGGTCAGCGTTGCTCTGGCCAGCAAGCAGCCCTGCTCTCCTGGGGCGGTCCGACAAGCAGACCCCCCTGCCCCAGGAAGAGTCACCAGTGTTTTAAAGCCTGCCCTGCTGCGGTCTGAGCTGTGCCACACAGGCCAGCACAACCACACCAAGTTCATTAGAATCATTTAACAGTCGCTGAGGAACAGCACGGGAGTTTGGTGCTATGACAAGGACAGGTCTTTGCACACCGTGGCAGCAGCCACCTCTCGTGCACCGCAGCTCGCTGCCCTGGCACGGTGGCTGCATGCAAAGCGCCGACAGCTGTGCACCTACAGACACAGAGCTCCACACATACACATCGCTTGGGAAAGTCCCACAGCAGACAGCTACCTACTGGTAACTGCATAACACATCCTGACAGGGGGGAAAAAAAAAAGTACCACCTGTACAACTTACAGAGCTGAATTAACTGCGTGGCTTCAGGAAGATGAACCGAGCACTGTAACAGCTGAAAGACCTCTCATCAGCGCAGATGCGGGCAAAAAGATAGCAAACCTATGAGGGCTCCTGAGGAAATTACATACTGAGCATGTTTTTAAGTCATATTTTGTTAGCATCATGGTCTCCTCTGGATTCTTCTCATCAGCTCCTTTCAAGGAGAGCCAGAAGGACAGAGAGGGGCGTTGAGGAGGACTGGGGGCCTGGAAAACACTTTCACGCAAAGTTACAAAGTGAGATGGAAAAGAGTGATTGTCGCTTGAGAGACGGATGAAAAAGGACAGGACAAAAACGTCAGAGTATCAGGTGACCCAGAGAAGACAGACTGAGAACCTGTACCCGCCCAGTTAATAAATGAAGACAAAGAGACATTTAAGAAATAACATTAGCAATTCAAAACCTACATGAGGGAACACTTTCTCAATGTTTATTTATGAGATTCCACAAATTCTTCTAGAAATTCAATTCAGTGCTCAACAATCCTTTATGTTAGAAAGCTTCGCTTAGTACCCAACCTGAACTTCCCAGTTTAAGAACACCATTTCTTCTCCTACTACTGGACTGCATTCTCCTCAATTAGCCCACTCATTCTGGAAGTGTGGTGCTCAAGATTAGATGTCGTTTCATTGGAGACCTTATCGATGTGAGCAGAGTAGGAAGACTATCTAATATGTCTTTGGGATGGTGCTCCTCATTTGTACATAACACTTGATGGAGCCTCCCAAAACAGCATGGCATTGTTGACTCTGATTCCCGTAGAGTTTCTGATCCACTACAACTGCAAGACCTTTGCTGTCTACCAGCTGTTTAGGCAGTTGTGTCTCATTCTGTATTTATGTAGCTGATTACTCCTATTTTCAAACATCTATCTGCATTTCTCCTTATTGACATGGATCCTTTCAGACAGTTTCTCCAATTTGTAAAGATCATTTGAATTCTAATGGTGTCCTCCAACATGCTTGCTGCTCTTCCCAGCTTGTTGCTGCCTGCAAATTTAATAAGCATGTTCTCTATTCTATCAGAGAGATCATTACTGCAAATGCTGAATGCTACCGAACTGCCAAATACCCACCCTATGAGCAGATGTTTCACGAGAAAAAGTCTCATGAGGGACTATTGAAAGCTTTACTAAAGATAAATGACATCTACTGCTTCTCCATTCACAAGGCCTGTTATCCTATCATTAAAGGAAATTAGATTGATCTGACCTTGACAAATCTACATTGGATATTATTCCTTTGCCCATCTGAATATAACAATATTTAAAGTTATTGCAATTAATAATGCTTTAGAGAAGCAACAATAAGAGTCCAGCTTCTTACAACAATATCTAATTTTATATATGAAATGGGAACTAGTTTGGGTGGGATGAGAAGAGCCAAGAGTATGGGATCTTTCTTTTCACACCTCCCTTGAAGATGTCACATTTGTTGGCCACTGTTGGAGGCTACATCGGGGCAATTCTGGGCTAAATGGACCTTGAGTTCGTTGCAATCCAGCAATGATTGTATCACCAAATAATACAGTCTCTTCTGCCATTTAACATAAACCTGGAAAACACCATGTGAAATACTGCCATATTACTCTTACATGTTACTTGGATTTTCTTAAATTCCTCAAAATTACCCAGGAAACTGTGTCTTTAACATAGTAGGTTGTATGAGAAATGCCAGAAATTTTAGCTAAATATGCCTCAGAGAAAAAATGCTTCATATGTAACAGAATGCTGTGTGTCTAATTGAAAAGACAAGCTGTACTGATGCTGACTGAACAATACATATTCCCAGGGACTCTATCTTAACATGTAAAAAAATAAAAATAAAAACCCCACCAAATCATAGTCTGCTCCTAGGCATGCAATGCTGCAGCCACAAAAAGAGAGGTGTATCTTAGCATTTGAGGAAAAAAATATGTTAAATGTTTGTCTAAACTACAGCAGGATCGAGGTTCAAAAGGCATCTTCAATTAAGGAAAGTCCAAACTCTTGTGGCCTACAGTACAACCGCAGCGCAACTACAACAACAACAAAAATGTATTTCTGCAGTTGCCCCAAGAAGTAGAGGAAGGCACTGGGAAACAAATTTCATGGCGTCTCTGTGGACTAACTCTCTCTGTCCGTGTCACACTATGTGCTGTAGGATCTGGAGGACCACCTCTGGGCCTTCAAAATGCTGAGATTAGAGCAGTCTGGCTTCATTCACAGAATGAACATATGGGTGATTTAGCTGTAAGCTCAGGCAGCATTGTTTAGTCACATGGACTTAATGATTTGCACGAAGTCCCCTTTATATAATTCAACAGCATATTTTTCTAAGGTTCACTCCCTTCCACAAGCCAAGTTAGACTTCCCCTCAACTGCTGAAGCGCATCTGGAGTAACATCAAATGTTTTCAGACATTTTAGACCTGCGACCTATGAATAACACCACAGCTTGTTTTACAGGGTACAGAAATATTTTTCCACTCTGTTTTTAAAAGCATCCAAATAACAATTTCTTCAGGAAGATCCAAAAGGCAAGTGCCCAACTCATAAAATACAGCCCCCCAACTTCAGCTTTGGCTGAAGACCAAGCAAGGCACATTTCAACCATGAAGGAAACTCACAGAAAGCTGAAAACAACAGGTTATAACTACAGAACTTTGCATAACCCCTGCTAAAATGTGTGCAACAGAGCATACAGAAGTATGTTGGAAGTCTATAGACAGCACGCATCAATGACAAGTCAACAGCCAAGACCATTACCTCCTCATACAGCGAACAGGAGCAAAGGGAGCCCTTCCAGGTCTTGGACTACCCTCATCACCCTCCCGAGAGCCCCAGTAAATTCTTTGTAGTCAGCATGCCAAGAGTGAGCACGCTGTGCCAGGACAAGGCATCCCAGAGCTTTACATGGGAACATGAAAGTGTTTTCTCTCTTTTCCTCTCCAAATTTCACTGGCGCTCAGTTCCCTCTCCCTGCTTCCATAACCCCACCATTTATTAAATCCCCTGTAAATCAAATATGGTGAATGCACAAGAGAAGTTCACTTCTATAAGGATTTTCTTGCACTCTGAAACTACAGAAAGTTTATCTATTTGATGTTAAATCAGATTAAAATACATAGCCATCTTCACCATATCGGTATTTTAATCATCTTCAGCATGTCACAAAATTTCCACCTCTCATCACTCATTTCTTCCAATGAATCTTCTCTCATGCAAGTTAAACACCACATAAGTAAAATACACCTATAGCATTCTCGCTTCCAAGATGTTTTTGTCAAATACAAGGACCGAAACCCCTTCTGAAACCGACTCGTGGCAACTCTCACATTTACCTCGAAAGAGAGGACTTCAGTTTCTAGGCTGAAAACCAGCGAAGTGCTGTCTCTGCCTTATGTACAGCCCCACACGGAAAGCAACAACTTGGCAACATGTGCACGTCTAACACCCTCACAAGCCACGAGCTGGATTTGACAAGCTGGTGAAAATGCACCATCCTCGCTGCCAGGCGCGCCCGTGCTGACGCCAAGACTCAAACCGGTTCTTTCAAACGGGGCGTTTCGGGGGCAAAAGACCTAGGTGAGTAAAGCTGCCACATACTTCCTGGCCTTTTTTGGAACCCTTTTTTCAAAGGGACCTTCAACAGAAGTAACAACACAGTTACACCAACAGTTGAAGTGAATTTGTCTAAAAATAAACCGAAAGAAAGCACGTAGGTGTTCTGCACTCTGATACCGAAGTATAGAGGCTCAAGAGTCATTGTCTCCTCCTCCCTGCGCTGCAATTAACTTGCAAGGGCTTTTATACTCACCTTTGAGGTGAACCAGCAGAGTCATCACCTGTAGACATGATTTTAAAAAATTTTTACACACACACACACACGCACACACACACACATATATATATATATAAAATCAAAAGCAGGCAAGAAGAATCCCCAGGGTGCAATCTTCCTTTTAAATTTCAGTATTACCCAGCGTCAACTGTGCACTGATTCTGGTCCTTTCTATGAGTCCGTAAGTATTTCAGAGAAGCCAGCACCAACTCAAGAATAGCCACACGTAGCAGAGAAGCCAAGCCCAAACCTCTCCTTGAGATGCTGACTATATCCAGCACACCAACTCAGAACTGTCACCCTTGGTGCCACTAGCCCCAGTGGCAGCATTTCCATTTGCTTTACGTTTTGACCAGGTGTTATTCACATGTCTCTCTGCCCAATTTTACAAAATACTTTAATGGAAGTCACATTGTTAATTACTGAAAAAAATGACAACCATGGGTAACACACCCAGTGAAGGGCCACCTGAAAAACACAGCAGGGCTGCAAGCTCATTCCAGCTCGTATAGAGATGAAATGGAAAACGTTTTGTAATTATTTCTTTTTAATACCATGTGAGTGCCACTGATTATGAAGGCCTAATGTTACGATGCACCAGAGAAAGCTCAAACTTAACTGACATTCAGGGCAAAGTCTAGCATTGCAGCCTACAGTTCATACACAAATGTAAAGCAATCATCCATCCATCAGATGTGCTTTGGTTTAATCCAGTAATCATATGTCAATGAAGTGTGCGAGGCAGAAGACATTTCTGTGACATAAGACTTCCAGCAAGCACCCCACAGTGTTTTCACACCAACGAAATAAATGAGATTTCTCTTCAGCGTAGACAAAGCACTGATTCACACAAGGGGCTAAATATAGCATTCAATTAAAAGTACACCACTGCTTTTTCAGCTACTGATACATAAAGACAGACATCTCACCAGAGAAAAAACATCCATGAACAGATGCTTTTTAAAAAAAAACAAAACAACAACAAAAAAACACACAAATGTATTCACCATCAAAAAAAGACTGAAAACATTTTGAGCAAATTTCACACTCATAGTTGTTCACCAAAATGAGCTTGAGCTCATTTTGTATTACAGTATCATTCTGAAGTACCAACATAATGAACAGATAATCAAAGAACCAAAAAAAGCATCCCTATTACTACTTTATTGCTTTTTACAACTGCTCAGCTAAAACACTGAAAGCTCCAGCAGACCTCATACTTTTTCCCCACCTGAGGTCAGTACTACTAGTAGCAAGCAGCAGCACGACAAACCAGATTATTTCTTCATTATTTCCCAACACTCCTCTTCATCTGCAAAAAATGCCACCATCACTACTAGAGGATATTTGAAATATCAGCCTAAAATATTCAGAGCAGCCTGTGCAGACAGCCACAACTGACTAGCATCTGGGAATAAATGCAACCAACTTGCAAGGAGATTTGGAAGCTAAAGGATGAACTTTACCGAAAGTGGTAGTCAGGAAATAACAGCAAGGGTAGGTTACTTGTCCAGAATTACTTCGGTACATTGATGAGCTGGGATCCAGCAAAATGCATTTCTGTGTAGTTAAGGGCAGATATTTGGGAGCAAGAACCCAAGTCACACTAATGAAATGGGAGTTTGCATCCTGGGAATCGAAGACTTTGAAAGGGATTCAAAGGCCATCACAGGACCGTGTTCCCAGCTCAGTGCTACGGGCAAAGGGGCAAAACTGCTGTTGTGTGGTAAGAGGCGTTCACTTCTTTTCTCATCGCTGGTCCCCTGACTTTAAAAAACACATTTACAAATCTGGAATATTAGTGAAGAACTGCAAGAATTATCTCTGATCAGAAAAATCAAGACCAACCCATTGTTCTACAGTGAAAAGGACAAACTTCTAGCTTGTCATACTTCCGCACTCTGACTTGCTTCTCAGGGAGATTGCATTAAAGAGCAGGAGTCTCTAGCCTAGCTGACACAGGTTACAACATCCAGTATCTGAACCCAAAACCACACAAACCGAGCTTGAAATAAATACACATTTGTAGAAGTAATAATTACTTGCCATTTTTACAGATCACACAGGAGATAGGTAAGTTCTCTACCATTTAGTCTTCCAATCATGATTTGATAGCCTTCTAAAAGCCACGTGCTAGCTCATCCACAGCTGTTAAAAGTAGATGCAAAATTACTAGCTGAAATTATACAGCCTCTGCTGTGCAGGTCAGAGCAGAAGACTGATCTGATTTCTGGCCTTAAAATCTATGAATCTACACCGGAGATAAAATTTTAAGCAGGAGGCTTTACTGTTTTTCTGTATCACCTAGCCAATAAGCACATTTCTAGCACACTCAAAAAAAAAAAGTATTCAATATATGTGCCCCTCAACACCTGTCACGGTGCCGGATAACTTGCACAGACGTTTACACATCGGAACTCCCTCGCGAGGGCAGGAGAGCAGCTGTGGCCGCTCAGTTCCGCCTGAGCGCTGCGGATGGCAAGCGAGACTGCCTGGCATCGCAGGGCAGCAGTAAGAGGGTTACACGAGGAGCTGGCGTAGAGGCAGAAGTCAGAGCCTACACGTGGTCTTCATGCAAGCCAGCAGCCCCAGGACGTTCCTGATGACTGACAACGTGCTCAGAGCTGCCCGAGAGCAAAATCCAGAGTGATCCTGCCTGAAGTTACTGCACCACCTCTCCGGGCTCAGGAGCCACCCAACACTGAAGGCTAGAAGATGACACCAGGAAGAGAACGCTAAATATTTATGCTGCTCTTACATCCTCCACAGATCTTTGTACTGACCATTGCTGGATAAGAAATTTGGAGCTAGGCAGACCTTTGACCTAGCAGCTGATGTTGATTGAGGAGTGATGTTGACTTTAAGAATAAATAAAAAAGACAAATTGCAATGCTGTGACCTGGTGTAGGTAGCTATCCAAACAAATTCACGAGTCCTGCAAGTGCCAGAGCCAAAAGGGGCATGGCTATAAATGCAGAAAGATCTGTTGTCTGCTCTCAACATGGTGTTTGCTTTTACAGCATCCTTCCTATCTTTATGTCTGCAACGTTCAGTTACAAGCAGGCACCATTTAGGTATTTTATGGAAAAGTGCGGAATCCATTTATACCTAAAAATATATATGAGCAAGGACACCAAAAATAAAGCTGCACAATAACTGTGGTTAATATTTCAGCCTGCCCCCTTAATGATGCCACCCCAATGCCTCAGGTACAGGGGCTTTCCTAAACAATTTTTCACATGTTCTTTTCACTGATGGAATTTGTCAAGCCAGTCAGAGCAGAATTGCAGAAAATTAGTATTTACCTGTGTTGCAATACCTGGACTTGATCATATCAATTACACATAATCACTACATGCAGTGTTTGGGGATGGGCATGCAAACAAAAACTAGGAAGCAGAAGTAGATGCAAGGCAGCCATGGAGAAACCTCAGGTCCAGCTTTCTAGATGGGCCCCCGCTGTCCAGCTCCTCAAAGCAGCTGTTCTCCAGGGCACCACAGCAAGGCTGTCCCACAGGGTGGCCCAGGCCAGCTGCCTCTGGAGCTCATCCGTCACTGAGCCATCATTCAGGTTCTGAAGCAAAGGGGGCAGAGCTGAACCGGGGCGTCAAAGCCCTGCCACGCTGCTCCTGGGTCCCGGGAGCACCGAACAGTAATGGCAGACACAGAGACGGGGCACAAGGGGAGCTGGGAGCAGGAGCAAAAAACTCCAGTGCTCTTCCACCCCAACCCTCCGGACAGCACTGCACATCGCAGTGCAAAATCCCTGGCAAAACGGAGCTCACCTGGAGTCACGTGTCTGGGAAGGGCACCAGTACTCTTCCATTTCTCAGCCTTCACAAATATCTCACCTTCCTTGTTTTTTTTTTTTAAACGAGTCTCCTCAACCCAATTAGCATCCTAGAAACACAGTTAATGGAAAGAATCCGTGTGACATACATACCTATCTGACAGAAAGGGACTATCCCTTACAAGGGCAGGGCAGCCTTGAGATGCTTTAGATTTAGGGTCCTTGCTCACAGGAGGCGGTGAGAGGCCAGGGACCTGTCTTTACAGACACCAGCTCACTGCTGCAAGCTCCTACCATCCCCTCAAACAAAACCCAGGTTTGCTCCACCTTTAGAAATCAGAAGGTGCAAATTGTTTGTTTACCACGTCTCACTTACACCTAGTTGGCCTAAGTGCTGCTGTAGTTCCTTCCCTCTACAAGGTCACTTTTGAAGTGGTTTCCTTCTTTAAGCCCTTTGAAATTCTGTGCAAGACACACCGAGATAGATTTTGGCTAGAAAATACTTCGGATAGGTCACCTCTCTCTTCCTTTGGCTAATGGAAGCCTTGCCCAGGACATGAAATACAAAGCCTAATTTTCAGGAAACAAACCACCAACAAAACACATTGCTGATGATAGTATTGATTTTTTTTTTCTGGTTTCTCTGTATTTCGTTCTGAGAGGGGATTTTTTTATTTGTTTTTTATTTATTTTATTAGAGTAAATGACATATTTCCAAAGGCTTGAAAAGAGCATCTTTTAGCTGACAATTGAACTGAACATTAAATGAAATCTGCAAAGCCATTTTTCCCATGCACAATCAAAAGCTGACAGACAGGGAAGCACAGAGTGCATAAAAAAACACAAGCAAGCTGAGGGAGAAAGTGTAAAACAGTCATCCTGAATCAGCTCTGAGCTGCTCTAATGGAATTAGGGTCACCCTGACAGAAACACAGTCAGATCACAGAGAAAATTTAATAATTTCTTACTGCAGTCTGTAAAAGCAGGAGAGGATTTGAAAGTGCCTTCTGCCAAATTAGCACTTCTGTATCGACCGTTCACGCACACGTGCCCCTTCCTGCTCACCTTCTCCTCCAGACATCTCACCGGAGCGGCCCTGAAACCACCAGTCCCGTCCTGCTCGCAGGGAGGAGCCCAGAAAGCACCTCTCGTCTGACACGGTGCCATGTGTTTAACCTTCGCGTGCCCCTTCGATTCCTCAGCGCCAACATTATTCACAGCTCCCGTGAACTCAATTCCAGGAGAGGCATTGTAGCGCACGCTCGGCGCTAATTCCACTACGCAATACATATTCAATCTGTTTTATCTCAGGCGTTAACGTCTTGCTATCTGCCAGCTGCCTAATTGTCAGGAAGCTACAGCAGCAAGGCTGCAATGTGTTGTGACAACAACAGCTACAAAGCACAGACGGGGAAGGTGGGGAAGCCCAGGTTGTGCGTGCTCTCCGCAGCAGCCGAGCAGCGTGGCAGACTGCTGTCAGCCCTTACCATACAGCAGCGACGGTGCAGACTGACTCCAGGTATGCAGCCACAGACAATCCTGCTCCCGTTATTGCATCACTTTTAACGGGAGAAACGGAGGAGTGCTTTGCAGACCGGGAGCCTAGCCATCCTTCTGCTGCCTCCCAGCAGCGCCGCAATGGGGAAAAGGAAGAATCACGGTGAAATCCCACAAACAGCCATATTACATCAGGAATCCATCCAGACGAGTAAACTGTCTTTGACCGGGGCCAACAAGATGCTTCGGGGACAATAAAAATGAAGAGGATGCATATGGGGATGCTTCTTTCTCAATGTTGCTTTCTAGCTATCACAGTGAGCTCCAGTGTGCAGGATTCACCATACCTCCCCCTCGCCCTCCACTTCTCCCCTGAGCACCAGGAATCCCCAGTGCCATATTCACTACCATATTTTGCCCACCTCCATCACTGATGGCAGGACATGAACCATACAGGCTTTGGGGATGATTTTTCTTCCTCCCCACCCCGAGATGCAGAATGGGTGCTTCACATACCCCCTGTCTCCGAGAGAGTTGGTGGCAAGAGAAGCTATAAATTGCCAAAATGCACAGAGCTACATTTTCCATCCAGAAAACCCTCAGTTAATCTGCGGTGGCTGTGGCGGTTAAAAGGTCGCTGTCCTCCAGATTTGCCTTGCAGATAGGTAAAGTAATTCAGAGCCAGTCTGAGCCAGAGAAAATGGCATACATACTGATATG
The DNA here is from genome assembly GCA_013399115.1 of Anseranas semipalmata. Lineage (NCBI taxonomy): Eukaryota > Metazoa > Chordata > Aves > Anseriformes > Anseranatidae > Anseranas > Anseranas semipalmata. The sequence goes on from VXAA01000742.1 coordinate 471,224, forward strand.
TTTGCTTCTCAAGACAGAAGTGTTGCACATCTGAGACACCAATATTTGGATCTGGGCCTGTGAAACAGAGCCAATTTTCTTCAATTTAAGCATGTGGAAGTATTCCACAAAATTGGCAAACCATATCTACTGCAGATTATCCTTAGACCAAGAGCTGTCCTAGGACATCTCAAACTCCACCAGCTTCTGCGCAGCTGATGGAATGATGCTTTTGTTCTTTGTGGGGGCCAGGATAAAGATAATGAACTTTGGAGAATTTTTTCACACTTCAGAACATTAAACATATACTTCTCTGTGCCAGACTCCAAAATGGGCTACAATGTGTAGACATAAAATAATCTGAATAAATGTCTTCCAGCAGCATCAGCAGCCAGGGGAGAAAGCTGAAGAAGCAGACAGCTGCTGCCCCCCGTTTAATTAGCCATCTCAGACTCATACAGATTACACACCGATCTGCTGCCTGTACAAGTCACCCCTAGTGGTGGCAAAAACAGTGAATTTGTACGTCTCTTTACATTGATCTTCAATCTCCTCTCCAGCTTCTCTAAATTTACTCCTTCCCTTTTAGTCAAGGACGTTGAGGAACCCCAGGCCATGTTTTCCCGTTCAGCCAGGCTCCTACTGGTATGGAGACCTTCTCCAACTTTCACGAAATTACATCTTAATTATAAGCCTGGTGACAAAGTAAAGCCAGAGAGAGAAGCAGATGGTTGGTGGCAGCTCAGGAGGTGCATCGTGGTCACCTCCCCGCGCCAACTGAAGCATCCCATGGGCCCAGGGTGCTTTCAAAGGCACCGAGTATTCACAGCTGCCACAGAGCCTGCAATGAATGTGTGAACATTTGGCACTCTGAACAAAAATGAATCCTCCAAAACCATTACATGCTAATGCACAGAAGCATTCGACAACGCACAGGTACGTGCGGCATTAACCAAAGCACCACGGCAGCTCATGACGGGCTGTCCCACTCCGTGCTGGCAGCAGAGAGCTACAAAGTCCGACCTCCTGAGGACACGTGTCAACCTCAGACACTCCTCCTCTGTGGCCAGGAGGCTGCACAACAGAACGGTTTGGTGGAGAAGGCACCCCACACAGAACAGAGCAGGCAGGCAGGAGATCTGGTCATGCTGTGGGAAGATGTGAAGGGAGGGAACAGACCAGTTAACAGCAAAAAAAGGAGAGGGAGGCTGCACGAGTACCTGGAGATAGCCTAGCAAATACACACAGGCGAGTTATAAAAAATGAGACTACATCAAGAACCCACAAGACTTTCTGCACTCTGAATAACTCATTTGATGGAAAATTCCTACTGAGGTATTTTCAGTAGTCCATCATTAGCCAAGTTTCTCCTCATCTGTCCACAGTGGCATTTTATGCACAGCTTTCTCCTTGCTCTGGATAGAGCTAATCCAAGCCTGTCAGAGCGGCTCTGTAAGACCCTCGGGGTACCAGGCATGGGCACTGCAGCTCAAAGCATCACCACAAGAAACATTTGACTTCAGTTCTGCCAAAATACAGGTGTAGGAGAGCTACACCAGAAGGTAAAAACTTGCATCCTTTCCCAGCAGCTCTCAGTCACCCAGTGACTTAGGAGAGATGTCTCAGTACTACACAAATTATGAGAGCTGATAAAAGAACAAAATAAAGTAACAGGGATTACTGCAACCCCAATACTTCTCTCTTCCTCCACCTCCCAATTTTCTTTACTCATCTGTACACATTAGAAATCAAATTGTCAGGTTTTTATCTTGCAGCTACTACAAAAGCTCATGCTGCACTTGAATAAATGCTGTCAGCCTTTTTAGTTCTACTTGTGCCCCTTCACACACGCATTATTTATCTGCACTGCGTACTTTGGAAAACAAGAGATTTGGAGGGTTAGCCCTTAGTCCTCAGTGTTTTCCAGTACGCAGATTTAGTATTTGCTGAAAGAAAATTTGCAAGATATTCAGGCCTTTCAATAATGAGTGTTACTTACTGTCGGCTCCTGCTAGAGGCAGCATCAAGCAGCACAGGATGACTGCTGGCACAGTGAGTACTGAGACGCAGAAGTTAGGCACCATATTCCAAAGCAGAGCAAGTCCTCTTCAGTCTGAGGCAAGTGGTCAGTACATCCAGTGGTACACACACAGACTTACTCCTGCAAATCAAGAGAGGAAGAAAAGGAAAGAGATCAAATATGATGCACAGATTAACCGCTGATATCCCAAATTAAATTGTAAAGTCACAATAAAGACACAAATACAGCTATTAAGTGAAATTTAACTATCTGTCCTGCTTGAGCAGCATAGCAGGACACTAGTACCCCACAATCCAGTAAGTTGTCTAAGGGTCATAAGCCATAAAAGCATCACCATCTTCAAGTTTGTCTTTGGGTCTAGTCTCTATTAATGGACTGTCAATAAATCCTTTAGTTGTTCTTATCCACGTTTGTACAAATAGTTGTGAAGTTGCGTGCTACAAGAAACAGTGTCATAAGCTCACGTAACTCTTATCTGTCTGCCCAAGAGAGAAGTGCTTGGCTGCATATGTAGGGTGGTTTGCAGTCAACTCTGTTAAACATAGCTGGGCCCACTCAGCTGGGCTGGTGTGCAGCGAGGGCACCCTTTCGTAGCAGCAGCTGCATCTCAGATGGGTGCAAACAGGAGGAACAGGAGCTGAACCGAGTCAGCTCGCAGTTCACAGGGCTACTGGGGATGAAAGTAGAAAGCAATTGAGAAATATGCCTTTGAAGAGGAGGTTTACCCAAAGCAAAGAGCTAAGCTTCGTCCTCCCCAAAAGGGAGAGGAGGACTGTCTAAAAGGATTGGACACCCCTTCTCCAAAACAAAGCAAATAGTCTTGGCAATTGGCTCAACTTGTACATCTGCTTGGATACAGAAATACAGAAAAAGCCGTGAAACCCAACCAGAAAGACAGGTATTTAAAAAGAATGCAATTTCTGTGTATCTGTGTTCTTCATCTTTTCATGAGAATATACTCTATTTACCTCGGGGATAAGAGCCCACGGTTTGCCGGTTAAGACAGATTTTAAAGGAGCCAGCAGCCCCATTCGCTCAAAGTGACAACATTTAACAGGGACAGTGGCTCGCTCAGCGCTGGGCATCTCAGTGCAAGCTCATTCAAAAGTCAATGAGCTTCTCCTTTGCTAAGATGCAAGAATTATCAAAAGTTACCAATCGAGCACTAACAGTGAAAAAATCTCTCCCTGGCAGACCTCAGCCTGAGATTCGGCAGCATGCAGCAGGGCAAAGGGGCAATGACTTGAGACCTGAAGGTTTCCCGAGACTGCAACAACGCTTTGGTCAAACAAGCTACCCGGTGGTGTACATGTAAGTGGTGTGATTTTGGACCCCGTGGGTATACTTGAAGCAAAGTAGCTGTGAGTGCACAAACTGTACATGGCATGACCCACCACTCTATTACTGTTGGCAGAGATTTACAAAATATGTTTAAGACGGCTCTACCAAGGATACTTTTATATTTTACTGGATTTTTTGGAAGAGGAAGCGTCTTTTTTTTTCCCCCCCTGAGAACCACAGAGCTTTTGATGGAGGCAAGTATCACATGTTATGAACATGTTTACTTCTGACAAAAACATAGTGTTCGAAGAGTGCCAGCAATGACAGTGTTCAGGGAAATCCACACGAAATCTCAAGAGAATCTACCTAGGCAAATATTTACATTGCACCGTACTAACAAACAGCAGATCATGATTCTTCTCCATTCTGTTACTGTATTTGCACAGTAAATCTTTTCACACATTATAATATCACACAATACAAAGAAATCTTTATTTATGCAATGTCTTCTACAGCCAAGACATCTGAAAATACTTTACAAAATAACCTAGTTCTAACCTAGATGCAAAGAGAATACTGATCATCTCATCCTGCTTTTATTATCTCAATGAAAAAAATAAATCCAAGTGAGCTCAGCAGCAAGATTCTGAATACTGACAAAGAGGCTCTTCGTATCGGCCACACTCGGTTCTCCGTTGCTCTCCAGCCTCCATAGTCTCCTTTGTCCCTCGCCAAAGGATCGCTAAAAGCACCATTAACATGTCTTACACCGCACAGACAGATAGCTGTGTCCTCCTAACAACATCAGCTCTGTTTCCAACAGGAAACTCAGTTCAATCCCCAAGCAGTTTGCCCAGTGTCGGCCAGCTCTCCAGATGTAGCACACAGAGGAATGGGAAGATGTGCCTGGATTGAGAGTGAAGATTTTATCTCTAAATTCTGCGTGTATGGTGCTAATTTGTGCAGTTTGGAGAAGCAAACCCACTGAAGGACACTTTAAGCAGCATTACATCTGGGAACATCCAACAGCAGCCAGAATCTTAAGAGGCTACTCTTTTGGGGGGAAAAAAACACTGAGGGTTGAAATTACTGTGTCAAAACTAATGATGTGTGTCAAACTCTCTGAGATTAGGACACAGAACAAGTTTTACAGGTGGTGCTGGAAACACCTTAGGTATGTATCAGACCAGATTGGGGATGAATAGCTTTCAGAGAGCTTTTCCTCCTTCATTCACTTCCATTAACAAGAGAAGTGCCTGATCTAATGGTGTATCTTGAGTGCAGATTGCTCACAAGTCGTGTGAATGGCACCTCCACAGCCCTCATTCAGGAACAGCTCTCAGGAACACAAAAACCTCAGCTACAGAATAGGTCTCTCCATTTCTGTCGTCTTTCAGCAAACAACATCAAGTTCACTCCCATCTCCAGCGTGACAGATTTATAACTTTCCTCTCAAGCCCATGAGATACATACAACGTGCATCATGCAAAACTGATCAATTGTCAGTTACCCTACCAGATGCTTTATAGACTCGATCTTTTTGCAACTGTTTAGTGCTCTACAATAATTTACCATCTGGTAGAAAAGCCAGATTTCCCTATGCAAGACTGCTGTCTGTCCCTCCAAAGTTAATACAGCACCTTTGGCCCTTAATGGGAACAACCTTCTCCATTTCCTCTTTCCATGGTCGCTCTGTCTATGGAAAAGTTGTCTACATACAATATTTAAAGCCCTTTAAATTGGAATGTTTTAAAATTTTATAAATCTGAGTAGCTGTCATTCTCTTTTGAAATTGAAAATACAAAAAAAGCCTCTCCAGGTGGCTCAGCTCTCTCATTTACAGAAGCGAGGTGCTCTCCCCCAGCAGGACAACCCCATGTGCAAAGCAAGGTGACAGGGTGGCAGCTGAAACCCAGTTAACCCTTAAGAAGGCCAATGTTACCCTGATGGTTTTGAACAGCTGTCTTGAGCCAAAGCTGTAGGCTTCCTTTCCTTGGGCAGAAAGGCAGCATGAGAAGGAAAAGAGCTACAAACCAAGTAATGTTGGTAGATTTTGGTAATCGGCTAAACAGATTATACAGTATCAGTAGTGTTTCAGTAGAATAAAGTCCAATAGCAAACAATCAACCAACGCTCTTAATACTCTTAATGTTCCTTTTGCCCCGACAGCCTCACGCCTCTTCAAGCTGCTCTCTCTCAAAGGCCCTTCCTTTGAAGGCCTCCTTTAGTCTCACTGCTTTGACTAGCATCCCACAACTAATATTGCATCTGCGAGCCCAGACACTGTAGCAAAAGATCTTTCAAAAAAATACACGTCCATTCTCATTGCTACTTCTGCATCTGGTCCTGGCAATATTATAAACCCTAGACCACGTAACCCCAAAGAAGGCTGCAGCTAAGCGTTCCAGATGGTTTTGTAAAACATCTCTGAGTTTAGCAAGCTAAACTCTGTCCTCTGCTCCAAAGTCAATGTTAGAACTACCAAGCGCTAGTTTGGCAGAAAACTAGAAAGCTGGAAAGCACAACAAAAAAAAATAGCAAATTTGATTTAAATATAGCTGATTTTGCCGTGGGGCAGGTGGATGGAAAAGAGGAGGTCTTGAGAACATTTTTGAAACCTACATGGTTTGATTCTTTCAGACAAGCAGAAAAAGCTGGACTCATTTAAAACAGAGCCAAGAATACCAACAGCTCATATGGTACTAGGAAATTCTGGCAATGAGCACGTCCCATAGGAGACTGCAAAGAGATTAGAAAAAGCAGTCAACTTTAAAGAGTCAAGAGGAATTTCAAACCAGCGCTGAATAGCTCACGTCCTCTATGAACTCTTCTGGAAAACAAACTGAATCGAAGCAAGTGTCACGTGGGTCACTAGCCAGGAATGGCATGGTGAAGAAAAGCATCCCCAAAGTAAGCAAGCAAGCCTATTCCAAAAGAGGGTCAAAAATATTGCATTAAAATGGCTTTTTAAGCTTAAGCTACCTTGCAACCCTAAGTATCTAACAAGTCAGCACAAAAAATGTTCCCTGCAGGAATCCCTGTACATCCACAAAACTGCCAGGTTCAGTTTTGTGTACTGATGCTGCATTTGCTGGAGACACGGTTGGAGACTCTCTAGAAACTTACAGGACAAGAAGGTAAGCCAGTGCACAGGCAATGACCTTGTCTGACCTGCAGACAGAAAAACATCTTTTCATCAAGGAACCCGAAACAATTGTGTTTGCTTTTCAAGCTGGAAACTTCCTAAATGTTCTCAGCTTGAGCCCAAGGACGAGAAGTCAGAAGATACCAACTGGATGCCACCCAGCTGCTAGTGAAGAAGGGGCTAAAGCTGTATCAGCTTCTCCCAACTATACCCCACCTACAAAATAAAACAGAAGCCCAGGTGTCTTTCTGGACACCCAGTTGCAACTGCGTGTTTTACACAAATACCCTGAAGGACCATCTGCGCTTCAGAGGGACCCAGTACCCTGGGGTGTCACACACACAATGCTCATCAGGAACTGCCCAACTGTGACCACGTGCCACACAGAGCATGAGGCAGCTATTTATGCCATTAAAAATGAGAACAATAACTGGCTGCAGCTCAGCTGCTTCATTCCGTATATAACTTCTCAGCTGTGCTCTGAATGAGGAGGGAAACCACGAGGCACCATATAATTCAACATCATCATATTGCACACATTAGAAGTTGTAGAAGCACAGTTACACATGAGTTAATGACTTCCGAATGTTTCACTTCACTACATTAGTATTCCTTTAGCATAGATTTCTTTGTGCTTTCCTGCAAGAAATATAATATAAAGAGACTTGGGGAGTACAGCAATATGGCCAAAAAAGACAAAATGAGTCTCGTTTCACTCCAAACTCCCACATGCAGGGAAAGTATTAGAGAAATTCAGTGGGGAGATATATGGAAGATGGCAACACTAACACAGATTTGGGGAAGAACTTCACACGATCTTGCAGTACGGCAAAATGGCCAAAAGTTAGAGCAACTGCTACACAAGCGAAGGTATCACACCTCCAGGACCCAGGTGTGAGCAGGCCTACAGCATCAGACTGGAGACTCGAGCCATCTGGAGAGAAGGGATGAGCAAAGCAATTCAGGAGCTGGGAAGGATAAAAATCTCTGTCAAGTCACAAGCGCTAGACAGACTGGCTAAGCAAGACGGGGATTTGATAACCATCTGTAAGTACATGAAGGATACAAACACCAAGAAAGGAGTGGAGGAGTATAATTAGCCACGGGCATATAACTGTGAGTAATGGAATGAGACAGAGCAAAAGTGTATGTTGAATATTCTCAGTAAACTCTCCAAAGAAGAAAACAGAAGAGAACAAACCCCAGCAGGAAAATCCTTCATCATTTGTTTCAATGGAAATTAAAAACGGGGTGGAAAAAAATGAAACAAAGCAAAAAAAAGAAAAGCAAACAAAATATCCCATAATGCAGAAAAAAATATCCTGAACACTGACAGATTGGTGGGGGGAATATACCCAACAGCAGTGAACAATTCAGTAATACTTTAAAAGATTCTCCTTCCTTATTTTGGCAAAGCATTAAAGGAAGTGTGAAGACTAGCAACTAGCTGGCCCAGCTACAGACCTCTGTGATCCCGAACACACAAACCCAAACCCTGCCCACAGAGAGGAGCAGAGGGAAGGAGAATGCCAGGATTCACGCGCAGCCTGGATGCTGCTGGCCGCCTTGCTGGCCACATTTGCTTCTGAAGATATTAATTTCTAAAGGTGCCGCTGCCTGCAGACAGTCCTAGATAAAAAGGAGGATTTTTTCCACTGAAACAAGGATTATGAAGGGCCCTGTTAAAGAACTACAGCGATAAGTCAAAACGTCCACTTAAAAGATAGATCGGGCTCGAGTCTCACGAGCCCAGCCGTCGTTCACGCCGAGCGCTAAATACAGATGGCTGCAGATCACCCTATCCGAGTGCACAGGTTCCTAATGCCTGCTGCAAAGCCTCCTTAAAAGCAGTTAACTGTTGCACGCATATCACCCTTTCGACAGAGCTCTTGCTATGTTTATGGAACAGACCCAATTGCGCAACCAGATGCACGGACTAAAGACCCGTGGCAGTGGAAAATCCTGCAGAAATTATAAACAAATTCAGCTATTCCTTAGCTATCGGCAAATCCGCTAACGTTGAGGAATGTACTCCTGTATCAGCCACTCCCACGAAGCAAGAATTCCTGCACTTTTTCTGCAAATGACTACACGCACGACAATATACGCCTAATACGAATGGCCTGTAATATAATTACAGGCTGTTGTTCAGCACAGTGGAAAACAGCGTAATGATGAAAATCACAAGGTACCAAGTCCTCTCCTCTAAACCCCAATTCGTCGGCATCAAGTTTCGCACACGCAGGACGTACAAAGAAGGTTTAAACTAAAGAGAGGGAGAGCTGAGAAACACTGTCCTGCTGGGCCCGCTGCTCACACGACGCTACAGCCGGCTGCTACTTACTGTACAGCCGTGGCACTGTCCTCCCTGCGCCCGGCCTCGGCACCGCCGAACCCATCGGCTCCGCGTCTCTCGACTGCCAGGACAGGCAAAGCTGCTCAGACAGAAGATGCTGGGAGCACCAGCACTGCTCTAACCCAAACGGCAAGAACGCAAAAGATGGGTCAGATGAGGGATAATCTGTCCTTCAAGCATTTGCACGGTGCCTGCTGCCTTCAGACCAAACGAAATTCTAAATCAATCCTAATTCAAACAAAACCAGTTTCTTATTTGTAAGAATGCTTTTGCTCTATCCAAGTGTCTACTCAGCTTCTTTAGCAGCCTGAGTGTGGAAATTTTTCAGGGTCCTTCTGGATTCTGAACAAACTGGAGCCTGTTCTGTCTCTCTGCTTCTCGGGAATTTACATTTCAAGCAACTACTAGAACAGTTTTCGTTTGCAGAAACCATGAAAGTCGGGCCCTACGAGAACATGATCTTTCATGTATTTTATTTTCTCAATTTTTGTTTCAACCACAATACAAGGTATATAAAGAACTTTCATCTGAAAAAGTGGCTCTTTTTAATGAAAAATCCCTTACTTTTGCTGTAAGTTCAGCTATGTTTTATGTAATGTAGCATACTACCTGGGTATGCTCAGTTAATGCTTTCAGATTAATAGCTTATTCCAAAGCTGCTTTTGCCAAGACCTCAATTTCTGAAATTTGCTTATCTTTTATATTTAGAAAGACTGGCCATGGTACTGGTACTAAGTCCTCCATTACATTTTTAGCAGTTAAAACCTTATGCATAAAAATCCCTTTTTAGCAGTACCTTTTCTTCCTTAATTGCTGTCTTTAACCTCCCATCATCCGGTAAACCCAGTTTTCACACAAGACAATGGCTGCTGATTTGCCTAAATAATTTATCTTCTATGTATAGATGTTAGTTCTTCAAAGCCCACCTTGGATCTTTCAGTTTTCCTTTTATGCTCACTACACTTTATACTCTCTACTATTAATATAAGGGAGTTGGATTTCCAAATTTTGAAGTGCTCCGGCTCAAACAGCTCCTCAAACCCGCCATCAAGCCAACGTGAATTATTCCCAGCCTTGCTAATTTAACTGCTTTTTCCAGCTTGCTTTCTAATGCTCCATTATTGCTTTCAAACCACATCAAGGAACTGCTCCCACTATTTTCTCCACTTCTTTTCTGCTCCTACCTTCTCCCATTTTAATTTTAGGGATGTTCTGAGTAACTTGCTCGCTTTCCTTAAAGTTCTTCTTTCTGAAGCTCAGCGTCATTCCCACATTTTGATCTTCTGCTCGGCCCCTCCTAGCCCACTGCTGTACTCATGCCCTACGTGCACTGTGGTCATGGTCGCCCATGAAGACGTACGCAAGGATCCCACAAACGACTAACCTTGCTGACTCAGATAACAGCAGCTTGACGAATGCACGGGTGGTTAGATATCGCTGTGTGACTACTTGTGTCCGGAGCAATTTCAAGCCAGGCTCTGGGAAGCACACGTGCTGGCAAGGAAACCTGCACCCACCATCTCTCAGCCACTGCCATGTGTGGCGATGAAGAAAGGACTTACTGCTCTGACCCTGCGCAAAGCAGCAAGTTCACAGACACATCTCGGCTGCTGTCCTTGCTAGCCACGGCTGCCACCAGCCCAGGAGCAGCACCACTGCAGCAGACCCACCCCGAATCCCACCTGTGATGCAGCCCCTGCCCAGCAGCTCCGAGGACAGCGCAGAAGAGAGCAGCGGGCTGCCACAGGGCAGGTGTCCTCCTCTCGCCATCATTCAGCAGGCAACCTATGCCCCACTGGAGGGTTATATATCCAATTAAACTTTCTGTAATTCTCATCTTGTGAAACTATGAACATTTTCAACGCTAGGTTTTGGAATTATTCTCTCCTAAAGGGTTTTGAAGTTAATTATATCTTAGTTGCTATTACTGTCTCAGCCACAGATACTGCTTGAACCCCATTATTGTGTGTATTACTGAGGGCTAAAATAAGAATAGCTGCTGCTTTGGTGTGCTCTAGAGCTAGCCTTTCCAAGAAACTGCTTCTCTAACCTTTGCCCAAACATTATATATGCTCAGTTTATATGCAGGTAGTTAACATAGCCCGGCAGGGTAAATGGGCTTATTAGATTTATTAAACTGAATTCTCTCCGTGCAGAACGCCCCCAGCATCCTGCAGCCCTCTGGCTCTGGAGGCATTTGTGTTACCATGGAAGACAGCACCCAGAAATTCCCTTTGCAACTAATAAGCAGCAACTATGAAAGCACAAGTTTCATGCAATTGTGTTCTGTATGAAAAATGAAAGCCGTTTCTGTAACTATAAAGAAGCAGAGATGCAATCAAGCTTATTACAATAAGATGCTAAATTTATGATTATTCTCCCTCCCCACTGAAGCCCCCTCGCTTTGCTCTGGCAAAAGAAAACGCCCTCTGAGGTAGCACATACTATCTAGCGCCCACGCCATATTAAAGGGATGTAAATAAAAATCAAGCCCTAGGTGTAATATAAGGTTTAAGATGAAGAAAACGAAGGTCTGTAAATTAAGAAATCCTGAATTAATGGTGAGAAGTCAGTCTTAACTCCGACTCAATCCAAAAATACACTTTCTCTCCTTCAGTAGAAGTTCAAGCTGAAAATTAAAATTCAGATTTCTTGCATCCCATTCTGCACAGTAAGACACACAAAACATCTCCACATCAGATTTTGTCTCACTCAGATTTGCCACTGTGTGCTCAAAAGAGTATGATAGAAGCAAATCAATTAATACATCTTACAAGTCATCTTTGTTTGGCAGATCACAGCAATAGGTTTTTGAGTTCCTTTATGGCTAGGGGTACCTAGATTACAGCTGCATCAAAGCTGCAGGGAATCCAATGCTTTCTGGACAGACCAGCCATCTTCCAGCAAGGCTTTCACACCACAGAGCAAATCCCAGGACTCTGCACAGTCGAACAAGCCAAAATGCTTCCACACTCACATTTTCATGCACACATTCTGCAATAAACCCACACGCATGGAGCACATCCTGCAGCACACACAAGTGCTGGAGCCTTAGAGGCGGCAGATAGCGAGGCGCCACGTGGCTGTGGATCCACGGTGCCTGCACCTTATCAAGGATGCACAACCTCACCTGCTTCAGACTGAAGAGATGAGAAAAGGTAGGAGGCTAAAAATATTGTGCACATTTGAATGAACCTGTACAATTGCCTCTCCCAGCCTCAAAGAAATCCAAAACACGCAGCATCAAAAGTAAGCGACATTACCTTTCGGTAAGTAGGGCACGTCGCCACCCCTGCACACTTCTTGCTGCCCCTTGCACTTGGTGCGATCCCCTACCTCTTATGGACCCTCATGCACCACAAACCCAAGACAAATGAATGTGGGCTTTTGTTTTAAATATCTTGCATTGTTTTGGTTACTAGAAAAAACATACTTTGCTAGCCAAGGGTATGAGTGCATGGCAGCTGTGCAGCAACTTCCAGTAACTTTGGCACTCCACACTTGAGATGGCAGGAGAAGTCAGTTCTTAAATCCGGCATGGCACAGACCATATAGATATGGGATATTCCTCACCCTTCAGAATAGTTCTCCCCATGATATCCTACATCTCAAGAAGCTTCAAGTTTTGCAGTTCAACTTTAACTTAGATATCGAAAAGTAAACAAACAAAACCACCTCTGCTTCCATGAAAAGGTAGTGGTTTTGTTGTTGTTTTAAATAATCCAATCTTAAAAGTTCCATCTTCCCCAAACTTTGAGAGCATTTCCTCTGTATCTCAATCAGATCTTTCAACTCCCATGTACGCTCTTTACCAGGGGAATGGTTGTGTGCAAATAGTCTGAGTCGAGATAAACCTGAATTCTAATAAAAGATCAACCTGAAAAAAATGATGTACCTCAAAAAAACCCTGCCCTTTTGTAATGGAGACTTCTGCCAATAGCAGATGGAAAGACCTTTGAAAAATAAGACAACCCATATGCCGCCTGCAGGAACTTCATGGCTTTACTATTGAAATTATCCGCTCTTTCCTTCCAGGCCCCCGTCTGTACATGACCTTCAGTAAAAGTAAGAGGATATACATAATGTGCAGCTTCTTGGAAAACCATTCGTAAAACCTAAGGAAAGAAAATTACTGCTAGTTGTTTTTTCAATCCATTCATACAACAGCATGCTGAAGTGCATACTTGGAGCCCCTGAAATCTGATTCAATGTACGTCTTACAGCACTTATGAGGAAAGCTATTCTAATTTTGGTAGTTGCCAGAACATAAAATCCTGAAGGCCAAAACAGAACTGACCTTAAAGGGGAAAGATGTTACCCAGCTTGATGAAAAACAAAGGAAAGGTTAAGCGGGACTTGGTTAAGCACGAGTCCAAGGAAAGGCTGCAGCCCCTCTTCCTGCACCCAGCTGATGGGGCTAACAGCACGAGGTGCAGCATCTTGTTCGTCACGTCCAAACACACCAAATTAGCAGCAGCGCAGAGCAACTCCTCAGCTGCCAATAAGCGAGGGCTCTGAGGCCCTCAGCGACGTACGAGGAGAGTGCTCCAAGTTTTAGGCATTTACTTTTGGATATGCAATGTCACCGGATGTCCAAGCTTCTTCTTACCTGCAGACTAATGCATCAAAGTGGTTTTGATGATGTTTCCTCGGAAAGTTCGTCTGCTCAGAGACCACAGCTCTATGTACATTGCCCAGGCCATTAGTTAAGCTGGACCTGAGCCAGGCATGACCATAGGGGCGGTTTTACCAAATTAGCCAGAGCACATAATACAGTTCTTGTGCCAGTTCTGTGTTTTAGTCTGGCTACTGGAAGGCAGGACAAAGACCTCCTCAAAATGTTTTGAATCAACTTGAATTGCCAGACTACGCTTGCACTGGAACAGCGCTTTGCACTGCATTAACTAAGGTAGTCCTGACCTAGTAATAACATCATCCAAAATATAATAATTTTCTAGGCCCAAGGCATCGGCTGCCCACTAGCTTAAGAGCTTTTCTCCATGCAAGGCACCCTGCACGTAGAAGAGCCGATAATCAAACCCAAATGGTTTCAGCTGCATCTTGCTCTCAAAGACATCCTTCTCCTTCTGTACCACCCCGGTAACCAGAGCCCTGGCCCTCCCTCCTCCCTGAACAAACCTGACGCTGGAGCTCACGGCCTTCATTGCTGACCTTCAGCCGGTGCATGGATCCTGCATCGCTCAAGCCTTCCCCAGCAATATGACGCAAGGGACACTCTCTTTATGAGAGATCTTTGCTTTTATCCTTGCGGTTTTTAATAATTACACACATACGCAAAGAGCTTGCAATCAGTGTACTTTGAATTAAATTTTAACCAATTTATGAAGTATTAAAAACCACAAATTTTTTTTATAACATTTTAATTGTAGTATTACAGAACTCATCTGGTAACACCTAATTATAATTCTAAATGAGCAGCAATTAACAAGCTATTTTATGGTGCCTAAGTCGAAAATAAACAAGGTCAGGACAGTCCTGCAAACTGCAAAGGAGCTGCTACTGTGCAACCTACTGGGAGGTAGGGTACCTTTGGGATGCACTCATTCCCCTCTTTCTTCATCAGAGAATTACATTTTGGAAACCATAGAGAATATCACCCATCAAGTACAGGGCTTGCAGTACTGCAGGATCCTTGTCCAAAAACAGGCAGCTTTGCTCCTGTCACAGCACCACCAATATAGGCTCACTGGAAGTGACACGTGCCAACATTACATTACTGCAGGGGAACGCATGAGTAGCCCCGGTGGGAGCAAATACCCTCACCCACCTGGAAGCAAAGACCCCAAAACGGGATGGGTTGAGGACAGAGCAATGAAGGAGTCTCTCCTCCATGAAGAAGCCAGCACACCTACTGTCTGAAAAAATTAGTTCATCTTGGCATGGGGAATGCTTCAAGTTTACCCAACACTTACAAGCAGGAGGAAGGCTGAACTGCAGACAGAGCCACAGATCTCAGGTCAGAAATTCCAGGACATTTCCCACTGACTTGGATGCTGTCCCAGAAATTTCTTGGAAGGAGCCTGCTTCCTCAACTCCTTGGCTACTAAATTAAGTCCTTCTGGCTGGTAAGCATCCGCTGAGGGTTTTAAAAGTAGCTATAGCAGAAACCTACCCCACCAACAGCATTTTAGGGGTCAACTGGCAAAGGTCCAAAGCCCACAGGCTTTGCTTTAGAATGCAGTACCCTTTGGTGACAGGTCAGGCTTAAATTTTATCTTTGTATTTTATTCTTTTAAAAGTTCTTTGAGTTGAAATGCGAGGAAAAAAATAAAACTAAATCATATGCAGCGTACAAGGTAATTTTCTCTTCTTGGAGGGAAGAGAAGTCTTCTGAAAAGGGCTTTGTGACAGACTCGTGCATCTGTCTTCTGTTTTTCCCTTTACTATGTGTTCCCTGCCTTTTAGTGAAAATGAACTCCAAACTCCCAGGAAACGAAACTGGAAGAACAGGGGCCATTCCCTGCCGCAGGAGGCGGCGGCAGCAGAACAGGAACTTGCCTGATGCAGCTGGTATCCTCTCTGCCTGCAGGAACAATGCAGTGATGTTTTGAACTAACATTAAATACACAGAAACATTTGGAAAAGTATCAACGATCAGCTTTTTAAATGGAAGAACAAAGTACCCAGGGCATTGTCAGGGCTAAATCAGCAATCCAACTCTGGGAGATGCTGGCAATAGAAAATGTGTTCTATGCGTGCAGGTGGTTTATGAGAAACAATTTGTTTAGAGCCCTTTTAAAAAGAACACATGAAGGAATTTGACTAGCTGCTCCTCATGAAGCACTGCTGTTCATAATAAGGCTTACTCTTGTCCTCCAAGCCTGAAGAGAGGACTCCCGATGGATTAACCTCTGCACCACGCCGAGGGCACAGCGAAGGGCCGCTTGAGGCGTCGCGGCTCCCGTCGCGCTCCTGCCCGCCCGCGGGAGCACAGAAGCCTGGGACCAGCTGGGCCTCAGCGGTGTAGACCTCGGTGCAGAAACACCCTGGGCTTGCTCTTCAGCTGAGGCCGAGTTACAGGCACCTGTCCCTCCCCTCTCCTCACCGTCCTCAAGGCACGGAGGGGCCCTGCACTAAACCAGCAAGGCTCAGCCAGCTAGCTGAACCAAACAGGCCACGTCTGGAAAACAGAAATCTTTCCTGAGCAAAAAGCAACAGGAGAACACCTCAAGGGCTGAAACGGATAGTCAGGCCTTCACGCGACAGACAACGTCCCTCTGCACGCCTCCCCACCAGCGAACACCAAAAACCACGGCGCTTGGTCGCACGGCGAGGCCGCGGGATGCGCTGCAGGTCCTCTCGCTCACCAGCACCGCCAGAAGCTGACCGAGACTCAGAAAAACCATCAGTCCCGCCCGCGGCAAGGATACGCAAGGAAGGACTACCCAAGTTACTGGCACTGCGGACTCACGGGCAGTGACTGCCGTGAAGACCAAACCAACTACTAACAGACAGCTGTACGAACCAGGAAAATTTGATTATTTCCTTTTAAACAAGCCAACTGCCCCGGGAAATCCCCCCATCACCAAACCCTTTTCCATCAGCTGTACAAGAGAGTTTCTAGCAAGTTACTGGAGACAGAAAAACTGTGGACGCTTGGCCCTTTATTTTTGAAAGCATTCTACTTGGATTTATCCCCCTACATGCAAGCCAAACTTACTTCAGCCGAATGAGAATCCTATAAGCCCCTCTTTCCTCACCGGAGAGTGGGAACAAGTAGAACAGCTAGTGCCTTCTTGCTTTACTGAATTCATTATATTAAACCAAAAGCAATGTCATCTTAACTTGAAAGGACTTTTAAAAGAGCTTGAAGCTATTCTGCTGCTGCAGCATTTTTGTATTTTGGATTAACTACGAGCCTTCTTAACCCCTCCGAGTTTGTAAATGCACATACCCATATCCTCCTAAGCTTTCAGAGCAGTCAATCTCTAAAACGTTAGCAAGCTGAGAGTTAAGTCACACAACACGTATAACTAGTGTAATTTGAGCTCCTCTACACATTGAAGAAGTCCAGGTTTTAGGTATTTTTGTCCACAAGAAAGGACCTGCAGAATCTGGTAAATTACCTCAGACATTCCACACGTCTCCTGGGCAATTTCCCCCATCAGCATCCCAGGCTCATGGGGACAATGAAAAGGTCAAAATCCTTCTACGGGAGAGAGTGCCGAAATATTATTAAACGTTACCTTTAAAACATTTCCAGTTAGTATTAACATGGAAAGAGGGAGTTTGTAAACTCATGATTACCATCACAGACCTTTTAAGCTCTTTTTTAAACAGAATTTAAACTGCTTTTTGCCAATTGAGTGTATCAGAACCTCAGCAGCAACTTTCTTGAAATATTAAAAAAACCTGCCACCAAAACTAGTTCTGTTTGATGTAGTATGTCATTTTCCTGGACAGCTGAAAGCCTTAGGCAGATATGCAGAGAAAAACAGCAAACCATCTCATCAGTCTTCTGTTTATTAAACCCTGAGTTTATACAAGTGGCTTTGAATCCTGAGCTATATGAAGTCTTCTGAGCTACTCCATGCCCGGCAATCGATAATGGGGGGAAGAGAGAATCAAAAACGTTCTTTAACTTTATTAACTTGCAGAGAAAGCATCAGAAAACAAACCCTTTCATCTCAGCTCACGCAGGCTAAGAATGGCGAGAGCGACAGTGACCAGAAGCAGACCCACACCAGCGTGGTGCTACTGCTAGCAGGCACTTCATGAGTGCGTGATTCGCCCCTTGCAAAAAGCGTTCCTGGACGCGAGGCTCCTCTAATGCATTTACTTCTATAAATACCACATCCTGCAGAACTAGGAATACCAAGGTTTTATGTGGTTGACATCAGAGAGCAGACAAGCTCACATGCGGCCGGTGTTGATGTCTCCATGCCACGTTAGCTGCTTTATTTCAAAAGATTCCCTCTCCAAAGCGGTGTCGCAGCCAGGGAGGCCTCCCAGAGGCAGGCAGACTTGCTCTTGCACGCGGTGGGGTCCTTTCCTTCACCCGTTCAACAGCCCAGAGGAAGCAGGGAGTGCACAACCGACTGCTATGTGGTATTTCACCGCTAAATGGCCACTGACAGCCAGGCAGGCCCAGTCTTTGCTGCGTTCAGCCAGAAGGCCTCCGGCCATTTTGCAGCAGGTATGACCGGGACATTTTTTACGGCTTTATTTTTCGGCTCTGGTGCTTGTGGGACACACCGGTCACAAAACAATCAAAGACCCGATTTAAAGTGCAGTTTTATGCCTTCTTCCAACTCTGCCGTATTTTCAGAGGAACGCGAGCATCTCAGGGCAGGCTCTACACATGCTACAGATTAAAGGATGCCAAGCAGCACCGAAGTTCTCTCAGATAAATAATGCCTAGAGGAGATGGATGGCGTAACAAGAGGAAGTTACAAACAGTCCCAGCTCAACATTATTTTGGAAAGGGCCATCTGTACTCTGTCCATTCACACAAAAAAAAAAAAGGTGGGAGAAAAGCCATTTTTGTATATAAAATTGTATCAAAAGAGTGCCCTACAGGCCACTGTATCATTGTTAATTTTCCTACCAAATTCAATAAAAACATACGCTCGTTATTCAGATTAAACAGCTGCAGCATCAAAGGGTCTCGCTGCAGCACTGGGACGGTACTAGACCTTGTTACGGCATGCCCTGCCCCTGCCGTAATCCAGGCAGCGAGCCTCTTTCAAGCTGACACGGGCAATTTGACTGGCAGCAAGTTGAGCCCCGGAGGTCCCATACCTCACTGCCTATGGCTGCGTTTCCCCTCCCTTTGCTATCTTTCCTCACACATTTCCCAGTGTTCAAGTGTGCTTCAAGACAGCTGAAAGGACGTCATCTGTAATCTCAATTCAGCACAGCGCCAGGTAGCCAAGATGGTTTAGAAAGAAGGGGCCTAACTTTTTCAGGTTTGTTGTACCTTCGCAAGACTAATTCATCCCTATTCCAGCAGTGCCTACAGGAGCGTGTCCAGCCCCAAACCAAAACAAGACAGGAGAGGCATGCGTTCCAATCAGGCACGCGCTTTACACACCGCATGGTGGAGGAGCAGTGTGTAAGCAAGGAAGCACGCACCGCAGCTGACTGCATCACCTAACCGATCCATTAGTATTTGGTCAATGACAAGAAAAGTACAGCCTTTCCTCCCCTTAAGTAAGACACTAATCTATTACAGCTCTATGAGCCAGGGCAATTAATCAAAAGTCTATCATACCATATAAAACGAAAATGGCTCCAAGACGTGCCTGTACACACCAATTAATTATTAAAGCAGCATTAGCTGAAGCTTTTCACCTGCCATTTAGAAGTCGGGGATAAAGTGACCCGACACGCACGCCGCGGGCGCAGCGCGGCCGGCGAGAGCCAGCAGGTAGCCCCTCCAAACAGCAAGCGCTACAAGCACCTGCACATGTTTGCCTGACGCTTCCACTTCTGTTTCAAAATGAAGTCCTCAAGCAACAAGGCGAGGGCTTCCTAAACGGCAGAGCGAGCATTCCTAGAAACCACCAACCGTGTTGTTTTCGGCTGTGTGCGCACAGCTGTAATCAATGGGAGCACTTAGCAGCGATGAGTACGTACCGGCACGAAACAAACCCCAATCCTTTATGCCACGGCCGTATCTTCTTCCAGAGCAACCAATGAATCAAGGCTGCACTACGAGGCAGGCACTGAGAGGGCTGGTGCTTAATTAAGCTGAGGTAAATACGCCCCGGCTCAGGAGCAGGCAGAAATCACCTCCGTAGTGCACAAGCCAAGAGCAGACAACGGCACAGCAGCTTCAGACTCTCTCATATTCCTACCACTTATGACCTGAGCTTTATTCTAATTGCACAAATTGAAGAATGATTAGCAGTTGTGTGGACATTAAATGCCCTGTTGATATAACCAAAACAGATTTGCTTTATTCAGAATGATTACTTAAGGCCGTCGCTGGGAAACTAGAATGAAGCAAAATGAAAACACACATTAGAAACACAAAACATCACCTCAGAAATGAGGGGGGTGGCAATATAGCCTCAATAATAATTTAAAAGCCACACACTTTAACATCAGGCTTTCCAGAAACAGAGAGGCAGGCACCTTTTTCATGAAACACCATAAACCTGCAACAGTGTGCTTCTCATCCTTTACAGTCTCCGAAATGAACTTTTATGAGTACAAACACTAACAACATTCATCCTATTTTTTTTTCCATGAGGCCTTCATATAGCAACCCATATCCAATTTTATGACAGATTTATATTTTTTGCTGAAAAGCATTATGAACAATTTTTAGGATTAGCAGAAATACAGGGTCAAGACAGAGACCAGCTTGCATCAAGCCAGGGAAGTGCCGCGCTGGTGCCTTCAGCTGCGCAGGCAGCACCTTCTCTAATGAACAACCAAACGGGCATCAGCACTTCTGGTGGTGTTTGGGAGGTAAATACCAAGCTACAACTTAAACATTTTTGTCTCATCTTCCATCTTTCACAGATGCTCCTCTTCGCAGCTTATCTCCCAGCTGAACAGTGAGAAACGAGGACCCCGGACTGGCTGCCAGCCAGCCAGGCTTTTCAGACTTCATTTTTAATACCTTTACCTACAAATACGTTACATTTACTTGGCTGCCTGTCACTACCTCATTAACCCTGGCAGGAAAGCAACTCACATAAATAAAGCTCGCAATATATATATATTTGGTAAGAAAGCCATACCTCTTTCCTTAGCACATCATCTAAAAGGTAGATCTCGAGAGGTAAGTCTCTAGCCATTAACCAGCTACTTCCTTCTCCCCCCAGAGGAAGAAATTGTGTTTCTCTCTGACAGCAATAGATGATGTTACTGTCATTACAGCTGTTTCAGAACAGTTTTAAACTACAGTCATATTTCAGAGCTACCTGCCAGAGCCCTTGTTCAAAACTTTAATCTCTCAATGTATTGTTTTGAAGAGCAGCTTTTAGATTCAGCTGTCCAAGTCATCATGTACACAAAAGAAAATGCATACTTGAAGGTGGGTGATACGAGCCTACCTGCTGCATTCAAAATACGATTCACCATCTCCTTCTCGGGGGCCTTCCCAGAGCGGATGACCAGATTGTACGCGCACATCGAACAGACAGCACTGCAGGTGGAAAACCCCAAGAAAAGGCTCCCTGAAGGGAGGACGGGCCGAAGTCAGAGCCCTGGCTGGACATCTTCCTCCCTGCAACGCGCAGCTCCGCCAGCCTCAGCTGCTCTGCCTCTCCACATGTTACCCAGCAAGCAGATCTCACTGTTTTTACTTGATTGCTGGGTAAACCTGCTAAGAGTTTCTTTCCAAAAGACTTTTATACATGATGTATATACATGATATTTACACATTATTTCTGCACTTTATATTTATGTCCATATATTTATGTAAAAAATGATACCATGCATGTATTTTACCATCAATCCATTGTAACTTTCTTTTGAACAACTCCACCAGCACCACTCAGCACCACTGTGCTTTGCTGTTACCCTGGGAGCGGCAGAGCCGAGGAAGAGGGCCGTGCTTTCAGCAGCAGGGCAGGTCCAGAGCTCCACTCCTGCCTCCCAGCGCGAGGACTGCGGTGGCCTTGCCGGGTGACTCCCCTTTGGCACCTCATACTCCCCAGTTCTAAAATCAGCGGCAGCACTCATCTGCCTCCTTGACACTATTTTGTGAGAACAGATTTTTAAAAGTTATGAAATGGGAAAGAGTAAATACCACTACCTCGAAAACATCAGAAGCTTACTCCAGTTACTAGGCTTCCACAAAAACACAAACATTTACCTTGCGAAAGTTTTCTGGATGAATTTTATTCTTCGTTTTTCTTTTAATTCCACTAAACATTTAGTTTTAGGTATGACCATTTATAATGCTATACTGGAGAAAAGCTGCAAAACATTTGAATTCTAGTTTTTCCACCTTAAGAAAAAACTAAAAATATGCAGGTTATCTCTTATAACCCTATGACAACAGAGGTTCAGCTCTACCAGAAGAACAATGAGATAAGAAATCAAATCGGTCATTTATCTGCTGATGGTGCATAAACACTGTATTTACCAGCACTTTCACATACTGATTTCAGACTAACCTCTTTCTCATAATAGTAATAGCAGAAATGGCTATTTCAAAAACGCTGTCATCCAAATGTCACGAAACAAAAGAGAACAAATGATACTCCTGTGAGAGATCTACCTCCCCGCAGCTCCTCTGGCATTTCGGAGCCAGCACGCAGGGAGAATAACCCGGTCTGGTGACCCAGCTCATAGCAAAGGCACACACTGGCAGGTCGGGTGAATGCCTCCCATCTATCTGCAGCCCTTCCACTATTTTGCAGAACAGGATCCGGTCAGCTCTCATCTTCATAATTACACACCAACAATTAGCAGGAATCTTGGTGGGCTGTGCTTTTCACCTGTTAACAGGGCTCTGCGAAAAAGGGCTAAAACTAAGCGTGGCAGATGGAGCTATATATCCTGCCCGTCTCTAGAGAGCAGATTTGTAATGCAAAACACTGAATTCAAGATGCGACCCATGGATACACGGAAGCAATCAGAACCAAACTGATTAAACAAGACCCAGGTCTCCGCACGGCGCACGGAATGCTAAACAGCGACACGGGTGCCTCGGAGAGGAGACGAAGCAAGATCGTCACCGCACGGTTACCGCCTCTTCAGAAACACCGGGCAGTCCTTCCGGCAGCCCACCCAGGCCAAAGACATCTGCACCCCACGAGCAGCCGCTCCCAATCTCAGTCAGGTACACCGAGAGGAAAACCTGGGTTCGCAGGGGCTGCAATACTGCCATCCACACAGCCAAACGCAACTGCGCTTAGTGCCAAGCCCTCAAATTCAGATTTACAATGCCACAGGTCAGAGGACGAGTTTAGATTATTAGCCAGGCCCCTTACAAACCCAGAGACACCGCATTTCATCCAGTTACTGCTACCCTGAGCCCAGTTCCTGCTTGACTAAAGCACATCTCCTCGGTTCAGGATGGGAGCCGGGGCTGATGCCAGGGGCAGGCATGAAGCCAGGGAGGGGACACAGCACCCAGAGAGATGCGTGCTTTGCTTCCAGCTCAAGTATTTATGGCTTCAGCATCTAGTCACACCTTCCTGCTCTGCCTTTCCCTGCCTTATTAAAGCGTATTTTTAAATCTTTGCAAAGGGAACCGTGCTTTCCCTTATCAACACCGATCTGGCTTCACAGACCTCCCACTCGTTTTGCTTCGTTGGCTAATGGAAGAAGCGCAGAATGAAAAAGCCCCGTGAGCTCTCGCAGGCGCACCCCTGCTAGCAGCCGCTGCCACACGCGTGCACCCCTTCCAGGGGCACCCTGGCTCAAACAGCCACCAGGAAAACTGTAATTTAGACTTTTAACAACAACTCCAGTGAAACACGGAAGAACCACCACCCTTAAAGCCGGTTTTGTTCCACTTTTACTCAGCAAAATGCTTCCCCTCAGACAGCTGGAGCCAGCCCCATTCGTTGTTTCGCCGTCTTACACCTCTAAGTGGGTGATGTCACATTGTCTTACGAGAGTAAACGTATTCTGACACGCTCCGAAAAATGAACCGAGACCAACCACGCTATGAGCAAAGATGGTTTACGTAACGCTTTGCAGACACCTTTTTGCAGCCTGTGCCCCACAAACAAGTTCACTTTTTTATTCAGGGCTTAGGGAGAAGAAAAACTTTTGACTGCCAGCACGGTGCTCGCCCACTGACTTACCAACGCACGTACTGCCGAGCTGCTGCACAACCTGCACGCCTCGGTGGCCAAGCGCTTCTGGAAAATTCCTGTCACATGCACACACACACACACACACACACACACACACACACACACAAAAGAGCAATCTAATAATCAGAATATTTAGAGACATTATTCACGGACACTTATGTGGCCTCTAGGAGCACACTTCTTGACCTGGCTGAACTGACTTGAGATGCAACAGGACGCTGTGGCATCCCTTCTCCTCTCCTCTCCCTCTTCCCCCACCAATTTCTTTCAGGTATAGGTTCTCATTTTTTATCGCCGTTCTCAAATTTTGACAGAAACTTTCTGTTATTCCACCAGATTTTATCCCTTGTTATTTGGCAAATGTTGACTCTCCCCCATCCTCCCACACGTCTCACGTGGAATTGCTACAGCCTCTTCCGTGTAACAAGAAAGCCACATACCTTTATCATCCTGCAAACTCTCCCGTTTGAACACCTCCGGCACTGCCTGGACACCAGAGCTCAGCGTCCAGCTGCTGCACGTGGACCAAGCCCAAGGAACAGCCTCCCGCTGTCCCTCTCGAAGGCAAGGGGCCACCAGCCTGCCCCCCGTGCTGGTGCCGAGAGCGCGGCACAGCCCCGGCTCCCAGGGCAGGCAGCGATGGCCACAGCCCCCTTACGCTCCCCTGCGATACACGCTGGCAGTCCCACGCCGCGTACCTATTTGCAGCTGATGCAACCTAACCCTAACTTTTGGCTGATGCGGTTGTGGTGGTACTACAAAGGTTCTTAACAACTCAATATCTGTATCACAATACCCAATATCTAACAAAAAGGAAAACTAATGATATTTTAATTAATAACTTGCAAACAATTGCCAATCACTTTTCCAGGATGATGGAGCGACACCATGAAGATCACGGCTGGGTAATGGTGGCGATACCCTTGCTCCGGTCACCTCCCAAGCGAGAGGGACTTCACACCTTTGTACCAGGCACCCTCTCAATCCTTCAGCCTCAAACAAGACAGGCTTTGTTTTTTTCTGTTCTTTTAAGACATGCCTTAGCACTGAACAGCCTGCTCCACCTGCGCATTCCTGAGCTACACTGCCTGTAAACAAGAGTCAGGACTGACACATGGACAATGCATCAGCGTACGAGGCCAACGTCAGGGACGCTGCAATGCATGCTAAGATCTTCGGATGGGAGATGGTAAGTAAAAAGCAAAGTAATATTACAGAATACAGCAGAACATTGCTGGTATAAACAACTTAAAAATCACCTTTTAATGGTAAATCTCACCATCAGGAGCATCATACACTGGGAATGTGCACTTGGTGAAGATAAGGTGGTTTTCTCTCTTGAAATTTTTAATAAAAATGTGGTTATGAGACTAAATATACTTTTGCTAGGAAAACTTCAGAATAAAATGCTTGCTATTTCTACATCCAAGGGCTTTTGTGTTTATGAGTCTAATCATTTGAGATTCAGCATACGTCTGCTCTTCAAGTTAAGAAAGGATGGCCCCTATTTCCTCTTCAAGAGTAGGGAGCCATCAGCCAGCTTTCATTTAATATGGACAAATACACGATTTCAGCATTACCCATCACTCCAACTTCAATAACAAAACAAAGAATATTCCTCAAACTAAAAGGTTTGAAAATTTACCTCCCTTTATCTTTCAGCCCACTGGAAGAAATTAAGTTGATGCCCTCCAAAAGATTCAGTGGAGGAGAACAGACTCTTCACAGGCTGTCTTAAAACAATAAATCATTGCTCCTGGAATGACCAGTTGTATCCTAGTATAATACTGTCCATAAAATCCCAAAATAGACATTGGTGAATGCATTTTTGGAAAAAGTAACTAAGACTTCTTCAAGTTGAAAATTTTATCAATCAGAAGTCTCCTCTGCAGGGCCAGTTTATCCATCTTGTTTTGAGGTTATTCCCATTTAAACTGCAAATGTTTTGAAGAAAAATCTAGAGTTTATTCTTAAAGCTTTAAGTGATAACAGCACTGGCAAGCTGTTATGAACCCAACTGAAAGCCAACTGTCCAATACCTACAAAGCAGAAGAAAATGAGGATCAATTTTTTTTTTTTAATACCTGATTTCATAGTCCCAAAACTTCCAAGTAAAATAGGACACAACGGGTATTTACCTCTACTAGTGTACTCATATGCTTTAAGACAGTAGAAAACTTCCAACTGCCTTCGACTGTAATCCTTTGAAAACTATTGCAGGTTCTTTTAAAAGAGGAGGAGTGTGGCCCATCCCCAGGAATCATTACTACGCAGGGTACACAGCCTGAGTTTTCACAGCAGTCTTCAGCGTAACAGAATACACCCATCTCTTGTAGCCGAGGCTGTAACGTGAGGAGCACATCTTTCACCAACAGCGAGGGGTTAAGCAGTCACAGCGCCCAAAGTCCAGTCGCCTCCCCGGATGCATCAGTTCAGCTTTGTGCAGTGAGGTGGATCAGGAACTGGTCATGAGTTAAAAGTAAATAAGGGGTGGGGAGGAAGGCAATACAATTTTGTTCAACGGGAAGCAGACTCCTGATCTGATGGATCATGTGGCTGCCAGTGATAAAGTAGATTTGGAGCAAGCAGAAGCAGGTGGGTAGAGACTGGAGAAGCCCGGACTGCCTCTAGAAGAAGCATTCTAACTACACACGGTGACCCAATTACTGCATAATGCAAAGTACTTAGCAGCCTTTAAGAGAGATTTCAAGGCAGTTTTAGATTGATTTTCTTTTGCAAAATAATCTCCCACTCAGGGACTACGGTTATATTTCAATAACACGAGAAAAATTTGCTAAAGCCTGTGTCCTCTGCAGTAAACAATCTCTAAGGAAAGCACCAGCATGCTTCCAAAGCCAGAACAGTGCTCCTCCTTCATTTTCAAAATTTTCAGGACATTAAACCCTTTGCAAACCCTTCAGAAGGAGATCTTCTGGTAAATGCCATGTTTCAACACAGCACTCACGCATTTCCGCTATTTTTGATCAGAGCAACTGCCACATGCTTCCTCACCTTTTATGAGAGACTTACTGAACAAGAAGTCTGAAGATTTCAGGATTTACAGCTCACTTAGACTAAGTTCCTTCCAGCAGCACAGCTACATCTGATAAAGATCTATTAATGAGGATAGCCCCTCTTTGAAAAGATGCCTTCAAGGATTTGTCTCCTTTCTCAGCCAGACCAAAGATTGCATCTCTCCCTTGCCGTTTGATCTGGGAATTGCAGCTGATTGCAGCGCAGAGACAAGACAGGACCTGTAATTCCTTACAAATTGAGGAAAACGTAATGGAGAACAGCCCACGGACAGTGTATTATATTCTTGAAACTTCTTTAGACACTTCCCCATTTATTCTGGGAAAAGGTTCAGAGTGATGTGGTCACCAGCAGACTGGACAAGAACAATACGAGGTGGCACGTGCTTTGCATCCAATCCTTAGACAACCCTTCCTGGGCATCTGGGAAGCCCCCAGGTGCTCAAGGCAGTAAAGCTATACTCATTTACCAAAATACTTCTTTTTATATAGCTCTAATAGAATGTTACCAAGTCACCAAAACTAGGTCAATCCCATCCTGGGATGACTATCCTCCCACCCCCCAAAAGCCTACAAATCAACGTGCAAAAAATAACAATGCAACTGTAGAAAAGGATGTGTGTTAAAATAAGTAATATGGAGACTATTTTCTTTCTCTCTTCCTTTATTTAGTGATTAAATAGGGGGATCAGAGGCTCAGATTTCAGCAACAGATGCTTTTTAATTCTGAAGGCTTAGTCCTTCCTGGCCAAAACTTTGACACTTCTACATATTGGCTTATTGATCAAAATAAGAATGTGTATCCCAGGTAACTTCTTTTGTTTTGAAATAGAGATCATAATCTTTACTTGCAACACACTTGTTATTCTTATATCACCAATGAGTAAGGCCTTTATTATCAGCTCCTGAAATCCTCTTTATACAATCTGGTTCTTCAGCTCCGCGTGACTTGAGCTCCAAAGCTCAGAGCAGCACCAAAGCGTCTCCCCCTAAAACGCTATTCCCAGCTCTGAACCGTCGCAATGTACTTAAAAGCTACACAAGGAAAAGAAAGCAAGCTGCACTGCGCAGCTTTCCTGCACTATACAATTGACTTAGTAATTTCCATAAACCCCAGTGAGAAGTTACTGGGTTGTCAATCTATTCTCTTCCACGCACCGGATTTTGGAAAAATGCACTGAAATGGCTGATTTACTAATTCTGCCCTAGGTACTATTTCAGTAGCAGATGCAATCTAGCCCAAGAGAATATCGCCTCATTTAAATGAGCAAAATGCAACTACAAAGCTAATCTAAATTTAGTACTGTTCAGCCACCAAGGAAGGAACACGTATAGGGCACGGGACAGGTCTGTGTTACCAGTACAGATGTGACCCAAACAGCTCATCTACAGCAACGTGAGGTGCTACTAGGCGTAAAATAAAGTACTGAAATACGGACATACGCAGGGCCCACTATATCTTAGTGCGATTGCTGGAAATTCCATTAAGGTCATAAATACAGCGAGGGCTGACAAGAAGTTCAAGAGAAGGACTGATATTCTCCCAGTAGGAGAAAATGCTCTTAACAACTACCTATGGGATTATGAAAATAGGCTACTTAAGTATCTGCAGCTATTAGCGATATTGTATTGCCTGCCAGATCTAGGAGAGTTCTCCCTTTGAACACATGCTTGGAGTGCTTTTTCTTTTATCAAGGGAGTATAAACACTAATCTTTGGGGAGGACAAACAAAGCAGTCTACCCAGCATGGCGAATGGACGCACTTGTTAGCCCATGGAGAGCATTAGTAACTTGCGGCATCAGCACGTTACAGGAGAGACGGTCATTAAAGCACTGGAGTTGTCACTTACTGCGAGCGAGTGGCAAGGCCGGGGTGTCTGCGCACGGAGACGTCTCTGACCCGAGGACCTCATGAACCACACGAAGTGGAGCAGAGGGGATTAAATGCAATGGGAAGCAATGAAAGAATCCTGCAAACATCGTTGCTGAAAGCACTCAAAGAAAATGAGAAAACTCTGCTGGAGCATGTGATTCTTCTCCCTGAAAATACCCATTTTTCTCCCATTTGCACACTCCAATTCGGCTGAATTTTTGGCTTTATCTGTGAAGGAGCTGCTATATCAAAGTGATTGTGGAATTTACCATTTTTCCTCATTCTTTCACCTCGACAATGTCACTAGCATAAAGCTCCCTCTTTAATCTAAAAATACCTCACACAAACTTGTTAGATTCACAGAAAGACTTTCAGGAACATCA
Source organism: Anseranas semipalmata (assembly GCA_013399115.1). Taxonomy (NCBI): domain Eukaryota; kingdom Metazoa; phylum Chordata; class Aves; order Anseriformes; family Anseranatidae; genus Anseranas; species Anseranas semipalmata. Next base: position 500,065 of record VXAA01000742.1, read on the forward strand.
GTAAGACCAACATGCACCCACTAAACCCTGAATTACAGATTCCATTTTAGGCTTGTAGAAAAAAGTTTTAAGTGACTAGCATAATTATTTCTAAAATTAAATAACTGCAGACAAACAGTGCTGCTCAGTGAAACTGAGAACTCTATACTATCAAAAATTAAATGTAATTATAATGTGTATGTAAAGGGCACAGCACTCTCAGTGTTAAGTCACCTTTAATTATATTTTCTGGATTTGCAATGCTGACATTTGAATTCCTAACACTATACTGATATATCACATTAAATAAAATACGCAAACAACTCTATTCTGAATCACCTTGAAGGCTTGCAAAACAGAGTTGTGTTTGAACACATTTATCTTTTTCCTTACTCTTTCAACTATTCAACAAGACCACAATGTATACTTCTGGAGTCATAATTGGTCACCAAAGCAACAGCTTGGATGCCAAAAGCAGGATTTCAACTTCATTGCACAGAGAAGCAGGGAGAGAAAGGTGATGACAATGCCTCCATTGTAGCCTTGATCCCGCGACTCAGCCACACAGTGAACTACAAGTCGTTCATGCGCTGAATCCAAAATGAATAACTGGGAAAGCAACTGAAAATGAGACTTTGTTTTCTTTTAACTTTTGTTCCTTGTACTAATGGCCTTTACAATGGGCCGGGCAATAAGCTCAGGCAGTAACAGGAGAGATGAGAAAGATCCCTGGCCAGACTTCCATCGCTCCAAGTGGGTGGAGAAAGAAATCTAACAAAAAAAAAAATCTCTCTTCAATCAATTCTCTTGAAGTTGTCAATTTTATATTTATTACCAACCCTTAGAAAGGAAAGCTTGCAATACCATTACTGCACAGTACTGACAGCAGATCTTGAATTCCTTCCTCAGAAGGAAAAAAAAAAAGAAAAAAGACACATTTACATACCAGAGGCCTTTTCTCATGTAGTCAGCTAACCGTGGTTGTATGGATGGGGAAAAAAAACAACACCCACTCTCCATAATTTTATTGCTTAACTTCTTGCAGAGAACTTCAGTTTCTTTCCAACTAGTCTAATATTCTGCTATAAGAGGATTGAGAGAGGGTGTTTGTTTTCAGGTCTTTTCCCCCTGTTCAGTGATGCCCTTTTCCTCCCATACTCTAAGACAGCTGGCTATCAAGTTTCACAATCCAGCAAAAGAGGTTTAATTCGGGAATTTCCCTTGCTTGCCTCCTTTATTTAAAAGGTGTTATATTATTCTCTTCGCAGTTTGTGGTTCAAATACTGCAGCTGCTATATATGTATTTCCACACACGCACACATTATTAGAAATATTTACATAAACTCAGTTGTGACAGACAGACAGACACCAGATTTGCCCAAAAGCAATCCTGCCTCAACTGGATGGGGGTGGCCCCGTGCTGCAGAGCCCTGGGCAGCAATGCCCCTGCCCCAGTGCGTGCCCACCCGGCCTGAGCACCGCGGTGGGGGAGCACTGGTGATGCCCTTCTCCTCCAGAGCCATCCACACGGCTTGGATGCTGCTGCTCGGGATGAGGGGGGACAAAAGGGGATGGCGCTGGTGTCCCAGCTGAGGGATGGGGAGCCCCGGCGTCCTGCCAGCAGCTCCCACGCCTGTGGATGTACTTCTGTCCGCCGGGGTCCAGATTAACAGCACAGCTTTGTGAGAAGACATCTAGCACGGGAGGTTTTCACATGCAGAAAAGCTTCAAGGCAGCTTCAAACCGCTTCCTTTAAAATCTGCCACTGTCGCGAGCCACACGCGTTTCCTCCCTTGCCCACAGGTAAGGACGGGGCTGCCAGGCACACGGCAGCAGGTGCTGGAGCAACCAGAAGCCCACACCGCAACACAGCAAACCAACGGGGTAAGGAAGACCACTCGCTGCAAAGTGACCACTGTTAGCCCTGACAGCCCCAGAAATATCGGGCCTTAAGGAGCAACACAATGAATTTTAGAAGTCAGTCTGGAAGGATTTCAGAAGATAATTCCCCACGACCGTACTAGCAGAGGAAGCCAAAAAGCAAAGCCTATTTAGTGTCTCTGCAACAAGCTTGCAAAAGGCTTGGCATGCACTGTAGGCAAAAGGCAGGACAGGTCAGGGTTTCATAGTTTCTTTTCTTTGGGATCACCTGGAAAAGATGACGGCGTTTTACCTACGCAGAGAAGATAACCAGCCATGACCTCACTAGCATGAGGTAATGCTTATAAAAAGATTTGATTTGACACCATTACGGCTGCATTGGAGAAGGGCATCGGAACACCAGTAAATAACTTAACAGTTAACACCAGCACTCACCAAAATGCTTCATTTGTATCTGCCATCCCTAAATACCTCACAGTCTGCAAATGGGATGGTTTTATTGTTTTTAAATACACAGAGGCATGTATTCCTTAATTATACTTTAAACCGCAAACAAAGGTCGTGCGCGCACTCGCAGCGAGAGGCAACAATCCGGTCACTGTATGTTCTGTAAACAACTCCCATCACTTCGACAATTACCAGTAGACCTTTAGACTTATGCATCTCTTGGCCCCTTTCAGATTGGAAAAACATCATTAAAACAGATTAAAACTGCTATTCCAGTCAAACTGCTTATCTAATGGTATAAGAAAACGTGGGCCTGCAATTCTCTCCTTCAAAACAAATGATAACATCGACTGTTACTTCAGACTCTTAATCTTGGAAGAAAATATTCTCTCTAATCAGAGGCTACCAAATCTACTCTCCCTTCTACTAAAACTATGTATTTGCATAATCACAGAACTGTTTCAAAGAAACATTTTTAGGATGGATAAACACAGCAGTCATGTGTTCAGATGTGCTAAAGCAGATGAAATACTTTAATAAGAAAAATGTATGTGAAGTACAGTTTTACAATTAACATCTGCTTTATCTTTTTTTGGGGAAGATGACATTTAAGCTATATGCACGTATCAGAGCGCTTTATCTCACAATGCCATTTTCCCTGGAGCGTTCATGTCTCACTTCAATAAAATATCAACACACAAGGGCTCGAAACAGGCTTTACCTGCAGCAGAGACAACTCCCAGACTATCAATTTGTAAAAGCATTGGAAAAGCAGCAAGAACAATATTGACAGATGGCCTCTCCCACACTTTCCCTGCAAAAGCCTCTGCTCTGGCACCACCTTCCCCACAAATTAGTCTTTGGGGAGTTGATGGATAACGAACCATTTCAGCCTTTCAGTCCTCAAAAATTGGGTAGGGGGTATTTCAGATTTTTGGTGGTTGTTGTTTTGTTGTTGTTTGGTTGGTCGGTCGATTTTTTCCACCCATTATCAGACTTCCTGGAAAAAAAAATGAAAAACTTAGCCATTAGTGCAAATCATTTATTTCTCTAGAACTTCAACAACATTGGGGGTTTTCACGCAATTTGTTAAACGCACAGAGCCGTTTTCAGGACTTTGAGGCTCCATGGTTGCAGCTGAAATCCATGGGCGATGCTCATCCATTACCAGCGCTCAGGGCATTTGGCCACTGAAGCTTTGGCAAGTCTGGGACCACAGCATCACAAAGCCTATTCTTTTTGTTTCACATTCTCTCTTAAATTGTCTCTTCTGGTAGAAAGAGGGACTGCAGAAGAGACAACACCGTTGGGTATTCTTCTGTTCTTTCTTCTCCTCCTTCAGCAGTACCAAACGCGGTGCAAACGCGAAACAACAGAACACCAGCTCGGTTCAGCAGGACCTTGGCCGTCCTTACTTCCACATCGCAGGAGGAAGCCGGGACGCACGCGGGGAACAGAGCTGTCCCCTCCCGCCTGCCTGTGGGCTGCAGCTTTAACCTTGAGCCTGCATTTAAATTGAGGGCTGCAGGAAACAGCAATGGGTGCTCCTGACCTCAGGACATCGGTGTCCTCAGAAGCAGAGGGTGCATCGGGGCTGTTGTCATTACCAGGTGTGTTTAATTACCGCAATTACCAGCAGCCACGAAAGGGCTGCAAGGCACCTACTCTTCAAAGAGAAAAGGCAGCACAGGGCAGCACAGACCATTTCAGCGACTGTAAATACTTCACCATCTGCAAAGTCACTGGAATTAAACAACAGTTTTGAAAATGCTCATTTATTGCTCCCTGACCACACCACGTACACAGGCACCTACGCTGACCCTATCACCATGGCATCCTCAGCGTCTCCGTGCCTGCGCTCCGATCGATGAGCCACACAAAGTAAATAAAAAGAATTCCAGGCAAAGAGGGTGGAACACATGGTGCATATATACATAAAAGCAAACAATACTTCAACCAACTGTTATTTTTATCCGTATGTAAACAGTAGCACACAGAAAAAGTAAATCTCCTGCACTGCTCTTGCTGTCAGACTACCAGAAGAGAACTATTTAGCATTGCAAAGGAAAAATACATTTCTTAAGAGCCAGGCGCAGAAGGTGGGCTCGAGCAGATCGGAGTGCGAGACGCAGAGGGCTCCCACGGGCACGAAGCTTTCCCTTCGGCCGGGCCCTTGTGCGATGGACGGAGCTGCCAACGTCTGCTCCCGTGCCAGGCAGAGGGCCTGGGCTCGGCCCCGATCTCTGCCGGTGCTAGCGACCAGCGTTTCAAGCACAGGCAGAAGTACACGGCTTTTCCAGAAAGCAGTAGCGTGGCACCAGGACCAACAAATTCAGCAGGAAGAAGTTAAGCTGACTTAGCATCGTGGAAAGCTCCCCTGAGCGTCTGTGCAGGCGGGGGCTCCAGCAGCTCCGCCTGGCCGGGAGGCAGCGGGACACATGCCACAGGGACACCCAGGGGGACCCAAGTGCACGCGGTGGAAAAGCGAGATCCAAAGCTCCTCTCCCATTTCTGAACAGTACCGACGGTTTCTCTTTTCACTTCGCTCACGCCTTGCTCCAATTTGATTCAGCTTTTCAAAGGACAACAAAAACTCCGACTTCCAAACCCGAGCTTAACAGATCTTCTGTGCTGCCAAGTAGGTGGCTGCACTACAAAGTTGCTTGTTTTCCACAGCAGCTAGCCGTCGCTGTTCCTGTAACAGCGGGACACCATCTAACACAGACAGACACCTCTGTGCATTAATTTAATCCACAGGTCCCCAGGCCCCGGATAAAGGACCGACTTTAAACCTGTGCCGCTGCGGCAGCAATGAGAGGAGCTCTGGAGGAACAATGGAAAGAACTTGTTTCTCCACCTGAGAGCAGCCATAATTAGGAAGTGATGGATGTCGCTAGTAAAAGTGAGTGATGTTTTTCAGGAGCTCTCTCATCTGTAACTGCACTGTTTTCAGATGAAATAACCCTTTCTGTCAGGCAGTGTCAGGAATGTCTACAGCCAATCAGTCACTCTGCTATCCAGCAAAAAAATATGACGTACTTGTCATAACATCTGTAGCATACATTTTATCAGCCCTTCTTCCTTGTGTACCTCATCAGTTAGGGTCTCCAATGCCAGCAATGCCAGTAATTTGTACTCCTGAGATAAACAGATAGATTCAAACTTCCAAAAAACCCAACCGTGCTGCATGTGAAACGGAACTTCATTTGAACAACATACCTTTTACAACAGCATAAAACGGTATTTGTCACCTGGAGATAATGACTCTAAAGCAAAACTCAGGAGAAAGCCCTGTTCGTCACCTCCACGTGCTGGCCAGTGAAGCGGAACCACCACGAAGAACAGCTCAAGAGAAAGTCAACAAGATAAGCTGGATCATCTCAGACTTGGACACCATAAAATTTCACACTGTAGCAACTTCATTTACAAGACTTTGACAAACACTGAACCGGGAGAACAAATATCTAGCACAATTAACTGAGATTACACATATGGTCTGAAGTCTCCGTGCCGGTGCCAGGAAAGCCTGTCCCAGCAGGCAGGATGGGGCAGCCCTTCAGCTAAGCAGACCCTACAGGCTGTCACAGCTACCATGGGACATAACCCCTCCACTGCTGCTCCTCTGAACAAGGCTCCCCTGCCAGCCTAATGGAATTGGTTCCAAAACAACACCAACAAAAAGCACCATCAGTGTGATTAAGAAAAAGGGAGCAGATGAGCAAGACAGACCATTGGTCTTTGTGAATGCTTTGTGTGGTCACCTGTCAAGCAGCCTCGCTATGTTTTTAAGTGATTAAATCAGACCTTAGCAAAAACCCTAGTGTCAATTTCTCAACATTCAAACCCAGAAAAGCCTTCCCAAACAAGGAATTACATTAAATTGTTGATACAGTTCATAAAACAGACTTTCCCTCTAAATGGCAATACACTCTACCTCTAGAAAACACCTTACAAAACCTGACAGAGCTTAAAACAGAGTTAACATTTCATTACATAAGAGCCATTCTTGATCTTTAAACACAGCCAATGTGTATTAATATTTAACCATTCCATGTTACAGATTGTGTATCACTATTACAAGCTCACAGTTATTACTTTTGCAAAACATTAAGAAGAAATAGATGCTGAAGTCACCCATCACATGTTTTCTGTTTATTATGATGGGAAACAATAAGCTTCTCTGATTAGGTAGATGTTTATTACATCACATGGCTAAAAACTCCTTTGAGCACCCAATCCATGTGCTTGATGCAAAGGTTTCTTAAAAGCTATGAAGTTAAACACCAGTATCCCAGAAAACATGCTGGTGCTTCTAACAAAAGAAAATGCTGAAGCAGTGAAGAAATTTAAACAGCTGATTACAGTGTTTCTTCTTGAGGCTTGATTGAGAAAACAAACGTCTTTATGATGTTAAGAGCCACTACTCAAAGGGAAGCAACCTCAGTAATACCTGGCCCTTTTCAACCATCGATTAACGTTATCTGCAGGAGCACTGCCACTGACCTGAGACCTATCATTCAAAAACTGCATCCTCTCAAGAAAAGAAGGATGGAAGCAGTTTACTGAACCACATAATATGGCAGACAGAAAGGGTCCCTAGTCCAAACAAAGCAGGGCTAACGTTGAAGTCAGACCGGGTAGCCCACTGCCCTCTCCAGTTGATTTTCAAGCACCTCAGAGGATGGAAGTGCCACAACCCCTTTGGGCTCTTGTTCCAGTGCTCTTCCACTCTCCCTCTGAACTTCTTTTTTCCCCTTATATCTGCCTGGGGCTTCCCTTGCTGCACCCCGTGCACGTTGCCTCGTGTCCCGTCCATGCTCCCCAGCAGTTGGGTGCAGCTTCACCGCGGCCAGCCGCCCGGGGTGGGAGACCGCGGTCAGGGAGCGCGGCTCCCTTGGCCTCCGCTCACACGTCTCCTGCTCCAGTCCCCGGGCCAGCCGCGTGCTCCTCTGCCCGATTCGCTCCCTCTTTCGGCACCTTCTTTGACTCGCTGGTATCCTTCTCATATGTTGTGATGGTCGGCAGAAGCTGAGTTAAAGCTTTGCTGTAAACCGAGAGGACTTCTTGTCCATCCCTCGGCCAAGACAGACAGCAACTGACCGCTCGGTCCCCTCGCCCACCGGCCACAGCTCCAACAGCCTCCACATCTTGCCCATCTTCTGGACCCCAGCCACTTCCAGGGGACGCCCTCAGCCAGCCCACGCTCCCTGGTGTGCCGACTCAGCTCCATGTCTAGGGCTGAGCAGCACTGACCACAGCAGAATCATTACCTCAAATTCAATTATAGTCCTAATACACTCCAGACGGAGTTTGTCTTCTCTGCAACTGTTAGCCCCTGTATAGGTGGTGATCCAGTACATGTACCACAGCATTCTTCCACGGCCGTGCAGCCTAGTCACATCCTCACTGCTTTGTATTTCCCCATCTCAGCTCATTAAATTGCATGCTGCAGGCTTCCAAATGCCTTTTCAGTCCGCCATGACCATTTACCTCTGAACTACGCTTCACAACGCTTGCAGCCCCTCTCAGTCTGGGCTTGCTTCAGATCTCGCAAGTACTCCCCTGCCCACAGCAGTAAAGAGAACAGCAAACAAAGCTTAGCCCAAGACAAACAGGGGTGTGTTCATGCCACCCCCCTTGGTCCCCTGATTTTCACAGCAAGTTATAGGTAACTGCTCTTCAAACATGGTCTTTAAACAGTTACTTGTTTATCATATAATTAAATGTTTATGTCCCTAATTCCACAGAAATGCCACAAGAGGTTGCGTCAAAAGCTACTGAAGTCAAGATATATCACAGCTACCACTTCCCCCAAACTCCTGCCTTTTTATCCTCCAGATTCCTAGAAACTGATTAAAAGCTTTGTTCCAATTCTCTAAGCACCACAGCTAGACTAACCAGGCTGTAATCCCCTGGATCTCCCTTTTTCAAAGGCGGGTACTGCATTTGCCCTTTTCAGTCCTCCAAGACCTCTCTTGCTCTTCACAATTTCTGAAAGATAATTGTAAATGGTTCAAAGGTTGCTTGGCTAGTTGCTGCTGTACCCTAGGGCAAATTTCATCAGGCTTCGACTATTTGAATATAGCTATCTTATCTGCTTTTTCTGATCTATCCTTTTCCTACTCTGCACTTTACTCCTATCACCTTGTTTAAATTAATTTTAATTAATGTGAAGACACATTCAAGCAATACAATAACTACATGAAACCCATTTAGTATTTTATCTTTCAGCTATAATGTTAGCAAAAGACCCCAGACTATTCATCTATCATGTCTCTGTTTTTTTGGAGATGCAGAAGAACATTTTCAAAAACAACACAAACAAGCCAGATTAAAGACTGTATATGGCTTACACCCATCCTCAGCTGAGGTGTCTAAAGGGAAAACGTTAAGAAATGTCAGTAAAATCCTCTTCTGCAAAGAAAGATTAAAAGAAAAAGTTAACTGCATTTTAGAAGGAACATTATTCAGTGACTAAACCAGCCTGTTTTGGCTCGATACATTAAAAAAACACTTCCCCAGAAGATAAAACACTTGATAACCAAGTGCATGATTTCCTGTGCCATTCCCTTAGTTATCTAGCACTGATCATTGCCAGGGGTACGGTGCCCAATTAGACTGACCACTGGTCCAAACCAGTGCAGCCAGTCCCACCCCTGCGAACACAGACAGGTATCTTGAAGCATATCAACATTTTAATGCACCCACCTGTTATAGCTATAATTTGCCTTTCATCAACTGGAAATTATCATCCTTACAGCTGAGACATGCCAACTTATTACAGGAGCATATCTAGTCTGCTTCTATGCAAAGCAAACCAGACAGCCTTAGATCATCCTCTGCGATTTCCGTGTTTTTCCTCCGAAATGAACTAGACAAAGTTGCGTGCTGTTACCGTATCTCAGGTGAAGCACTGTAACTTCTTAAACTGCTCCATTTCCACCCTCAAAGACACATCAGTCTCTGCTCTGTGATCCCCTAAGCAGAAGATGCAACGTTAATGGAGATTCTGGCTGTCATTCTCAAAAGCAGTTAGTGATTTGAATGCCTCAATTTCTAGTGTACTCAACCTGAAATGCTTTAAAAGGTCCAATTTTCAGGAAATGAATGGTCAAAAATTGCCCAGTGGTGTTCCCCCCCCCTCTAGTTTTTACATCCAGTATCCATCTTACCTGAGGTTTCTATCTAGAAAATTCTTTTGTAGGACTAAAACCCTAGTACTAGTTAAAAAGACAAAAACATTTTCTATTGCTAGCTGTGATGAAAATGCAATAAATCCATACATTCCTCTAGTTATACAAAACACAGCAGTCTATGCTTGAATATGGATCTCTGAGTATTGTCTTCAATGTAAAGTGAGTGATACAGTAAAAACCTTCCCTCATAAAATATTGTAATTTTCTTTCAGTGAAATCTGTTTTACTGGACATAACAACAAAGCTCGATTTCCAACACTGCCAAGCCAAAAAAAAAACCAATACTTCCAATCCTTGCATACTTGTACTTGCTCTTAATACAAACGTAACCATTAGTAATCCCTTTCTTGCTGCCTGCCTCCACTGAAAAACAAATCATAATTAGCAGAATCCTTGGAAATTATCCTTGAACTAATGATGAATAGAAAGAAAGTACGAAGGGAGAGAGAAAGCCAAGCCAATAGAATACTGATAATCTTCTAGGCTGCTGTTCCTCATTTCCTAAGTGGAAAAATTCAGAATCTGTTTTAGTCAGAGGAGCTTGGTATCATGCCATTGTTCAATTACAGTACAGCAAACCTAATTATTTCGGGCATCTTTAGGAATCCCCAGTTTTGCCTGTGAGCACAATGCCCACAAATGGACGTGTGTCCATTCTGCAGGGTGCCCTGCAGCCAGGAGGCACAGCCGGTGCTCCTGCCCGCGCAACGCCCCGCTGCTGCCAGGGGAAGGCACGGCAGGCACCGGGAATGTCGGGCAATCACCTCCGCACGCTTTTGCATCTGCCGTCCCGTTCCGCTCGACTTCAAAACAGAAGTCTAACCCATACGAGGTGGTTTCAACCAAGCCTATGCTGATGCTAGATAGAACGAAACCAAGTTAATTAGAGTTGAATGCATCCTCAAAGGAGATCTCAGTACCAAAACTTCTTATGCACATTAACTTAGGTAGCATGTATTTTTAATGAGTTCAGCACCTTGTCTCAGCTTTAAAAAAAACACATACGCACGGTGTGGCAGCTATTCAAACCCATTGCGCCAGAGTGCTAGCAAGCGCTGACTACAGGGGATGACAAAGTTACATTGCCAGTTATGATGATTCTACCTTTATTGCAGAACACCTAGATAGCTAAATTAATTAAGTAGGTGAAGTGACAAAACAAAAGCCACCTACCAATATGCTGGCTATATAATAGAAAAGGAAATGAAAAAGACCAGAGGGCTACTGCTCATGTTCAATTTTGCAAATATGGTTAAATCTTGCAACATCTCCAGCATCTGTTGATACTGTTTTTCATAAATACACTTCTGAAAACATATATCCATGTAGAACAGTTAAAGCATACATCTTCAAAGCAGAAATGAGTTTTACTTGCCCAAATTTGTACCTTTAAACCCCACCCTTCCCTCTCCACATGCATTCTCCAGCACATACTGGGTGAAGCCAGGTAAATCGCCAACAGCCATGCCCTTTGGGCACCAATCTATTAAAGCACTCCACTCATTTGTAAGATAAAAGGACCTGTAAAGACTCTAAGTCCAAAAAACCCATACACAGCCCTACATAAAGAATGCTGACCTGTGCCAATGAAGTCAGCCGATGCCTGTTTGAGGCTGTCATTTAGCATACAGCCAGAAAATACTGCTCACCACACTACAGTGAGAAGTAACGGCACCTCCTTGTTTTGCATTAAGCATTGCTGTGTTCTGGCCAACCAGGCATAACACACAATCAAATCAATTTGAATCACCTAAGTTTTGTGCCAGCATTTTGTAGAAATGCACAACCTATATTACTGAAAAGCCTTTAAATTAGAACATAGCATCGCATTCTAAAATGCAAATAAGTTCAAAAACAGAAAGAATTTGCACAATTTTAAGAGGACAAGGTTACCTGATGATAACTGCTTTACACTTCTAATTCAGAATGAAGAAAATCATGCAGAAGCTTCAGTTTTAACTGCAATCCCAATGTCCAACTTCCAATGGTAACGTTGCATGTAAAAAAATTCCCCAAACCATAATCACATAGATAGATAATATTTTCCTAGCATTGGAAGTTCAAGTGGAAAATACTGAGTTTTGGGTGGTAGTTTTGTTGGTTTTTTTAATCTTTTCAAGCAGTCTTGACTTTATTAATTTCAGAACTGTAACATTTAAATGGAAACTTTACATATTTTTGTATGTCGTTGAAAGAGCAACCATACAACAATTTTAGTCTAAACGAATGTGAAGACTGCTTCAGGACGTACTGCAGCCTCCAAACTCCTGGAAACCTAATCTGAATTCTGCTAATCTAGGTTACAGTTTATCTTCAGGGGTTCTCCTGTAAAATCATTCCTTGATGCTTCAGATTCAGCCTGACATGATTGAAAAGGCTTCCTTTTCTTTCTTTTGCCATTCATCTGAACAGCACAAATAAACTTTTTTTTCCAGGTTCCCCTGTCCCCCCCAAATGAGATGAACTTTATTAAGGAAATTATTTTAAAAGAAACCCCTACAGATAAACTGTGACCTAGATCAGTGGGATTCTGCCCAATTTACGTTCAAAAAAGTTGATTTACTTTAAAAGATGTTATAGCATGCCACTCAAACTGTACTTTCAGCCACATTTTGTATGAGCAAAGTCTGTCATCTTTTATTTCCTAAAACCTGAGTTTACATTAAGAATGATAGAAGACCTTCTCGGGGCCAGCTGAAAACCGAACATGTTGGAAAAGGCAGGCTAGGAAACTGAGCAACCTTTGAGGGCCACTGTTTGGCTGGCATGACCAAAGCTGCTAGCTCAGCTCCCATGTAACGTCATCACTGCTCTTGGTCCCTCTCCTGACCTGCATGAGGGGGGGACGTGGTCTTCACACACTGCTCTGCAGCGGGCACACACACTCACAGCCTTTCTGCTCACCCCCCCATCCAAATGCAGTCCTACCAAACCAGGGCTCACCTTTGAGGAAACACATTCAGTGTGCCATGCCAACAAGTTCTTCCCTGCCCTGTTGTTTCTGTGAAACAAGGTTTCTGAAACACCTCAGGTGGCACATCCCACCACCTGAGCACCATCTCCTGCAGCACCCACCAGTGCCTGACCAATGCCACCTGTGCCCAGCAGAATCTCGTCCAAAACACTTTGAGCCCAGAAGCTCTTCCCTTGCTCTCTTCCAGCAGGCTTTCTTCACCCTCCCAGGACCACACTGCAGTACTTCCAGACACACATACACAAAGACGTACCTATTGTAAGTGCTTCAATCTTCACGTAAACAAGACCCGTTCCTGGTTTTAGAGAAATCTTGTTTGTTTCAAACATCAGCATCTTAGCTAATGAGTTTTTGCTTCCCTTCTGCGCTCCACAAATACTGGGCTGAGTAATACATAGCCTAATTGACTGTTAAGGTCACTGGCCAGCTCTTTAATCTTATTTAGTACACTTTGAGACAGTTCATGAGTCATTAGGGCTTCATTCTTAGGGACACAAAGACATGTAATATACATTAATAAAGGGCATAAATATAATTCAATGCGTGTATTATAAAGAGTGCAAAATTAGAAAGATGGCATTAAATATTTCTTTGCAATGTTATCATTTTAATAATGTTGCTTATTTTAATAGACAATAAAAATATTTAATTGTGAGAGCCTGCTGGTGTCTTCATAATTCGTAATGTTCCTGTAGCTCTGACAAAATTCCTTAGGCAGTAAAAGTCACACTAAATACCAACTCGAGGTGAAAGAAGGGCTCAAGAGAGACCTATCTTAAAACTTCCCTATTTGAAGCAAAAAAAGGGTATTTTTCAAGCTGTTATTCATGATATTTGATTTTATGATGTACATTACAATTCAGTGCGCACACACGTGTCACGAACTTTGCAATACTTTTGAAAGGGATCAGCATCACTAATCAGGCACTGAAATCCAATTTCTGGGAGAATCTGGGAGCTCAAAGGTGAACATTTTAACTGGCTTGGAAAGACCTTTGAAAAATAAAGTTAAACAGTAATTATACATAAATGTGCTTGAGAAACTTTACACCTGTCTTGACATGAATCCGATCTTTGCATGGATGATGAAATTCTTGGCATTGCTTTAGGTGATTGGGATGGCATTAGCTTAGGCAGGGTAAGAATTCAACAGCCACAAGTCTAGACAGGTAGGATAAAGGAGTTACTGACTCAAAAAAAGCATGACAGCTTATCTGTTGAAAGTCTAAACATGTTAATCATTTAACATAAACAGATCTGCTGATATTTTTAGAAAGGCATGTCAACTCATAAGTAACAATGTTAAAAAAGGACACCAGGAACTATAATCATATTTTCCACAGGTCCTCCCAGCCCCTTGCAGATTGTTTCTACAAAAAAAGAAGAAAAAAAAAAAAAAGGAAAAGGAAAAAAGCCAAAGACAGGTAGCTGGGTTTGTGATTAGGACAATAAACAAGTCGCTAGCAGTCAAGAGTTTGACTGCTGGCTGTGCTACAGACTCCTCCTGCAACCTTTATCTCGCTGTGCCTCAGCTCCCAGTCTGTAAAACGCAGGTAATAATGTTTCCCTACCTCACAGGAACGTTCTCAGAATAAATCCATAAATGCCTGCGAGACGCTGAGACGCTACTGTGACAGAGGCCATAAAAATACCTAGGAAAAAAACAAACATAAAAATAAGTGTCATAAATGACCATAAGAGCAGCAAAATTCACAGACTAAACAGTAAAGGTTAAAGCTTCACCTAATGACATGAATTCCCCGTCCTGGGGAAAAAGCAGTTAGGTTCAGCATGTATTCCCACCCATACAGTTTTAGACCCATGACAGCACAGGACGGCTGCCCCGTTCCTACCCCGGCACGATGCCATCACGTCGACCCATTGCCGCACGCGGGTGCAGAGGGGCAGGGGGTTCCGTCGCAGATGGTTAGCACAGCACTCTGTGGCAGGAGCCACCTCGACGAACCGCGATCAACGCGACTGGGCCCCAGCGTACGGACGGAGTTCCTCCCCGCCTCCCGTGTCCGATACACGCTGCGGAACCCAGTTCCTCCTGCAGGCAAAACACTGCTAATTTGGAGCCTAACGTTTATTCCTGAATAGTTTTTACCCATTTGTTTTCATGCCAACATTGATCCGGTAGCTTAAACAGCTTTTCTCTATCCCTGAATTTTATTTCCCTGCCGATAAAACTGAATTATGTCACTTCCCTGTCAGGACTCGTTTTACTGCCCAGACCAAGCAAGTTCTTTGAGTTTTCTCTCAGATGGCCCTTCCATCCTTAAGATTATCCACTTGCTTTGCTTACCCCACCTCACCATCTTGCATCACGCTTTTGGCCGACTGTCACCTTGTGACCGCGCCAAGTACAAATGCGTTTCTCCAGTATTTCCAGCCGGTAACCCCCTCCATCCTACCCAGCTCAGAGAAAAGTTTCTTTCCACCAGCCCTCCTGCAGTCATGACCCTGCATGCTATCAGCATGGAGATACGGCCTACTTCCACGGCTCTGGCTCCCAGGCTCTTTCCCAAAGATCTCCTGATCCCCCTCAGCACCAACCATGCCTCCCCCCTGCCTCAGCACTGTGCAAGGGAGGCTACAAGGAACACACGTGGTCTTCCCAAAAACACAACTTTATCTTCAGTGCCAGCTCAGCCCTGTAACCGACCGCTTCAGCT
Source organism: Anseranas semipalmata (assembly GCA_013399115.1). Lineage (NCBI taxonomy): Eukaryota > Metazoa > Chordata > Aves > Anseriformes > Anseranatidae > Anseranas > Anseranas semipalmata. The sequence continues at coordinate 515,220 of VXAA01000742.1, forward strand.
TGGCTGAGTTACATGGTTAAGCGTTCTTTAAAATGAGCCAAGTGACTGCAGTCTTCAGAAGGATAAACGATTCAAAATTATGCAAATATGTAAAATGTGTTATTTAATCTTTATCATTTACAAAGTACTTATTTCATAAACATTTTCAGTACTCTTTCAGAGCATGACAGCGCCCGGAAATCCAGGTGGCTGCAGTGTCACCAGACGGCTGGTGCCGGCCCGGAGGAACGCTGGCACTGAGATGGCCTGCCAGCTCGCTGCCCCACGCATTTTCGGACACCCGCACCTACCCTCCCAGTCACACACTGCAGAGAGACCCTTTCTGGTCCCCTCACAACCTGAGCGGACCTTCCTTTTTTTTCTTTTCTGGGGGCACGAGCTGCACCAGCCTGCGAGCAGGTCGGACGAGCGGGAGCTGGCACAGGGGAAGGGCGAGCTCAGGCCTCCGCTGGCAGCCTGCCGCCAGGTCGGACTCGGCCGCATCGGAAACCTCAGCCGAGGGAGCCAGAACACAGTCACCTTTCCAAGGACTCGGATCCATTTAAAATAACCTTCGCAAATAAATATATTATGCAATTTTATGTTATGCAGCATTGACTTCGATGACTCTGTAGCAGTGCTTACTCTACTATATTTACTTCTGGCACACATTTGCAGCGTTCGCTGCAGTCATTCAGAACATGTTCCTGTTTTAAACCCTGAGGTCTTACCCTGCCAGTATCTATTCACATGTTCAACATATTCAATATGTTCTTCATAACTTCGACCATGTTGTCCCTCTTTCCTCTGTCCCAGCAAGCTCCCTCATCTACAGCATGTCTTAATGTGTCCCCCGCCACCTCTCATACAAGGTCCTAGTTTTCACACCCCAGCATCTCTCACTCAGTATCAGGTCACCAACTCCCACCTTCATCTGTCCCATGTTGCCAGACTCCACCACTCAGGTCTGGGTTTCTAAAAGCATCCTGGCATCTTCTGCCAGGCTCCCTGGGATTTGAGGGAAGCCCTCTTTCAAGCACTCGCACATCTACCTGGATGCTTTCCTTTAAATGTTCCTTTCCAGTCATGCTCACCAAAAACCTGGCTGTGGCTGGGCTGCTGCTGCACGCTGTCTCCAACTCATCAGGCTTTGTCCTACCAGCTCCTGTCTCTCCCCAGATGGCCTGCATCCAGCTAATGCCTCCTCCAAGTTGAGACAACTTGGGTTAAACAGTTTTGTGGGCAGAAACAATACTTTGATTCTGTTTTATGTAACACATCTTGCCCATGACCAAGACTCTAACATACTAAACTTGCAGAGGAAAGATGATACAAACCTGTTCTCCCCTTCCCCCACACTAATGTGATGACCATTTCAGTACTGGCTCTTTTCACTCTCTTCATCAGCTAGTCTTTGTTGCAAGAATGGCAATCACATCTGAGTGGAATCCATCCAACAATAAGTGGTTTGTTAAATCCCAGGACACGTTATCTACAGAGAAGGATGCTTAAGCTACTTAAATGGCAACCCTTTATTAAATGCATAAAAATGCTTGAAATTTCTGTAAGCCAACAATTTATATTAATTTCCTCCCTTACAAGTATCAGTCTCTGCTGCTAACTATGATACTATTTTTTATGCATTTCTACTGTACTTACTCTTTGGAAACCCTGTGGAATTTTCTATAGTTCTAACACAGGTAATTGCAATCGTCCATGGGGTACACATGCACTTATTTCACTAAAGACTCCTTTTTCCAAAAGCTGAAGTAGGTTCTACATTTATGTCATAGGGGCAGTTCAAGTCAACTATTCTCAGCTACACCCCAGTGGCACTACTGCTATAAAAGGCAGGGGAAACATGCCACCAAAAACCTCTCCTACACTGGAAGTATTAAGATAGAGGCAGAGAGCAAAGATAAGGTCAGAAAATACTCCGTCATAGCACCGCTTAACGTGCGCTTTAAGACACCCAGAAAACCCTCCCACACCAGAGTGTGCTTAAGTTCTAAATTTCTTTACGTCTGTTTGCCTGACTTGCGTATATTTAAAATTATACACAGATTCAGTTTGGGATGTCATAGCCAACTTGACAAAACGGATCTTCTGCTTACCCAGAGAGGGCATATAAACATCTGGCATTTGCTATTTAGGATTAAACATTAACAGAAAAATTTAATCAGCAGTGACGAAAGTGGTAATGGCAGTTCACTGGAGATACACTCCTCTGCGAAGCACACTGCAGCCTCCATCATACTAATTTACATTGTTAGAAGCCTGAAGTGACGGAAGCAGTGGCACACCAGCAGGATTTTAGCACACTAAATTACACCTTCCCCTGTTAAAACAAACTCGTCTCCCACAGCACACACCGCTTCCCCCTCCCGAGTTAAACTCGGGGCCAGCAGCAGCAGCAGGCAGGCTGCAGCCTCCCCAGCAGCCACCGGCCGTGCCCCGCGCCTGCGGCCGGACCCGGGAACCGGGGCAGCTGAAGCACAAGCGCTGCCGCCAGCTTCCCAGCTTCTGCACGTCAAGCCCAGAAGGGAACACGCAACATCTTCTGAAACTCTGAAAAGCTGCTTTTTTAATCTACATGACAATATTTACTGAACACACAATAGCAGTAGCCACGAGCGTTTTACGCAGTGCTGACAGCAGCAGGGAATTCCTTGCTCCTCGGTAAGCTCCCGTGCTGGTTGACACAGCAAGAGGCACAGTCAGAGGCCAAGAAAATCTGCAACTTATCAAAAGAAAATGGCAAATTGTGAAAAACCTGTATGGCAAGGTTAGCTGCCTAGGCACAGCTTTAATAGAGCTCCATAAATACCTCAGTCTAACACTGACAGAGGTTAAAAACCTATTATCTTTCCCAAATGGCAGTGCGAACATATGTTCAATCGAACACCCCGCCCCACCGAGCTACAAAGTAGAGTCTGCTCTTTCAGTTCCACAAATACAAACCACAGGGAGCATTTTAAATGAAAGCATTATGAAGATTACATTAGGCAAGTTTGATCTACTGTAAAACACTCACACACAACATTAAGAGGGAGAACAACCTTTAACACCTGCTTTCTCTTCAAACATAGTATTATCTCTGTGCATGGCTTGGCTCTTAATGGGATGAAATCTCAGGCTAAATAAATTGCATGGCTTACTCTACCAGCAAAGAATACTTAAAACATTTGGGACCTCATGGCCCACTAATATTGAACTGTTGAGAATATTCCTCTCAAGCTGCACACTGCTCAGCCCGGCCACGTGCAGCGCCGAAGGCTTTGAGCCCGGTGTGAAGCGCTGTGACACGAGCGGAGACAACAGCTGGAAAAAGACTGCGCGATCCAAGCAGCTTTGAAAGTCGTCACCATAAATACTCAGACGCAGAGTGATTTGTTTTCTTACCAATAGCACACTGTTATGCACAAATATTAATTAGCTCCTAAATGCCACCTGTTCCTCAGCCCTCCCCTCTGCTGCGTGCACAAGGATCCCTCGCTGCCAAGGCTTGCAGCCACTCCGTGCTGCTCGGAGACTTAATGATGCTTCAAGTCGCACAACTTCCACAGCTCGCTCAGCTGCTGGAGGAGAGGCAGGGGATAATTACTTACTTGTGTCGTTCTCTACTGACCTCTCCGGAGGATGAAACGAACAGCTTTAATGGCCTCTGAAGGGAGCCCGGTCCAGCCCGTCTCAGAAGGGAATGATGATGACTGCACTGGTAGGTCTTTGGAGTGGAGAACAGTTTTGAAGACCCAAACTTCAAAGACTTCAACGAGGGGAGAGTTCAAGCTCAAACTCTCCCCACTGGAGGGAGGAAAGTTTCTAATGCAATCGCTCGCATTCCCAGCGATCACTCACGTTTTAGACAGAGCGCAGGCACAAGGAATTGCCTGTCACATCCTACGGCGTAACAAACAGCAGTATAAATAAATCTCAGTCTGCCAAGAGGAAAGCTGTTACAAACCTAGGCAATTTTCTTTAGATTTCTGTATCCTTTGAGGAAGTGATGTCTTTGAATGTAAGAGATACAGGTGTAGGCAGACAGCTACTGCCAGGTACACAGCAACAGCAGGCCTGTTCTCTCCTCCTCCTAATTGCATGCATCGCCCATAACATGAGAAGCTGGGCAGAGCACTGATGATATGCATGAGTTGGCAGCACACTTAAGGCTGAAGAAGCGACACAGGTGAATGACTAAGTACCACCTTGGTCTCTCTACAAACCCAAGGCACAGAAATCAGCTGGTACACTTCCTACGGAAGACACAATCTTCAACATGCCTATCTACAACATCAGATTTTCCTTACTGGGTAACATGGCATGATTTTCACTAGTACAGTCCAATCTGAATACTTAACAGCTTTTTTTATGATCAGTAGAGTTGATGGCATGACACAAGAACAACTACAGAATAGCACCGGTGATAAATAACAAGGTTAAGGTAGAAGAATCAGAGCAGTTTTTGCTGGAAAATTAAATCTATGTACTATCTGGTCCTTGTTAAACGCTGAACGAGAGAGCTGAGACCAAGACTTGCTATCCGATAACTCCTACGAGGAAAAAAAATGCTCAGCAATAGTCCCTGCAGACAGCAATAACCCAGGATTATCAGGATGTTCTGCGAGTGTGGTTAGACTCACAGTCAAGTTCCCAGGACTATAAAACTCACAAATAGGAGTACAAGAAGTACATAAGGATGTCTAAAATCATTTCCCCAGTGCATGACAAACATGGTGCTGAATTTCTCAGGGACATGAATGGCTAAAGCCGAAGTTAAGCTGCGCTAGAGCTATATTTAGTTCTGCACAAATACAAATTAGGAAACACTTTCTTCCCAGTTACTAATGCAGTGTGACAGGAAACAATTATTTGCTCAGAGTCTAACGTTACCTTTGGTGAGTATCTGGCTTGCAAAAATTTTATATTGTATAACAGAGAACCAAGCTGATATTCTTCAAATCAGTGAGAAAACTCATTTAAGAAGATGAAGAAACATTTGATTCGCACCAAGCTACCCTGGTCTTAGCTATGCAGATAGCGTTAATTTTAAGGCCTTTCTTTGCTTTGATACTGAAGTACAAAGTGAGTTTGTTTTCCAAACTGTATATTAATTTATTCAATAACTTTGTGAATATCTGAAGAGTATCCTAGCTTCTCCAAAGTGTAAAATGGAGCTGGGCAGAAGGACAGAACAATTCAAAAACAAATCCATCTTTTATGACTTCAAGTGCCAGTTTATCTCTATGGAAAATGCAATTCTGGGTCACAAGGGACCTCTCAGCTCAGCAAGCACTTTAGACTTCAATGGCTACAAAACACAAAAGACAACAAAATGCATGATTCAAATGAATGGCTAGTTAGGCCATGGCAAACCAAGCCATGATTGTAGAGAAGAATCCCACGTGCTTCAGGAGCACTCAAAAGGGCTACACTCAAAAAATCCCAGGCATGTGGCTGAGAAGAAACCCCGCTCCTGCCTACTGCAGCAAGAATGCCAGCTAACAGGAACTGGACTTTGGAGTTACCAACCTATATAGCACAGCATCATCGCACGCTAAGGGAAGTTAGAAAGTGTATGACACTGAAACAGAAACAACATGTCCTTTCTTTTGGCACCACTGCACAAATATTGGCAAGGCCCTTTTACCATGCTGAGTCATATGAGCATTTCCAGAGCTGGAGGACTTGGTACTTCCTGCTTGGCTTAAGGCAAATAAGACCCAGGATAACCAGGGAGGTGCACTAAGTGTCTGCATCTTGATGTGCTGGTGACCCTTCTAGCTGCAGATGCCTTTGAGATGGAAGGCAGATGAGCACTCAGAACCAACTGAAAGATCACCAACAAGCAAGACTTCCTTAGCCAAAACAGGACTACTAGAACAAACACATGTATTTGCCTAATGTTCTGTAGCTTTCTTCTGAGGAAAAAAAAAAAAAAAAAAAGGAAAGGAGTTGATAAATACTTGGTTTCTTGGTAGTCTTTTATAGAAGATTATCGTTATTGTGGCAGTAGGTTCTCAGCTGCAAGTCAAACACAAGTTTTGGGCATAAAGCACAGAAACCACTCACCACAAAACACTTCGTAAGATGCCCCAGTTCTGAACAATCTTTCTTACCTATGAAGCTAAGCATGACTAATTTTGATGAATAAATTATGAAGCTTTCCAAGGGGAAATGACACCTTTACTACTCCCACCTGTATGAAATCTAGGAACAGTGCTCATGTTTTACCATCTTTGAGGATCCCTTGGTAATGGGAAAAAATTGTGCCACAAACGCTTATAAGGTCAAGCATATCAAAACTTCTCATATCGGTTCACCAACTGAAGATGCCTGCTAAATTTGGTTCTTCCGCACAGCTGGGATATTCAGTAGGCATTATATTTTGCCTTGGGAAATTCAAGGTTTGACCAGAAATTTTATTTCTGATGCCCATGTGGTCCCTGCCTGTGTTTTACTTGCTACATTTTTACTATAACAAGGTAATTCCTATAGTATTTTCTATACTGATAGCAGAGAGTAGTTCTCAAGTCAAAGAAAAGACTGTTATCCTGCCTGTATTACTGGAGGGAGGGGGACTAAAGTTTTTTCAGACATATCCAACTACTGTGTTACCATTTTATCCAGGCACAGCTGAACATCTCACCCCTACTCCCCGTACTGCCAAAGGAACGGGAACAACTGCAAGTCTGCATCGCAGGCGTAGAGGTGGACATCGACACGTGGCCCGCAGCTCTTGCTGAGTACCGAAGGGCAGCAGCTACGTCATCCTGTTCAGAAAGGTACCAGAGTAAAGGCTTTCCTCTATTTCAGCAATGCCAAAACAGACAGATTAGCAGGCCAATATAGGCACCCGTTCGATAAAACAAGATGTGGCTGAAGCTCCTCATGGAGCTGGTGAAACATCAGCTGATGATGAACAGGAACAGTCTGTCAAACTCCACCAGAGCAACCAGAGTGGACTTCCAGTAGTAAAGCACATGCAGGCCATATTCAACTTCCATCTGCCTAGATGCTTTTACTAGGTTACTATAGGGCTCTATACTTCTCTTTGGCTGTTTTCTCAAGAGAGAGGATATAAAGCAAAACAAGGTTCTGGCTCGGAGCAAGACGAACAATATCCCTGGAGCAGATTCATTTTCACTAGAAATTTGATTTCCCATCTTACTCCACTCCCCCAACAACTCATTCTCTTACCGTCGTCATCACAGAGCTAAAATAATCAGGAGATAAGTCAGGAACCACCCTTCTAATATGGGTTGCAATGTAGCACCCTCTGCTCCCCCCTCTGTGAGTATTGAGCTTTTAAACAAACACATAATGCAAATGGAGCCTCCAAGAGCTTAACTGAGGTTTAAGGAATGAGGAGACAAGGATGATAGACATACAAATTACCATTAGCTCTTGAGTAATCAAAGGGATAAAGACATATATGTCTTAGGAATTAAGAGCATCTAATTATTAGGAATTAGGATTAAAGTTATTCTTTTTAAGAAAAAAAAAAAAATTATTACACATCAGCCCACTGTGTCTTTACTTGTACTTATCATATCTGGTGCTGGGGATAGGGCACTTGAGCAGTGCCTCTCAAGTCTCATCCCAAGCATCCATACCTCAAACAGCCACTCCTACCTTTGAGTCTGTCAAGCACAAACCAAAAGGAATATTTCATTTTATACACAACAGCTCAAAATCTGAGCTCTCCACATTTTATAAGCACATAGTAACAGTGTTGTCTGAGAAAAATCTGTGCTGATACTCAGCTAGCTTGGAAAAGTGTAAAGGAACAGAACGTGCTTACTCAGGATGAATCGGAAAGGAGCACTGTCTGAGCCCTGCTCAGCGATTCCCCAGCTCCTCTTCTGCAAAATTTAACCTGCACGTCAAGTAGACTCTTGTACAAAACTGACTCTAAGGGAGTCTATAGGACTTTGAAGCTTTCTAGAACAAGAGAAGGCCATACCAGTACCTAGTCAACACCAAAAAAACAGAACATCTCTAGGACTATAGGAGTACAGAAGTGACTTCACGATAACAAAACATCCAAGCAACTATATGCTGGAACCTGCGAGAGTGCCACTGGTACAGCAGAGTGTGTGAAGCCCGGACTAGGATTGCTCTTCGAGGATTAGTGGCTCCCAGACTTCTTGGTTGTCCAGTGGCTTGCTCCATAGGAATGCAAATTCTGACTGTAATGGAAAAAAGGCTTTTATGTTATGAGAAACAAAGGTTAACAAAATATTGTTAAAATATGCAATGGACGGGGTTTTTTTGTTTTGTTGGGGGGAGGTGGGGTTTCCTTTTCAACCCATTGCAATTTTCATATCTCACTCTACCACAACAGGATAATCTTCAAGTAGCTAGTGTTAAAATCTTGCTAGAGCATAAATCCAAGAAAAGCAATAAACAGCATGAAAGAAAATTTCAGAGGAACTATTAGATTAGGCTCACATTAGTGTTGCCTGAAACGTGTCCTCCATTACACCAAGGAGCTGATGTTTATCTGTCTCTCTACAAGGCTTTTGACACAAAGCCCAAGGAACCATAAGAATGCATTAACATTGGAGAATTAGCGGCAACATCCAAACTGATAAACAATTACCACCAGCAAACCCTCATTCTAAATATGATCAAGCTTTGTTAACATCTCTACAAACCTAATTTTTTTCTTTTAAAAAGGTAGGAAAGAATAAAATAAACTGTGTTAACCTACGAGGCTTTCCTTTCAGTAGCAGCAATGCTGCCATCACAGAGGAGCTGGAATGACAAGAATCTTTCTGATGGGCAATATCCAAACTCTGCCAACTGCCTAACGGTAAGCTGCTGTTTAAAAATAAAACATCCAGGTGTTTAAAGTGAAAACAGATGAACACAAGTACTGTATCACACATCCATTAATACAGAGCATCTACTGTAGATACATAGTAAACAGAGATGGATATACTTATAAAACCTAGACAAGCAGATTTTTAAGCAAAGAAACAGCCTTCCCCACTCTCGTATCAGAATTATCATGAGTTATAATTCCCAATGAGTGATTTGCTATAACAGAAACTGTTAAAATAAAGAGCACTTTCAAAGTTATTTACAATACAAACACTCCATGTTTTGCTTCGGAAAATCAGCCAAAATGTATCCTGTCTCAGAACTGCCTCTATTTCAATTTTATATATGTGAATAAAGCACCAAAAAAAAAAGAATATATTGATAATAGTAAAATAAATGCATCATATATCCATTTTGCTCTGCAACTCCACCTTTATAACATCATGTACGTAAATATTTGCTTTCTGAAACTCGCAGAAAATAGAACGTGACACAATATATAACCAACACACCACAACACAGATTTCTACTTTTAACTATAAAGGCATTGTTACCACTACGTATTTAGAAGTGTATCAGCAGTACCAAGTAGTACAGTAACCACAATGACCAACTTTGGATACTCAGGGTTCTACTTTTAATCGCAATTGTAAGAACTTGAAATTTCTTGTAGTCTTGGAATGTGCTTACACAGGGGATGCAGAATGAAAAACTCTCATATGCATGAATATGTCTTTTCACACTGTTGAGGGTTTTTCCTTGAGAAGTGGGATGTTTACTTTTAACATATATTTAAATATCAGATCTTCAAGTACTTTCCTAATAAAATTAATTTTATGTTTCTAAAGTACTAAAACATTTATGTATTTATAAACATATATTCATTTTTAGTGTTTTGCATATTAAAAGCATTCAAACTTAACATACGTTCAAAAAAACCTATGTTTGTTTCCCATGCCTTCAAGAGAGTCAAATCACCAAGGCAGCCATCTGAAAGTAATGCACTAAACCAACTCTAAATAGTGATTGACCTTTCAGCTGATGTAGAAATAGCATTTTTCCTAATTTCAGCTTATTCACTTAATTCAATTCAGTGGTTTGATTTGCTCAAAATAAGAAATCAATTAAGAAATAACACAGCATGAAGACTCGTTTTCATTTTCCAGTCTAGGAGTAAACACTAAGAATGAGGATGAGATCTACTATTTACAAAAACTTCAAGGGCCAACGACATTTTTCACTCACTATCCAGAGTTAATACCATAACTGTTTTAAACCTTGAAAGCATTACCTTACCTATTCTAAAAGCAAAATGCAGCAAGTTTGCTTTTATATAGGTATCCAGTACATTTAAGAAAAATGAAGTTAATGATTTAATATAATTTCATATATTTTAACTGAATTCAAATTTTGAATCATAAGAATTTTACATCAATAAAACTATATATTCAGCACCCAGTGTACGTTAAGTGAACATTTGACTACCAAAAATATGAGCATGAAGTATTTGAATGCTTATTTGGCATATTTAGACAATTATAACATATGCTTATAATGGAGATTTGTTGACAAAGGTGTTACCTTACTGTAAAAGCTGTACTTAGCAGGAAATCAAGGAAATCTAATAATTACCAAACTACTAATAATTAACCTCTCCTTTGAGAAATGTAACAAAGCGAGATCAAAGTGACTGATTTACATCAAAGTTTCTGCTTGATTTACATCATTATTTAAATCATGTTTCAGAGAATGAGATATTTATTAGAAAGTAGAAAAAAAAAGAAAAGAAAAAGGAGTTGAAAGATTTAATGAACTCTGACAATGATCTCTATTTTTAGCCTAGAGTTTAGGGAGCTCCTCATCCACAATTCACAGTGGATTTGGCAGAAAAACTCCTGAAAGTCCTTTAGCTACTCTATTTTGTAACTGACATTCTTCAGACTATTCAGACAGGGTAAAGCTGAGAATTTCCTTACGAGTATATATTAAAACCTTCACTCACGTGGCACTGCCACCATGGTACTGTAGGATGACACTGTCATGCTAGAGTCAAAACATTTCAGTGTTAAAACAACTTGCCAGTGCTCCATCACCAAGAAGAAGAAAAGAGCAAGAAGACGCTCTCGTTTGTCAGTAAATAACTGTTCAGCTTCTATCAGATGTTGGATTTATTCCTCAACCCACCACAACAGCTGACTTTTTCCATGCAGAGCTGACTTTTTAAAAAGTAACCACATATCTAGTAACCAACAGAAATTCTTGCAGTTATACAACCCCATTTTTGTGATTTCGTACAGTTAAGACAAACACTAAAGTGGTGAGCAAGAACGAGTTATTTTACAATCTCGGGTACCCGGATGCATTTCGGCGTACCCCCGACCATCCCACGGATCGTGATCCTGCTGGTGAATGAAGCCGCCCAAGTACCCCCTACTCATCCCTGCACCAACAAGCAGCATCTAAAAGCACTCGGAGCCTGCTGCTGAATTAGCAAAACAGCCCAGAACTCTGACACAATCTTCTGCTGATGAGGGGAGTGAGAAGGGAGGGCAACCTCTTATCTCAGTCATGGTATTTTTCCTTTATTACAAGAATTAAAGAATTACGAGAAATGCACAAAGCTAATGCAGACAAATGATTTTATTTTTTCTTTTTATCTTGCTACTATTTTAATTAAAACCTTTTGTCATGTCTGCTAAGCAAGTTCAAAGTGTTGCAATGCAGTAGCAATGGGAACACAAAGTCTTGTTCTGCTTGGGGAAAAAAATGTTTTCAACTTTTACCAAATCAACGACTGTAATTACTACAGGAATAAATCAAATTTATAGCAGGCAAACACAAGGCATAATCTTTTTTGTGCGGCCATAAATGAGTTTATTTTTGTTGCAACGTGATAAAGTTTAACATTTTCTGCATGTCAGACAGACTATTTTGATAATATTCTTTACATTTCCTCCTTATTAACGAGATGAAAAATTTGCTATTAAGATATGCAAGTCATCTCAATACATCTTGCTACTGGATAAGCTTCAACAAAATCTTAAAGCCTTTTTTTCTAACCACATTAACACAATAACTGCATAGACAACTCTTGCTTTAGTATTAGACAATGTTCTGTTCTTGCAAAATATTAAGAGGTAAAATTCAACAAACTACGAGAACTCAGCTCGTATTGTTCAGAATGCTGCAGAGGAGACAAAAGCAGTTTTAATTTTCATTATTTCCAAAGATTTTTTTTTTTAATTTAATGGAATGTGAGACAAAAATTTTTTTTTTTTTTTTTTTTTAATCACACCAAAGACTATACCTGCTATTTAAAAGTACTTTCACATCTCCACTTTCCCTACTAACCTTTTGTGAAGAACAATTTCTGATTGCTAGGCTATTTTTCATTTGCCTACCTCTGTTCATAAAGAATGAAGCATGTAAAATGGCAGATTTGAGAGACTGTTAAATAACTTGAAGAGCTTACATACATAAAACCAATTATGGTTCTGCAAAATCTAAAAGAAATGTTATCAAAACATGCGATCGCTTCGGTACTGCTAACTGCAGAACAGGTAAAGCTCTCATTGGCATCCAACCACACCAAACCCATCACGAACACAAGTAATTTGTTCTTTGGTTGAACGTCAGTTTTGAAAAGTAAATATGTATGAACACACACACATGCACGCATTTGAGTACACGTACACACAAAGGCCTCCCATAATCAAATAAACCTGAAAGCTCCTACCTGAAAAAGCATTTTTATGAGACCACATAGCTCAAGTCAGCAGCATGGTTTGGACCAAGTTAATGAAGAATTCTCCATTTACAAATTTCAGTTTCTCCTTGACTTGGTCTGGAAAATTACCACGGAAACACAGGGGGAAAATCCAGCAGGTAGGCTGTCACCTCCGGTGCTCAGAGAGACAACCGAGCAATGACACGGCAGTGGGAAGGATGGCTCGGAAAATGTTTCTGCAAGACCGCTGCAGGAAGACCTTTATCAGCTAGCGACTATAAATTTATTTTCTGCAAAGGAACCTTCTGGCATAATGTGCACAGAAAGGACATAAAAAGCAATCTGTCTGCCAATGAAACTAGAAAGTGAATGTGAAGGCGGGAGAGGCAACATATTTTGTTGAAATATGTAGATACACCACTTGGATCTCAACGTGTGCCGCTATCTGACACCCAAGGGTGAAATGTTCTGATCTCTGCTGACAATATTTACACTGAGAAAACCTCCAATATTTCACTCAAAATTTCCAAAACGCCCATCATCCTCCCTCCAGAAGAGGTTTGGCCTAGAGGCCTCTGCGAGGCCATGGCAGGAGAACCAGGGAACAGGCTCCACAGCCTGCCGACCATCGTCTCATCAGCATCGCCTGCTTCCAGAAAACACCTCATGACTATGGAAACTGAATTCGCTGTTTTCTACAGCAAAAACTAAATAAAACCTTTCAACAAGAAGAACCACTGTGCCCTGCGATCACTAGCAGGGTAAGAGGCCAACACCATCCTCACTGCTCGCCAAAATACATGGAGAATGCGACTCTGCAGCAGGGGGTAGGAAGCTTTTGCTTGCAAATAGATTAAGCAATCAAATCATCCAGAAAATGGTTTATGGATTTGGCTTTTTCCTTTCTTCTTGCCTTTGTTTGATAATTTGTGTAACCTGTAATATTAAAAGCCATGCAGAACAGCAACCATGTCTTTTATGAACAGTTTAAAAAAAAGTAACAAAATAACCGTCACCCTCTAATCTAATAAAGCTGTTGAACAAAAATAGTAATATTCCATCAAATAGGCATGCAGAACTCTTATGCAAGTTATACAGCCACATATACAGAAAAAAATAAGACCAGTATGCACAATACAACTCAATTTTCAGTGAGGCAGTATTAAAATATAATTAGCTAAATATCTCAAAATACAAATACGAAGATAAAATAATGAAGAAGGAGGGCATGAGATCTAAAGGGCAATGGATCTAAAGACACACTTTAAAATATTTAAGCCAATTCTTGTCCTGAGGGCACAGAATCTAAAGGGCAATTGATCTAAAGACACACTTTAAAATATTTAAGCCAATTCTTGTCCTGAGGGCACAGAATCTAAAGGGCAATTGATCTAAAGATACACTTTTAAATATTTAAGGCAATTTTTCCCCTGAATTTTTATCATCCTATTAACTTAAGTTTATCCATTTTGTGTAATGTTTGTGCACCACAATGTTTTTTTTCCCCAATTGTTTAATCTTCATAGGCTTTTTTTTTTTTTTAAACATACAGGAATTGCTCAAGCCTCTGGGTGTATTTATATTAATTAAATACAACAAAACAAAATGAAATGCTTCTGCATTGTTTGAAAGAGAGGACCACTCAGAATTTTGCTCAATGTGCTGCAATAGAGATCTGTAGGATACATCCCCAGAGTAACCGAGCCAAAGACAATAGCTCTGCCAACTGCAATTTGTCTGCATTGTGAAGGGAAGCATTCAACAACAGCAGCGAAAGAAGTAATTTAATATTTGGATTGTGATTGCACAAAGCACGGCTGATCAGAGTGAATACCCACTGCCCAGGGTGGCACCTCCCACCTCGAGCCCATGCGTGCGCAGGCTCCTGCTCCCCAGACACGACGGGCACGTAGAACGCCCGCCCCGCCAGGCTGAAGCTCCAGATGCGTGCCCCTACCCTTGCTTCTCTTCGGTCACCTAAAAATCGGAAAAGGGCATCTCCTTTTCTTCCACGGAAGATGAATGTTAACAAGTTTTGGCCAAAGACCCCTCCCACACCAAAACCCCGTGGAAACCCAACCTGACCAGCAAGCAGCTGCCTTCATGGGGCACCAACACACAACTCCTCTTCTTAACAACTTCTGCTAATTGGCCTGTGTACAGGTATTAATCCTACATCTTATTCACCAGATTAATTTTTTTTTTTCTTTTTGTAAGAACACATCCAATACTGTGGTCACAATAGCTTACTCATATGTGGCCAATCTCTATTTCCATCTGCAAGAGGGTAATTCTACGCTCTGCATTCACATTTGCTTATTGTTATTTACTCCTACAATCAGAACAGCGTACTTCAAAACACCACAAGGTAGAAAGGCTTCCTCCCAGTACCCATCCAGAAAAACATCTCCTCAATACGTATGCCTTTTCACTGCAACCAATTTCTTCTCTAACAAAAGGCTGCTTTTGAAGTGAACTCCTCAGACTGCATTAGGGCAGCAGACTTAACAGCACTTTACGTGCGTCTTGGAGCGTGTTTTCTAAAATTCTGCATAAACACGCAGGAATTGTACATGGAGGGAAGAAAACAAGATTTCTGGTCTTTCAGCCCACCGCTCTAACAACAGACAGATTCATTACAGACAAATGCAGAAAACATCCCAAACGTGTGCTATTGCTTCAGAATGTTATTTCATGATAATGATAACAATAATTACGCTAGATACCAAAAAGACCATGATCTACGCACAGCAGTATTTGATAGATTTTTTTTTTGAATAACATCACTGATGAGAAGTTTTTCAAACTTACTATTTTATCTAAAAGGCAAATACAAGTTCAAAATAAATTGCAATGCGGTATCTTAGGGAACCTATTTCTGTTCATGTACATAGATCTAGTTATTGAACACAGGCAACGTCTAACAACAATAGTAGCAAATAAACAATTTCACAACATACAAACTGCCCTATACTTTTGGGAAATAACCTGAAAGTAGTCTACTTCAGCTGAGACTGTAGCATACTAAAAATTACTTCTTCAAACTTTAAGCAAGCTTGAGACAAACTCTCATCCAAAGGAAGCCAGAATAACATGTAAGTTATTAACCACTGCGCTACGGGAGGTTGAGTACTTTTTGTCTGTGCTATCGCTGCCTCCTCCTCAGCTTTCATCATCTTCAGTCTTCCTGACCTCGCCCTATTTTACATAAAGCAGAGGAATACGTGGTGCATACAGTCCACATGCAAAAATCCTGAATTACACTGAAAGTCCAGCACAGGTACAACAGAATGGCAGTAAGTGATAATACCAATTTTTAACAACTTCACATTACCATAAGAGGCTCCAAACATCCACCACCTGTAATCAATACCGAGCAAAAAGATAACACACCAGGTCCCTCTTATCAAATACAGTCTATCAAAGTGTTGCTGCTGAAACTCATGTAATTTTTCTCCCTTTAGACACCTGAAGTCACATTTGCTTTAACTCTTTTTCTTCTCTGCTAACAAAGAGGCTTTCTGGACATTAAGTTTCAGCATCAGTTTTATGATTTTATATAAGTTTCACCTGATTTTCAGACTACTAATAACCAATTGCAGAAATTGGGAGAAATAATTTCCCAAAGTGAACTACTTATTAAAAAGGAAATTTATCAATGAAAGAGCCCAGCCTAGGCACGGTGCAAGGCCAAAGTAATACTCTCAACCCTACGATCTCTCTCAGTAGATTTTGCCAGATCACTTCAAATTGCTCATGAACACTACCAGTAATTTTTTCTGATAGCCAGCAAAGGGGCAATTACAGAGTAGCACCAAGACACAGCTCACATTCTGGAAGGATTTCACCCGGAAACATGCCGCTGATGTTCATACTGAAGATCTCCCAGGGCCCTATTACTTCTTGCTTTTCCAATAATAGCCAGGATTGTTGGGGTTTTTGAAATAAAAATCAAGCTTTAACAATCCAGTTTCCCCAAATTTGATTTATTTTAATTGTGACAATACATAAATTCATGCTAAACTATTCAGCTATCTACCTGGTTAATTTTACAGTTGTATTCAGACCCCATGTGAATCACATTTAGAAATTTTTATATATTATGTATAAATATGGTATGACATTCCATCAAGTTATCTTTTAATATGTAATTCCATCTTTAAATAAAAGTGAAGATAGTTTCTACAGGCACTTGGAAATTTACACCTGGGGTAGAAGTCTAAAAAGTGTTGGAGAAACTTCCCTAATCACCAGAGGAGTTTCCAAAGGGTAGGTAATTCCCCACTCCCCCAGTCCTTAGTATTTTGGGGTTGGGGCAGGACAGGCTGCTGCCAGGGCACTGGGAACAAGGTGATTTCTCCCAAAAAATCAGCAATCTGTGCCTAACTACTCCTCCTCCTCCTCCAATCTTCATTTTGGAGCAGTCTGCCCTATGTACAACCCTAGCTCAGAGATCACCCGTTTATTACCTTGTTCCACGGCTGCTGATTACCATCCAACTTATTTTCACCCATTCCCAGTCTTTCAGGAGAAGGAAGAGAGTATTAAAAAAATCTCAAAAAAACCACTAGCACAGACAGAAAATGCAGAGCATCAGCCAGATTAGTCACTCCCAGGTGTACCTTACCACAGGTGATGCACATGAAGGCCAGAAAGGACCAGAGCTCTCCTGTAGCACGGGCTCCCCACATTAACCCTAGGTAGAAAGCTTATCTTAAAAACAACCAATCCCCACCCCTAAAAGCCCCTCAATTTTAAAAGTTTCTAATCATGCTAGAAAACAAAATAGAACAACAGCAACAAAAAATCAACACAGGTCAATTTTAGAGCTTTCCAACCACAGGAAGAAAATCCAGTGGGGCCAAGACACTGGTCAGAGGCTCAATGGCGGCTACACCCCTAGACCCGAACAAAGCTAAACCCTCAAAGTACCTTTTTGACCCAGAAGTGAACAACGAACACGCAAGGTGCCATGCAGCACAGCCGGCCGAGGCAAGTGCTCTGCTCCCTCGGGAATCTCCTGCACATCTCACCGACCCTCTCTGTCCCCCCAGGATCTGGCCCAACCCCTCACTCGCTCTCAGGCCTGTCCCGTTTCCTTCATTTTGCGCTTACGTCACCCACCGCATTTACCCTCTGCTGGCTGTAACCCACCAAAAGAGGAACAAAAAGCGGGTTAGCACTTGCTGGCATCGCAGGGCTCAGGTGCCTTCAGCTTCAGGTTGCCTCAGCAGGCAAAGGTGACCCCGTCCCAAAACCCGCACCCCAAAACACCCCGTCCCTCCCCAGGGGCATGCCCGCAGCACGGCCACAGCCAGGGGCCGTCACAGCACGGCTCGCTGCTGCTCCGGCAGCCTCGTTTGATAACAATCCTACCTTCTCGCCAATATTAAAAGTCAGCCTCTTATCTCCAAGCCAATTAGGCTCACCATAAAGACACATTTAACGTTGCAAGAAAAAAATTGCGTTTTAGTAGCATTGTCCATTTTACAGAACTTTAAATTAAATTTCACATAAAAACCCAGCTTTAGATATGCCTTAATCGGTCTCCTGTTTATGATTTCACACAATCCTACGCAGCATAAAAATTTGTCAAACAGTAATTTCTTAGGTAACATTCAGCGCACCGAATACTTCCAGTGCAAATCAGGCGATGACCCACCTCCTCCCACAGGAAAGCCAACAGTGTGTTTTTATGCCTTTTATTATTACTATTACTAAACAGTTCGATTAACCCTAACCCTCCACTTCCCTTCAATTTCTAGTCAGATGGTTTCCTCAGCTGAAAAATTTAATTCCTGATAAGACAACCTTTCAACCAACAGAAAATGGACTTTTGACTAAGGGCAACTGGCTGCACCAGCAGAGGTTGTTCAATTCTGTTCAGATTTTTGTCATTGTATTCGTAATCACTGCAACATCAGAGGACACAGAAATGAATTAAAGTGCAAGAAGCCTGACGTGCCTTGATGCCACAGGTGCTGAGCAGCACGCTCAGCTCGGCGTCCACCACACATCAAAGCGAGGAAGCTCAGACTGCTGCAGCTAAACGAAGGGGCTCTCATGTAAGGTACGCTCCCTACAACAATAATTTAGCATCCTGTTAACATGGCTTATAGACAGCTGTAAATTTTCAGCATTACAACACTTTATGATGTTAAATAATGCGTCATATGTTGCACAGATATTTTATTGTACATTTTTCCACTTTGCAGACTTTCATGGAGCCTAGTCAAATTGCACACAGCTACATATTACTGGTAGTTGACAAGTTATTAAAAATTACATTATCTGATCGTCTGAGAAACAGAATGCAATAGTGTAACTGAATGCTACATTTTAACATGTGCATAAAAAGGAATGTTGTGGTCCAATTTTTAAGTACTTACCCATATGAAGAATTTTTTTTTTTCCAAATAAAGAGCTAGTGCTTTTATAGCATCTGAATGTGCACCGCTCTAAATTCCGCATATGAAATCACACTGTGAGAACTGTACTACAGTGCAAAAACTGCCACTGGAAATATCGGAATGATCAGGCTTTTCTGCAACTAAAAATCCCCAAATAAATGTATTAGCATACTTGTTTATGCTTCATTTTCTGATAACAGAGCTTGGTTAAGACTCAAGAAGCAGAATAGCCACAGAGCAAGCACTAAAACTAATGACTGTCAGCTTGCAACTTGTTTAAACCTGACTGTATATTGCTAAACTCAAACAGAACGTAAACTGCTGACCTGTAAAAGCTTAGATCATATGTTAACAATCTTTCAAGCATAGTTATTTGTATTTTAATATTGCCTGAAGGCCATAAACCAAGATCATACCCCATGATCCTGGATTTTCTACCATAGAGTTCCTGTCCTGAAGAAATTATGATCTAATATAGACAAGATGCAACAAAGAAATACAACAAGCAATCAAGGGAAGAGAAGAGCGGGAAATCATCAACTTAAAAGTACAGTTAGTTAGTTCTCTAACTACTGAGAAATCCCTTTAGGCAGAAAGCAAATAAAGATGAATGGTGGTGGTTATCATTGGAGTCCGTTTTAAGGAGCAAATACTTCAGTACTTTGGAGAAGTAAGTACTGTGCTTCCAAACCTGAACCTTAACTAGTACTATGTAATGTAATTTATAATCTTAAAAATATCAACCTGTGCCAGAGGAATAAGAAGTCATCTGCATTCTTGCCATTTTCTTAACTGAAAAAGAATCATTGTAAGTGATCATGAAGGAAGAACTCATATAACCCCTTGAAATCCCCTTGTTTTTTTCATCTATTCCCATATTGCCAAAACATGCAGGTCTTTAGCTAAATACAGGTAAGGTCCATCCAGCCTAGGAAGGACAAATTTTAACCACTTATTTTCACTGCAAGGTCAACCAGAACTACATTCACAGGGTTTCTAGCCACCTTAGCAAAAGGCCCTTTGCCTCTTTACCAAGACAACCTAAGGAATTGCATGGTTCTGCGAACACACTGCCCACTCATCTTATTGCTCCTTAAATTTGCAGATTTCATTCATGATACTCACTTGTTTCTTATCATCATCAACCATTGTATAAGCTGAGTTAGAGATTCTTCTGCACTAGGAAAACACCGGGGACAAAACATCTTCCATTTCGGATAGTACCTCAATAAAACTTGAGTAACAAATATTTAATTTCATATGTTCAGTGCAAGTAAGGCACTCAGCAATATATAACATATAACTTACAACACACAAAGCATACAACTTGATCCCCCCCAAAATAAACAAACTGAACCACGAGTTCAAGTAGTTTTCTATAACCACATTCATCTTCTTGAAAGCCACGCTTCACTGTGACTGATTTGTCCTTCCTGTGTAAAACAGATTCTGTTTAAGGGCTAGTAATGGCATTTGCCACATGTTGTGACGGGGAATGGAGGGAACCAAAACCCATAAATCCAAGCTGAAAGCCTGCTGAAGGCTGACTCTGCAGTGTAGAACCTCTGTCTCCAGGACGAGGAAGGTCACCGCCAAATGAAAACAACCACCAGTGAGAACCAACCTTGACACTACGACATCATAGGTGGAGAGACAAAACCCCCAATTTACTAAATAACCACTGAGGCCTGTGGCTGTGAAGACTATGCACTGATTACAAACTCTGTCCTCATATTTTTAACTGAATGCTCAAACCTCCAAAATACATCATTTGTAATACACTGAACCCAAGTCTCTAAGCAAAATATATGTATTATGGAACACAGCCAAATACTACTGATTACACCACCGTCTCAAAAGCCTGCTGGCAAGGTATGCATTGCTTCAAAATAATCCTAAATTATGGAGTTTTCATTCTTTATGAAAATAAAGTAACCTGTTATCTTTTACTCATCTGAAGTTACCAAATATTTACTTCTCTGGTGAGGGAAAAGCAGACCTTCCTGAGGTCCTGTATTCCCACTGAATGGCCATGAATATGAATATGCATAGCGGTACAAAAGGATATAAAAATAGGAAGAAAGATAACACACAAAAATGCTACTATCAATATTTGAATAATGAGGCAGCTTTATCTTAATCAGTATATCAATTTATTCACATGGGGTGACAAGAATACATTAAAACTATTCTAAAGTTGGGCCATTAAATTGCTTAGACAACCTGTTAACTACCGCTGTTGGCATTTTCACTGGAGGCTTTCTGTACATCCATGCTTCAAAGGTGCAAGCTGCAGTGTGTTAACTTACCAAGGAACATCCTGAGAACTGCTCCTCGGTCATGTAAGCTCATTGCTTCCAAATAATTACACCTGCAGTTCATATTCTTAAGAATAAGTTGATGACCTCCTGCCAGTTTAGCATTTTCACAAGCATGAGAAAGGTAACTTTAAACAGGCAGGCTATGCAACACTATGTTGACTGTAAATGCCCTCTATTCCCAAGTTACTTCTATTTATTTGTAGCACATTTGGACTAAAGTGATTTTATTTTAGACCTCTGCAGCATGCTTGATTTTGTACAGATACACATGTATGCACATGCACAAAAGGCAAATTTACTCAGTTGTTTTTCTGTTAAGGAAAAACTTGGCATTTCCCTAACACAAAGCTGTAAAAGCTATCTGGAATGCAGATCCTAATCACAAGAGAAAAACTTGTTGAAAGAAGGAATCCACACCTAGCTGCACATAGAGCTGTTCCACAAAGATGAGGGGGGAAATAAGCAACAAGCTCAAAAGAAATGGCAAAAAAAAAAAAAAAGACTGATGGGTAGAGAATAAGCAGTGTAAGAACAAAATAACGATTGCCAAAGCTTCGGTTCCTTTTGCATTAGGGGAATCGGGTGAAAATGGTTCTCAAGCCTTACGAGCAAACAGGAAGGAAACGATGCTGCTGAATGCATGGATAAATTACACCCAAAAGTAACCGGATAGCTTGCTTCAGTCTTCAGCAAGGACAATAGTACTGAGAGGGGTGGGATGAAGGCAGTGTGCCCAAGGCAAGGAAGATGGACACGGGACCTACTACAACCAAAGAGGAAGCACAGCTCTAAAATACTCACTGCACTACAGTTCAGGGACGCAGAAAACTCCTTTCAAAAATTCTTATGGGGTGTGATTACTGCAGGTCTAATTGCAAATATATCAAGTTAGACTGGTACAAGAGGATTACAGAATAGCAAATGCAAATGTCTGTTTAAGGAAAGGGAAAACCTAATTTTGTTATCTAAATGTTGGCTGATTTGATCTCAGGAGTAATGAAATGTTTTAAAACATTTCAAAAGACACATAATTAGAGACCTGAAAGAAAGTGAAAAAAGCAGGATAGAACACAACTTGGGTTAACCAGCAATAATTGGTGCCACATTTTCCCAGTATGTTTTGCAAATAAAACACAAGATTTCTCTAAACAAAATGCGGTAGATCTAATTTATCTGGCTATCACAAAACATAACTGATGTTATATAGGAAATGACAAATTCAGTGGGAGAAAATAAAACACTATATATGAATACTCAGATAAAGAAGGAATGGTGCTACAAGTCAAAAAGTCAAACACAGAGGGGAAAAATGAGGCTGCAGTGGTTACTAATGCTTTTTTTTTTTCCCAAAGGGTTTGTCCTGAGATATATTTTTTTTGTGTGCGTATATATATATATATATGTATATATATGGGGGGAGGGAGGGACACAAAAACAAAAGCATCTTGAAGACAAAAGGAAAACACTAATGAAGTTTGCTGCACGTCAGTGTAGAGGATGACATCTGTCATACAGCAAGAACGGGGTAATTTGAAGGGCTGGTAGCAGATATAGGCCCAAATACACAGTACCACGTACAAGGGTGTGCACTCAAGGGGAAAACATGAAGAACTTCTTGCAGAATCAAGTAGAAAAAACGAAGACAAAAACTGGTGTATTAGATGGAGGACACTTGCTGAGACAGCTCTGAGATGCACCTCAGAAGCACCTCATTGCTGGGGAACAGGGCTGCAGCCCCCCGGAGCCCCCTGCTGCCAGCCGAGCCCCATGGGCACCATCGAGATCGAAGCAGCACAACAGAACGGGAAACGGAGCGGAGCTGCTGGCTGCTCCAAGCTCAACCCAGCGATACGCATTCTGTAGTGAAGGTTTTAAGCTAAAGGACAAGGTCAGCACAAGTAGAAGTTGGGTACAAACAATCCCTAAATAAATTTAAGCCAGAAACTGGAAAATTTCTTACCACTGGAGGAGAATAGTTTGCCCATTCGGCAAGTAATACCACAAAAATGATTTTTAAAGTGGTACTTAATCAGATTACAGGAAGGGCTCTGATGCAGTTGCTTGTCATAGCAATGGACTAGATGCAACATGTGTGTTCATATCAGGGAAGAAAACAGACAAAAAAATGAAGTGGTATTAGCATTAGTTTTCTCTTTACAAGCAAATTCTTCAGCACATACCTGAGTGAAAGAAAACTGGAACCAGTACCCAACTAGTGAAGGAGCCAGATGCAGGCAGGCAAGGAGACTATCCACTGCATTCTCTTCTCTTCATAAAATATCCCTGAAATTGCTGTTCAGACACTAGTTTCATTTTAAAGACAATTCACAAAAAGAAGAAACAGAGCAGGGTGATACAAAGGGCAGGAGGGTTTTGTTGTTTTTTTTTTTTGCTTCAAGGAAAAAAAAATGGACCATTGGTGTTACCTAATACCTTCTAAAAAACTAAAAGGTCAGAAATATTTCTTAATTCACCAATAAACTCTCTCAAAGTATTTTTCTTCCACTACAAATCTAGCTCCTGATGTAGATCTCACCAAGATTTTCCAATCTCGGCTTTTCTGCGAGCGCTCCGGGAACATGAAGATGAGGGCAAAAGAAATGACGCATTTTACTTCATGGCTAAATTATTTTGGTTTTAATTTAGAAACAAATTTTTAGGTCCAGTGGAGACGCTTCTCTCAGATTAACCTAACACCAGAGGGCAAGCGCTCCAGCAGATAACTGACTCGAGAGCCAACCGCTACGGTCACATCTCCTCACTCGGGTTCCTTTAACGACTCCTGGATAATGCAACCAAATATCTCCCTTGAACAAGAAAGCTCACACGCCAACAAACGCGAATCACCAGGGCGGCTGGGATGGTGTATTTTTGCATTTGTGGATTCCCAACAACTCACTGCTTTCCAGGTCGATTTTTTGTTTCTTTCTGTTTATAAAGATAATAAACCTAACAGCAACCACCTAGTAAAACACGAGTTATTTAGCCCCTACAAGCCTCCGCAACTCGCAACAAGAATTAAAACGGATTTAAAAGATCTAGAGAGGACTAAAATCTAGTTTGTACAGTCGCACTTCAAAAGGGCAGGAAGATGGCTTCCTGCAGGTGTCCCTGCCCTGCTGCAGTGGCCAAAACCGCACCTGGACCTGGTAAGCTGCCTCGGGCAGGCCACCAGCACGCCTCGCGCTTAAAGCTGAAGAAAAGGCACGTGAGGGAGCAGCAAAATACCAGAGTCTGGTACAGTGGGAAAAACAGGCTGCTGACCCCTCAAACAAGCAGTCCTACACTCTAAAGGAACGAGAGCTGGTTCAAGTTATCCTACGCTCCAGATCTGTTACTGTTGGTAATCATATCATTACGTGTTTGTTGTTTTGTTTTTAAGGCAGGAGGAAAAAATGAATGTTTCTAGCAGCAAATTCCAGAAATTAAGTGATTACTATGTAAACATCACTGTATTAATTCTGAAATGTGGCAGTATACACACACACACAATACATATAGATACTATATATAAATATGATTCCCACTTCTCTATTCCTAATTGGAAGTAGCACAAGCTCCCTTCCATTTCAGAAATAACCCTACTTGAAACACCACTGATGAAAAGGAAAAGCAAGCCCTTTCAATTGAGCTATTCAGTCTTTTGTATCTCAATCTGAGATAGCAAAAGATGCATAATTATCGCCTCTGCCCAAAAACGATGCATTTCTAGTACGAAGTTAGTGAAGTCCCTATATATAAACACTGTATATAAACAAAGAATGAATAATCTATATTGATTGCTATTTGTTGAACAACGCATTCCTCTGAACATTTTTTAATCCAGCAGCTATCCCAGCCTGAGCCAGCCCTATAAAGAACAGTTGAGGCAGAGCCAGAAGGCAGAAAATGGAGAAAAACACAACCTCTGTTGATATAGGCTCTTCAAGGTAAGGTTGCTTCGTACGCAGACTTGCACGCATTCAGTCCCTGAAGCCTTCTATAAACTGCAGACACCATGATGAAACACTTTTCATTTTGTAAACACGCTACTGCTTTCCTGGCGTTTCTCTTGTAACAAAAGCAAATATACTCTGCCAGAAATATTAAGTAAGAATGGTCCTGTAGGAACTGGCAAATTCCATCACAAACCTCAAATGAAAGTGCTGCTGAATGGTAATAAACATCCCAGCATTTACAGTCCCTCTTCCACACACCAACAGAGGAGTAACAACATGCATAACATCCCTGCTATGCACTGTGAACAGCACACGCATCCAAAGGAATTGCTATATGGCCAAGGCAGTGATTATAAAAAGCAAAATTTCAACCATAATGGGAAGCAAGGGAGAGAAGTCAGGGCATCAGGTGTCTAAAATACAGCATTAAATAGACAGCTATTGCCTGAACATCAGAACAGGTTTCGGACAAGCGGCTCAGACCCAGCTCCCCTTCCTCACATCAAGAAAATAGGTAACCTTGAGAATCTGGATTCTTGATCTTGAATATAATATCTTTGTTTCTTCTCCTCTCTGCAGGCTCTGAACATTTTTAGTTTCAACATGATGAAGGTGGCAGAAACAAAGAATAATTTGAGCAAGCTGAATGTTCATTATCTTGTCATAATGCACAAGACTCGCATGTTCTGAAAGGCTTCTATTCTTTTCTTTAAATATTTTTATTCAAATAACCTCAAAAGATGTAGAACCTGAAGTTAGACTACAATACCCAGAGGGGAACCTGTATGTTCTCTTTTCCACCCTGAGGAAGAAAATATATATTTATACCTATGCATGCCACAGAAATACAGCCCACCGTGCTCCTTCCAGAGCCCTGCTGTATTAACTCACCTACTGCCAGTGTAAACCACCTGCAAGTATCTGACAGCCGTACCAGATCCAAAAGTCCAGCCAAGCCCACTGCTCCAGCAGTGGCCTAGTGTACATATTTTGAGAACTGTAAAAAGAATCGTGTGTGTGGAGGGGGGGGGGAAGAATCCCTCCTTACTGTATCAGATTTTATCAACTGGCAATTAGGGATTTTCCATGTTGGAGGTGATAATGTTTGGGATTTAACAGACGCTAACCATCCTTCTTCAGTTTACTGTTTGAAGATTTGATGACTTATCTTAGAGTTTGAGAGTACTCCTGCTGTCAGACTCGAACCCACCGTCTGAGAACCTCAACAGCAGTAAAGACCTCATGAAATTACAAGAAGTCACAAAGAATGGTTTTCCTTCCCCCACTCTATATTTGTCTCAACTGTACAGCATCAACCGAATCCCTGAGCATCTCTTCACCTGGACGGACAATCCCGTTCTGCTCAATTTCCATTTGTGTGGAGGCCACCACACAGCTCTAATCGCCACTGTTGACATGTACTCTTTTTGCTTTCTACCATCTCCTTTCTGTGATAAAAACGAAAGGATTTACACCCACTATGCAAGATACACAAACACTATACCTTTATAGCGAGGCACAACACAGGTTGCTTTTGTTTTTTGTTTTGTTTTGTTGTTTTTTTTGTTGGTTTTTTTTGGTTTTTTGGCTTATTATTTGAGTTTTCATATTATTTATCTTTCAGCTGCTGCCAAAGACTGAGCTGATATATTCAGATAATCTTTTACAGTGCCTTTTTTATTTAATTGTGATAGCTGATCTACGTAATAACCTGTATGTACATAGAGTTCTTCCTCCTCGTGTACATTTATCAACATCAAACCTCACCAGCCATTTCATCACCCCATCAGCATTGCTAGAGCCTTCTGCCACTCACCTCAGGTGGTTTTAGCTTTATCTTGAATGATTCCATATTCCTCGGGAAACCTTGTCTTTACATCTCCCCTGTTCCAGGGCCTATAGGCATACAGCACGCACCAGCTGGCTGTGTGACAGACCAGGACTGCGCTACCAGCCTCCCTCCTTCGCAAAAACTCACCCGCGACTGGGCCAGCAGAGGGTCCACCCGAAGGTTTTGAAATGCTGAGAGCCTTCAGCGAGGGGCTTTGATGTAACCTTCTTGGAAAACCACGCCAGCCAGCTCGCCTCCATCCACGTATTCACTGGCTCCTTCAAACAACTTTCCTCTGCAAGAGCTAATATTGACTCTTCCCCACGTTTTTATTAAGTCTATTCTTTATTACAGTTTCTATCAATATGCCCTGTACATTTACAGTCTGCCATTCCTTGCAACTCACCAAGCTCCAAAGAAAAGAAGGAAAAAAATCCTGGCATCACATTTGTAATCCTCTATTCTTCAGCATCAAGGCCGACTTAAGTAATAGGTTACACACCAGAGTCAGAGGCTCATCAAGTTCACATTCAAATGCTTTTAGAAATCTTGATTTAATACCATCTGGTCTCGATGATTTGTTACAGCTCCTTTCACCAATTAATTACAAATCCTATTCCACTGACACTTCAATTTGAGACAGTTCCTCAGAAAAGTCTTCTGGAAGAAAAAGGCTCCAACAGACACAATCTACCCTACCATCCTCTCACATGCAAAGAAATACTTCAGTTTCCACATTCACATTCCTATCTTTCTTGAATGCTCCTTTTACACCAGGAAGCCAATCTATTTGGGAAAGGTTTTATCAGTAGCTTTTACTTACAGTAGTTAATAAGCTGATCTTCAATCACTGAAGTAGACTTTCCTATTTCACTCTTACATTTAACTTCACTGAATTTAATCCATTTTCTAGTCTCCTTGTTTTATGACGACTTCCTCTTTCCAAGAAGTGTCTTTTTACTTTCAGCAATCTTCTTTTGTTTGACAATATTCACTTTTCCCCTCTCAGGAAAACTTTTTTATTCATGTTGCAAGTTTGCTCTGAGCCTCTTCACACACCGTCTCTTTACACAATAACCGTGCTTCCTGCGGCCAAGTTATACTTTTAGCCTAGGAACAGAGAAGGAATTCTCATCTTCATTATTTTCATGTTATTCTCATTATAAAAGTTGAATATGACAGTGATGGTGTGTTTTGTTTTTTAAACCAAGTACAAGGCAGTCACTGTTGCAGTGGCTTTACTCTGCTTCTACCTCGAGTCTCCTACTCCAAGATTTGATTCTCTTCCCAGGGACTCTCCACCGAGCTGCTCCTCCAAGAACTCATTTATGACGTTTCAGGCATAACCCCTGCATAAAACTCGTCATGACATGAAGACAGCCCCCATAAGGGTAAGAGAGGCTGAGATTTTTGTTCTCACAGCCTTTATAATCTTTTACCTGCATAGTAGCTGCTACTGATGTGGCAAAATAGTTGTAGTCATTGAACTGACAAATGATCACTATTGGCTATACTCAGATCCCTAGAAATTAAGAAAAAAACCTTCAGTTTTCATCTGCTGCATCTGGAGAGACTGGATGACCCAAATAGCTTGTGTTGATTAGTCCCGAGTCCCATCTTCGGTTTCACACAGAACACTTTCACAGAGGAAGACTGAACAATCTGTCCAGCACTGCAACACCACCAAGACCTCCAGCTGACATCAGGGCCCACAGTAAAAAAAAAAAAAAA
>VXAA01000742.1:543991-582711 GCA_013399115.1 Anseranas semipalmata
AAAAAAAAAAAAAGGCTTCGCGAACAGGCAATGAGGAATGGCACCCAACCCATACATTTCAATTGAAAACAAGCCTACGAATAATACTGATGTGTTACTTGCATTGTCCCAAAGATGGGCTGCATGAGAATTACTTGATAGGTACTCTATTCTTCCACTTATTTTTGCCTAAGAGCAAGTCATAAAGAAATAGTAATAAAAAAAAGTTATTACTTTCAGAAAATGATTTTTTTTGTGACATTACTTGATTTTTTTTTTTTAAATCTTCTTGCACTGCCAAGAAATCACAGAAACTAGAGGCAGAAGAAACCTGTAAGGTTACCCTGTCCCCAGGTTGCTCCCACAGCGGAGTTCCTAATAGCCTGTACAATGCTGCTGCTTACTGCCAAGTTACAAAGACCTGTGCAGAAGTTAGACTACCGATAAAATAAGCACAGTTTCTGTAAAATGCTTCCTCATCTTGTTAGAAATCTTTGCAAGTGTTAATAAAACAGGGAAGGAAAAAAAAACAGTCAGTAATTTCAATGAAATATCATGAGGATATTAATGAATTTATCATAAGGCTACCTCGTCAAGGAGAATAAGAAGGTATGACATAAAACAAGCTTCTACTATGGACTGAAATATAATTACAAAATAAGAAAGTAAAACTATCAGTTTTCAGTAATACTTTAATGCTTGGAAGGTAGTTATTAAAAAACAAGATTCATCAATATACCTTGCTAATAAAATCATGGAAAAGTAGGCAAGAAGCAAGCTGGGAGAACAACTAAACTGATTTGTCTGGTCAGTGAAGATTGCTTTAAATACTTCACTGTGTTAGTAGAAGCTATTTCTTAGATCTGCATTTAAAGAACAGCTTTTGAGCATGGCTAAAACTCACTGGCATACTGGGGTTGTTCTTCCCCCCATCAAATTACTCAGGCAAAGAAAAAGCATCTCTACTCTAGAAGCACACCAAAAGCTTAATAATTAAGGAACACAATTGTGCATGAATGCCAGGCTAAATAACAGCAACAGTAAAAGAAGCCACGTGAGTAACTCGAAATCCAAAGAGTTCTGAATTAGTTATTAAGTTTGATTGTGAAGCACTAGTTGAAGACAGCAAGATAAGGCTCTTACGAGAAACAAGCCTCTCACTGAGAAGCCTAAAGAAGGCGGGTACAAAGGTTTGTCTTCATTGCAACAGAGAGAATGGAAGTCCGAGCATTTAAAAAAAAGGAAGTGACATTAGGGATTGGAATTATCTGTTGCACTGCTCCATAAGGAAGAAAGCTCAGCCTAGTACTTTAGATGGGTACCCGGTCTCTGGTCCCCATGCTGCTCTGAGCATGCTTTTCCAGGAATTACAGGTAACTGACATTGCCAATGCTAACACCTTCGAATTTCAACCAGACCCCGTCTACCTCAAACTAATTTGCCTGTGTTTGGCTAGTGAGCACGACTCCACTTTAATTCCGGTTCAT
This sequence comes from Anseranas semipalmata, assembly GCA_013399115.1. Lineage (NCBI taxonomy): Eukaryota > Metazoa > Chordata > Aves > Anseriformes > Anseranatidae > Anseranas > Anseranas semipalmata. The sequence continues at coordinate 545,458 of VXAA01000742.1, forward strand.
CTCACAGGATCCTTTCGCATACCCAACGCCCGGTGAGGTGATCGCGGTGCAGGAGCCACAACGTGCTGCAAGCCACGCTCCTCGACTCGGCACGGCATGGGGAAGGTCACGCAGCTGCCCAGTACGGGCACTGCCCCATCCATCGCTACTAAACACCAGCCTCCTGTCAGCAACACAAGCGCTGGTCCTTCTGGGTGGACCGGACAAGGAAGGAATATTTGCCAGGTGGGACCTTGGAGGGAGGCGTTTTGTGCATCAAGGGAACGGGAAGAAAGCTGAAGGATGCAGCGATAGCAAATTCCAAAGCTCCCAAAGAAAAAACATCTGCATCTCAATGCTTGACAGTAAAGAGGGTTTTTTGAGACAAAGAACCTAGCAAAGAAGAAGCAGGAATACCCATCTTACCCAGGAACAGAGAGCGGACCATTCACACAAAGCGCCAAGGAACAAGGGAAAAGTAACACTTCAAAGAGCCCTTATCCATCTAAAAGACAACCTGAAACCGGAGAGAAGTCTCTCTTACATAGGAACCATTCCCTGTTTAATGTATTTCCTGTTTGAGATGTTTTGAAAATAGGAGAGAAAGTTATTTACAGCACCAGTGATGTCAGCCAACTGCTCATACACTTCCACTGACAGTCTTCCAGCAGGGACATCGCAAACTGTCCAGAGTCGCTGCTACAAGTACAATATATCAAAATTAATCTGGCACCTGTGTAAAATTTGGCAGTCATACCCAATAAACCATTTCGACCATGATGTAGCGGTGACTGACAACTCTAGCAGCACGAACGCGGCACAGAGCTGCTCTCCACGCCTCATTACGGGGCTGCGCCAGCCGATACCCACAGCACTGCCCGCCTGTTGTTACCAGCCCCATTACAGGGCTCTACAAAGAGACCAAATGCCCTCTGGAACCTCAAAGAGCACAATTTGCCTGTAAAACAGCAGCAGAAAATGTCAAGTAACTACGAGAGCCCCAGTAACGGGGCTGTAAGCATCATCAATAGGCTGTACACCACGCAGCAATGGGGGAGCAAACGGATACAAGAGAGCAACTCCATCCGCCCCCGGACGATTTAAATTCTGAGAACGGGCACATCCCTAACCAAAGCACCACAGCGTAACCATGAAATACCATGCAGACGTTTCATCGCCGTTTTGCATTCTGGCTTTTCTTGTGTTGCTTAATGCATTCCCAACGACGATCATCAAAACACGGAGACCACCGGGGAGCGGGGCCGCGCGGGGCCCCCCGCAGCTCCGCGGGCACCAGGCTGAAGGTACAGAAACGCCTCCTAACTGGGTACGCATTTGTTCTTCACTTCGTACAGCATTTACAAGGTTGTGCATAATCATTTGAAGGCATGCAAATCATTTTTATTTTGTGTATTACCTAGGAAATTAAGTGCTGCCTTCTCCTTTATCTTGTTAGCACAAGTCATTACATCTTTTTCATATGCCAAGATAAATTTAACACACATTCATTGGTTTCTAAGGAAGAAGAAACTGTAGGCATCAAATTATATCTAAAATGCATTTAATTCCCTCTGCTCTTTTAATTGTATGTAAAGAGCATGACTCTTCCCTGGTACAAACTTCAGCTTCCCCAAGCTTACTACTAAAATGTTATTTTCCTGTCAATATCATCTGCTACTTAAAAAAATTAAAAAATAAAAACACAAAACCAAAAACTAAAAAACCACCAACTAACTACCTTTAGAAGATGCCACCTTTTTACTGACATCCTGTTTTCAAATTACAGCAGCTCTATCGCTGTTACTAAAGCCTGATGCGACCACTGAAAACACAATGGGTTTCCTGGCCCCAACCACCTTTTCCTCTCCGCCGTGCCGAGGACTCTCCTGCTGTAACTTTAATGAAGCTCCTGCTTCTGTGCTCGTACTTCGTGGGCACACGTCCATCACTGCTCCCCACGGGAAGGGCAGGCAAAGTGTTAATCCTTGCCGCTGAGCCAGCAGAGGGAGCACAGAACATATTTTGACCAAGATTCATAATTGACTCTTTAAAAAGAAATGAAGTTGGTCATAGTCATTGAAATTGCTCGGATTTTAAGCAACCTCTTCCATCAGATTACAGAAAGTTCCACATGGGGTTAAAGCCCAATGGCAAAAGCTCTTTTAGCACCATAAAGTACCAACGAAACCTTACATAATTTCAATTATTAAATGAGCAAAATATGTTTTTGTTTTGGAGCCACGTTGAACAGCCACCCGGGTATTCTCTTTAAGCACTCAGCAGAGTAATGAATTGATCAGCTGCGAACACTGGCAGAGGAACAGCGGCTGCCTGTAAGCACCTCTTCTTCCACGCAGTCCTGCTATCCGGCAAGGTCTCGACTTCTGCTAAGAGCCCAGCGGACATCCGCCCTGAAAATAGATCCCGGCAAAGCTGTCTAAAAAAGGCGACCCAACCCTTCACCACAAGAGCGAAAGAAATCACATCACGCATTGAATTTTATTTAAGGAAAGCAGGGTGTAAGAGGGAAGGAAGGAGCCATTTTTACTTCTCCAATTAAAAAAAAAAGCAGGCAATATATTTCTGCACCATCTGAGGTTTCGGTACTCATTAGCGCATATAACTGATACATTCTGTGACGACCATTTTACTACCTCACCTCATTTACTTTGTCTTTCAATAACAGTATTTCTACCCACAAAAATGAACATAATGAGAAAAAATACATACAAAGCATTCAAATTAACAAATTCGGAGATGTAACGTTAAGCTGTAGGTTGCTACAGAGAATGAAGCCTCAATTTACTTGACTTAATGCAGAACACTGGGATATTTTTTCCTACCAACTGTACCATCATCATTTTCCTAATGAGAGCACCCAGACATAACAACTTTTGCTACTGAACTATGCATGAGCAGTGAGGCCAATCCAAAAGAACAAGGAAGGAATAAGATTCAGCACTGCAAGATGGCCAGGAATATTTTGTTATGTAAGAGCCTATTACCCACATTACAGAACCAAAGGTTAAGAAACTCTCCCATGGGATGCTCTGCTAACACCCACTGGGCTCCAGAGCCCTTGAGGGAGTATCAGAGCGGATGCAAATGAGTCAGCAATTAAGGTTCACAAGGTCGCTTTCACTCCAAGCGCCTTTTCCCTTGCGTTCATTCCTATGACCTCAAAGTGCTGGAGCGCAGGGCAGACTGATGCACACCGTGCAGGCTGAGTGTGTCAGCTTCTCACAGCTCCCACCGCGCGCTGCCCAGGACCCGCAGCTGCACGGCCACCCCAGCACCAGCCCCGTGATGCTCCCAGCACCGACTGGCAGGCATTTCCCACACCTCTTTTTTTTTTTTTTTCCCCCTTCTCCTTTTTTAACCTCTTAATTGAATGAAAAAGGGTAAGAAGGGTAGGTGTTCTACATGCTGATAGCACAGCATGCACCGTGCAATAAATAAAATGTATTTTTGAGCTTACGTGAAGCTGTTCCAGAGACTAAATAAAAAGCCAGGAGCCCTTTGCAGAAGACACTAGGGCTGAACTAGAGTTTGGGGTTTCTTTTTAAACTACATTTCACACGTACTTTCTGAATAGGTGTGTGAGTATCTGACGCAGAGGTCTCCTCTTGTCCCAGTCCAAGATCACAGAGAGAAGAGAGCGCATTTCCTGGTTTTCACCTCCTTGCACATGCAATGATCTAAGAGCTTTTTTCTCTTTGCAGGCTGAAGACTAGAAAAAAAAATCACAGTTTTTCGGGAGAAACATCCTCGCTCTGCTGGTTGCCCTACCTGCAGGGAGCGAGGTCTCCCAGATGAGCCCAGCGCTCCCTAGGATGCGCGCGGAGCAAAGTGCAGCCAGCAGGACGGACGCAGCAGCCGGAGCTAGCGGGGCTGCAGCCGGACACCCACATGCCGGGACCCTCGTCACCACGATGGCCTCCTCCCCCGGGGGGATGCTGGAAACGTTCTTCCTCCAAACAGAGCAACCCCGTCAACGTCAGCACACTCAAAACCATCACTCCGTCACAGCTATCCTACGGCACTTTCCTTTTGCATTCACCTGAAATAACAAACAGCAGCAACTTATCTCCTTAAATAGCTCATTCTGCTGGCACAGAGTTCAGACACATCTGCTAACACCAGTTAAATGCCTGGGCTTTCTGTACCAGCAATAGTTCTCCAGAGTACCGGCATGGTAAGACATTTTGTATAATCCATTCCCCACAGTTACGGCTGTTAGTGATGCATTTTTCCTAATGGCTATTGCCAGAGGCTTTGTAATACAGGGAAATAGCGGATAGCCTTGTCTACGGTCTCTGAACAGCACAGAAGCTGTGTGTGTATGGAAATTACGGATTTCAGGTGTCATTGCTTTAAAAAGAACTGCGCCTCTAATCAAATTAGGTCTGACTCTGGACACCCAGAGACCCAGGACGAGGAGTACTTCGCCCCCATGTCTAAAGCTTTTGCAGCATCTATCAACACAGGTATAAACAATGCAATAAATCCGTGATGTTCCACACCTAATGAAAATGTGCCCTTGCATTTCCAATTTTTGCAAACACGCTAAGATTAGATGTGCCTGTCTAGAGTAGAACTAAAATTTCAAAATGAACAAACACATACATTATTATTCACGCAATGCTAAGTCTGTATCCTCTTAAGACACAGCAGAAACAAGCCTGTTGTAAAATTGCTTTTTTCCCCCCTCTGCCTCCATGCACACTGTGCACGCGTTACAGACACTTGCTCAAGGTGTCACTCCTTCGTGCACTTAACAGTTTCTGTGATCTATTTTGCCGTGAAAAATTCTAAACTGTACTCAAGTCCCTTTCATACTACAGAAAACATAAATACAGCTTCCGCAACAGGGCACCTCAGAGGTTTCCACATCTCTGCAGTGCTTGGTTACATGAAATAAATATATAAAATAGTTAGACATACAGAAACTAAAGACACCAAAGCACAGACTTTCCATCTGTGCTGTTACAGCCTTCCATCTCATTACATTACCTTCACTGCATTCACCAGCCAGACAAATTTTGTATAACCTGAAAGTGCTGAAGCTCGGATTCTCCCAAGTCACCATAAAAAGTATATGGTCTATGTGCTCCAGTGCTTCTTACCATCATTCTGATTTTGCAGAAAGTTCAAATGGAAATAGCTTAATATCAAAAATATATTAAGCATTTTTCTGGTAAATACTTCAGTATTTCTTCACTTCCCTGCATTAAGCTTAATGAAAAGCCTCCAGGAATCACGCAACATCCCAGAAAGAGGCAGGGATACAGCAGTGTTAACGAATGACTTAGTGACAAAAACCACAAACGTCCCAAAATGCAGCTTCATGGACAGCCCAGCACGCTATCAGACCTCAGTGGTCGAGGCAACACAATTTAAAAACACTCTAAAAGACATTTTTTCCCTCCAGTGAGGTAAGAGATTATATGTTAAAAAATTTATAAGTATGCCAGTAGACTCATCACATTCAGAAACATTTGGTTAATATAAAAACTGCATAATTAATTTGCTCTATCAATTTTGTTCTGTAATGACCTCACTTCTAATGATGTAAGCGATATCTTTTTTGAATGATGGTCTATGAGCTGATGGTGTTACCACCCGCTGTCATACTGGTTGGCCACAGTACGCAGGCTTCAAGCTAAATGCAAAAGACTCTAAGAGCAGGAGACCCAAACTCAGAAACCGGCCACGTAACCGTATTATGCACACACGCACGCCACGCATTAAACCTCGAGCTCTCTGCACGCCAGTCCTCGCAGGTAGGCTCTGCCCTGCGCATCTGAGCACGCCAGCACCAACGCAAGAAGCCGCCCAGAGCGGACCAGAATGCGGGGACCAGCCGAGGCGGCCCACCCGCTGTCCCCCCGCACGGGAGCTGCTTCCGGATAACAAGTTACAGCTCTTCAAATTATCGATTTGACTTTCAGGGCTGGTGGCGAACCCAGGTTTGAAGCTCGGCATACCGAGTTTTACAAGGCTTAACGCTCCGACACGCTGTGAATTAACCAAGGGAGCGGGTCAGCTGGAGGAGAACTGAGGAGAAGTTACACTTTTACAAACTGCGTTTCTTCAAAGCTCATGGAAGTTAAAAGGCGTGCAAGAACCCAGAATCGGTATTTGAAATGCAAAACTGGCAGCTCAGTCTCAGAGATGAGCAGATCCACCCCTACAAAGCACACAGGGATTTCAGCTCAAACTCCACTCCAAGACAATGAAACCTGGCACACTGTCTACCATGCAAATTTCTTTCCCTCCAAACCTTAAGTCACAAAAATTATCTCCAGCACCATTCTGTTTAATATAACGTACACCTGTTCAACAAGCAAATGGAGGGCTATCTCAAGTCCGCACCGAATTTTATTGAGTAATGTTTTCAAAAGTTCCTGCTAGAGGGCTGATGTTCATTCAAACAACGTAAACTGCATCTGACATGTCAGCGTTGGTGCGCAAAGCAACTCGAGCAAAAATCCACCACTGCCCAGAGCTGTATTACATCGAGGCTGGGGTCTCATACATCTTCATAACTATCCAGGTGACAACAGGATACCAGGATTCGCCGGGAAGCGCAGAGATAAGCTGGAAACACTGTCAACTCAGAATAATTCTCCCACTTTCCTCACGCACAAAGCTCCACGAAAGAAAAAAAATGAAAAACTGAAAACAGATTTCTAGTAAGGTAGAAGATTATTTTGCATTGTGGGAACAGCAGCAGATCTCACGTCCTTTAGCAGAGGCAGCACCAGCACTTTAGCAGAAGCAGCTCTTTTCACCATCAATAAGCATTCATCCAAAATTGTAATTGAAACCATGCCTGTGTAAACGTCGTTATTCGGTTCCATGCCAGGGGTTCCTTCTTAGATGAACATTAAGATCATATAAATAAGCTTTCTTGACTGAACTGTTTACCAGCTGTTCTCTTTACTATCAGTCAACACCTACATACATGCAAAGTAAAGGTACAGGAAGAGTACAGACAAATATTTGATGTGAACAGATTGGCCCCACTTTGCTCAGCTCACAGTGTACCTAGCAAACACCAAGAACACACAGAACTCAAAAGAATAATTAATGCCCGAATACCAGATTAACAAAAGGCTTCCCTCAGACCATCACTTTTATACTAGCACCCAGCAAATTTATAACTAAATTTAGCTTCCTTCCACATCAAATTCTTTGTAGACACCACCTGTAACATTACCGAGAGAAACAGAGTGCTGCTTGGAGAATCACAGCAGACCGATGGCACGAGCTGCATTTCCTTGGCTATCCCAAAATAGCCTGGACTTGCACAGTAACATCACTGGTTCTTGAAACACCTGCGTGCACACTGGCTGAAAAGTTTTAAAAGCATGTGCTACAACACTAAGGCAAGTCCTGGTTCAGAAAGTTAAAAATGCTTTTGCTCTACCCTGAATATCCCAGTGCAACTGGAGAACAGGAAAGCACGGGTCAATCAGCTTGCATGACAAACCCTGTCCTACCACAGCTCCCCATCCCTCAAGGGACAGCCTATCTGCACAACTTCACCACGGATGAGGGGTTATGAAAGTCAGATAAGATGAGTCAAGGTATATTGCAGGCTTAGTCAACATATGCGAGCAATCAATATATGAAATAACAAGGCAAGGTTCCAATTACATTGCACCTCCTAGCAAAGACTTTTACCTCCAGATCAGCAAGCTCGAGTGCTTGTGTGTGATCACAAGCTCGCCGTTCACATATCTGCTTTCCCAAGCAGCTATCCATAAACTGCTGACAGACGATATCTAAAACAACGTCGCAAAGGGGCAACTTCTTGCGTAGCTGCTGCCAGAGTAAATCCCAGTTCTTGAGGATTTCCAGCAGAAGTGCAGAGTCCTACCAGGACAACTGAAGATCCTCTTGATAAATGCTAAGGAAACTTGTCTTAATTTCAGCACAGGATACAGTACCAGAACCCTACAGGTGTAATCAGTCAGCAACCCAGTTGTTAAAACTATAGGAAGAAATGAAATTAAGGCTGTGAATGGAATTACAGTCGGAAAACAAAATTACTAGCTTCACAGCAACCTTTTACACAATGCTATTTTAAATTAAGAAAGGTCCTTTAAATGCACTTAAAAGAACACAAGTTTTTTCATAAGCAACTAGATGAACTCATCCATATGCTATGGCTTTATCAAAACGTCACCACTGTGAACCTCAGCAATGACTAACGATCGAGTATAATTCAAGAAACAATAACTACTAAATTTGCATTTACACATAAGCTTCTTGTAACTGAAACAGATGATGGCTAGCAAAAGAGCTGGCAAGAGGGTTTTTTCCACCCCTATCTTACATCAGCGGGAAGTCCTTTGGCAATATAAGGCACAGAACATTACCTATGTGTAGCAATTAAGGACAGAGAAGGCAACACTCAGCTGGATGTATAACAATAAAGATAGCAGAACAGATGTCTAAGCCCTCTCCCAAAATATCCCAATAAAAATCCTTTCTCAGGGTGGGATTTTCATTTAGACAACGAACATATTCTCCAGATACCGCAGCTAGCTCAGTCTTTCTAAATGACTGCACAAACAGCTCCACTTCTGAAATAAGTAATATCAAATACATTTTCTTCCATCAGATAATTTCCTTACCTAAGACATTTTCAGGACCAGCTTCCTTTAAAAACAAAAAAAAATTGGTCTTCTCAATAATCCAAAAACATTAAACTGCTTGCTAGAAAACACATCCTCCTAAATTTATCTTACATATTATTTAATATACCATTTTGTAGGAAATCAGCTTCACCATAAACAAGAGTGTTTTTTCCGATTCACTAAAAGCTGACAAATTCTAGTACCTGCATATCATGTCTTATATGCAGTATTAACACCATGTCTTGATTAAAGGGCAGAACAAGGAAGACATCTTCAGCAAATATTATGGTGTTATTTCAACATTAATATCTAATCAGAAAGTTTATAGTCATAAATAACCATATAAGTATACAGCACATTATCTAATACATTTGTTTTGAAATATATCAAGGTTAAACCATTGCTCAAGATAATGATGCAAAGCGTTGACTTAAAGTGTGCATTATTTACAAGAGCAAGCACCAGCTTCGGAATTTCAAGCTAAATTTTCGCTAGATACCATCTAAATTGCATTAAAAGCATATAGAGTGTGCTAACAAATAAAACAATTCCTCAGGAACATTCTTCTTAAGTTGCCTTTTTTATATATCTATAAAATAAATTCATGTAAAAAAGTATATTCTGCTGATGAGATAGTAAAAATAAATAAATCCAGACTGCATTCAAATGAATTTTCAATATGAAGTATATAAAATTATGGTACCTCTGCAGCTTAGAGGAAGAAAGAAAATGATATAGCAACAGTGACTTAGGTATTGCATGGAATTTATTTTTTCTTAAACAGAAGTGGATTTTACAATCAACCACTCTTTTCTTTATTCTGCAGTGCTGTCTGGCAACTCTAATCTGGTATCAAGTTTCCCCAAAAAGTCTGGTTTTTCTTTAAGAAAAATGGTCTACAGGAAGGAATACTGTTGACCAGCAGTCCTCCTCCTAGCAAAGGATACATTATTAACCAAAACCGTACAAATAGCAGCCTAAGGGTCAAACCTCCAGATCACATGAACTCATCATCCCTTCACCAGCTTTAAATCAAACTCTAATCCAAACTAATTAAAAACTAAACCCGGCGCTGAGAAGAGCGCAGAGAAACTCTGTTAACCGCTTCTATTCTACCAGCCTCTCGCAGCACAAAATCACTCCCGCGCAACTGGAGGCCCCTCGCGCCCAGACGCGCCGCAGCACTAACGAGGCAGCGGCACTAACGAGGCAGCGGTGCCCTGGCTGCCCTCACGCCGTGACCCACACAAGTGAGGGACCTGCGCGTCCCCCGCTGCCATCCCACAGTCTCAGGGCTCGTGTTTCCCACCGAAGACCAGCAATGCACAGCCCGGAGGGGTCTGTCCCCCGGCAGGACCCATTCCACGCACGTGCCCAAGCTCTGTAAGACGCGTGCCCGGGGCGTCCAGCCCCCAGCCCGCCATCCGCCGACGGACAGACGGATCCGGCTAAGTCAGCGCAATCCCCTTCCATGGGTACGCACAACATTGCTTTACGAATGGCTGAAATGGATTTAGAATCGTTCGTTACTGTAATGCCAAGGGTGTCAACAATACATCCGGGGCTTTGCAACCCCAAATGGTAACGAAAATTAAAATCACGCTCTTATGAAAACTTTCCTAAGCTCAAGGCACTTTCACAGTCTGAAGTCATTCTCCTAAACACTATTTATGCAGACACAAAAACTATCTCAAACACGGGGCATGAATCCTATAGCATATATCTGTATTCTTGTCTCATCTGGTAAGCAAATCAGCATTCAAACAGCTAAGTTAGCATATTGAAATGAGCTACTTTCTAGGTATCTGCTGTATTTTGCAGTCTGAATGTCAATAAAGAATTAGGATTCACTCAGAGCCAAGAGACCATCCAGACCGTCTGAGCACAAGTTTTTCCTCTTCTGCTAAGATAAATAAGGTTGTGGGTTTTTTTTTTCTCCTTTCCTGGAAGAATTAAAAAGCCAGAAACCGATGGTTTAGAATTTGAAGTACTGGATGATTCTCAGTTACTGGAAATTTTAAAAGGTTTTACTTTGAAATCAGAATGAACCAGTTTAAATCCGAGCTTTGCAGGAAATCATTATTTCAACTAAGTAAGAATTACCCTTCTCCACTGGCCACCGCTATCAGGGCTCAACAGCCAGTCCCAAGCTGCTATTAAACTATTTATTTGGAGTGACTAATACTAATGGGATGAAATCTAATATTTCATTTGACATATACAAAGCCCACTTCCAAAAAAAAAAAAAAAGTGCAAGCACCGAGTTACAGCACAGAGTGCAAAGTTTCCCTGGCTCAGCCAGCCCGGGGAGCACAGAACGCACGGAGACGGAGGCAGCCAGGAGCCAGGAGCCACAGCGACTTCCCCCCGAGCCCAGCTCCTCACTCTGTAGCATCAGCCAGTCCAACGCAGTGAGACAGCAGCTCAACCACAACACCACAATACCTTTGCATTTCATTTAGATTTGCCATGTTGCAAGTTTCTTTGTGCTTAAGAAGTTTTCTTCTTGCAGCACCTTGAAAAATTAGTCTTTTTAATACCAAAAGGAGAACTGATCAAGAAGTGAACAGCACAGTCCAAAAAGGTTGATGATTCAGGGATCTGAAATTCAGTTTCTTCAAAAAAAGAGCCAAACACAGACCAGATCTGGGGGCAAGGGGTGGGGGACCTCTCTTTAGCAATGCCTTGCCTGGAAAAACGGTTAAGAATAAGATATCACAAAAATGTAATCCTGCCTCTCCCACTCAGCCCGCCACGTGTAGGAGTTGCCCCCTCTCTCCCTCCCCTCGGATGACTAACTCAGCAAACGTTTCACCAGGATATTTGCAAAGCAAAGCGCATTACAAAAGTCTTAGAGATATCCATTTCACAGGAACTGCTGAAAACACGGGATTCATCCGCAGGCGGGGCGGCACCACCACGTCAGCGGGCAACCTCCCCGACGGGGATCTGGCTGGCCTCTGCAAACCCCAGTTCACAGGACCCGGTGCGCTCACTGGGCATCGCGCTGGCCCCTCGTCCATCCCAGCACCAGCAGCGCTCCTGCTTAGCTGGAGCAAGGAGCTAAAAGCTCTGCCAGTTTTGCTGCCAGTCCCAAACTGGCAGTGCTGCTAATTCAGCGCCAAGCGGCTCGCCGCCATGCCACGCAAGCACCGGCACGAGAGAAGCGGGGCTGGTGGCACGAGCAAGACCTTCCCCGGCATCGGCATCCAGCCCGCACGTTGGCTTGGCTGTACCACAAGCAGATCAAAGCAGAGAGGGGCTGTGAAGTGCTGAACCAGAAGGACCACTGGAAGGTCACAAGGAAAAGGGGGCGAACCTTTCTATAAGCCTTTCAGCTCCAGGAAGCCCAATGCATGCCGTGATAAAATTGGTAACTACAAATTTTAAGGTGAAAAGCTGCTAAAACCATCGCATCTTTGATCTACTAAGTCCCTTAAAGAATTGCATCAACTGCTAATTACCTCCTGTAAACATGTCTTCTATGTTCTCACTGCAAATTGTCTAGCTTCAGCTATCAATTTTGGCTTTTCCTGTAGCTTTCTTCTTGCTGTTTTTTCTAAATTGATATCTTTCTTTTATTTAAGTATTTCTAAGCAACAGCAATGTCACCTCTTCACCCTCTCTTCAATGAACAGCCTGAGCCTTAAATCACTCACTGAAGTGTCCCCCAAACTTGAATCATTCTTGAAGATTTTATTGAAAACGTTCAAAATACTGAACGTTTTTAGAAACATGAGCAGTAGAACAGGACACAAATACTCCCGCAGCAATCACATCATCACCAAATGCTAAGACATCATCATCTTAGTATTTTCCCCCACTATAAAACTCAAAAACATTTTAGGTCTTTTAACTACAGAATCAGTGACAAATGCCTTAAAAAATCAGACATAGTAAGTCAAATCCTCTTCGACTAACACTACATACAATTCAAAGTGAAGTAGAAGTGGCAGATAAAGAACAGGGATATGTAAAACAACATAAAACAACTTTGGATTCATGTGTCTGAAGGAGAAGTTCCAATTAAAGACCTTCAAGAAGAATTTCCAGCTCTCCACTTTTGCTTTTATCACCCCAGTACTCTCTACTCTAAACAGCCTTTTTGCTCCGCCTTATGCCCAAAATAAACCAAAAGAAAAGTCCAAGTAATAACATCAAATAAAATGTATGAGGTTTTTTTTGCTGCCTCCACTACAAGCAAACACCAGAGACGCCATTTATGAAAGTATAAAGCAACCCAAGGATGGTAAAGGCAAAATATAAAATATGCATTTACGCATAAATATTTTACATGGGTGAGATAAGACCTTTATAGTCAAACTGGGGGTGTTTTCAGGCACAATTTATTACATTTCATGCAACTTGCAGAAGGTTTTCTATTTCATATAAATCCCTAAAGTACCATCTTTATGAATGCGAGCAAAAAATGTCCCTTCATGCCTATTTTATTTGCCTTAAATTCTCTTTTTGGACACTTTCAAGTCAAAATCAATGTTACACTTAATATACTCTACGAAAACAAACAGATCTTTCTTTATGACTGCTAATAGAGACTTTTATAAACTTCAAAACCCAGTGTTTGGCTTAATAAAGTCCTACTGATTGATTTTCATAATTGAAACCAACGTGGCTCCAGGTCCACCCCACCAGGAAGGGCGCAGTCGAGACCCTTGCCCTTCTGTTGAGAAGGGTACCACAAGCTTTCTCCGTAAGTTACACAGCAAGGGAACATCTCCATTTCCGAAAAACATAGCTCTTCCTCCGAAAGGACCGCCAGTGCAGCACCAACCATTATTTCTCCCTTTATGGTGTTCTAGGAGATTTGTGGGAAGCTTCTCTTTAGGATTTTGGGTCCATAGTCCGTGAATCAAGGACTAAGCAGAACCAAGCCAAGAACCAGGGTTTTCTACCATGGGAACACTCAGATTGCCACCGCCGAGCTCTCAGCAAGCTGTTTGTCAGACTGCACCAGCCTGAATAAAAGAGTGCCGTCCGTAACGATACAAGGGTGACTGAAGCCTGTCCTGCTCTGACGGCAGCGAACATCCTTCCAGCAGAAACTGCAGCCACAAAGAAGAGCGTGTCTTGAATAGCAAATTTGTATGATGAACATTTACAAATCTGCCAGAGAATCTGGATACTGGGTCACAAAGCAGGTCACCTGAAAACTCAGCATTATGCAAAACATGAGCTGCGTGCTTTCAAAAGTCATCCAAATTACTTAACTTTCACATAGGAACAATTCCCCTGGGGAAAACACTCACCTTGTTGAAATAATGCAGGCCACTCAAAAACCATTTAATCCATTTTAGGTCCCACTAAATTAAGTGGAAGTCTTGGACTTAGTACAAAATATCTGCGGGCCACCAGCAATACAGTGCAGGAAAATGTTTTATTGACAGCATCCAAACGACAAACATCCAGCTGTAACACGCCGAGTAACCCACTCAGAAGCCTCAGGTGTCCCCGAAATCTGCGTGTGCGTTAGCAGGTCTGCCTTACAGGAGGGGCCGAGCAAGAAGGCCCCACGAAGCCACAGCAGCACTGGCAGGCACGTGGCTCGTCTCTGGCTGCAGACACGAGGAGCTTCCACAGTGACGGCAGCGTAGGCAGGACTCGGGCCTCAGGCGTTCTTACTGCCGCACCACAGAAAAGCTGACAGAGCCCAGACGGGCAACGCGGGGAGAAGAAGGCTTAGGTGGTGTCTACACACCACCTTGCTAAAGCCTTCACGGCCCATCCCCACAGATAGCATGGTTAATGACAACAGGCTGGATCCTTCCATTTCAAGACAAAGCAAGGACAGCAGAGTGCCCGGTGAGGGGCCTGCAGGCACACCGCAGCCTGCGCACCGTGCTGCCCGCGGCCCCACTCCCCGGGGACGCCCCACACGCTCCCAAAAGGCACCCACAGCCCTCCCGCCAGGACAGGGGCCTGGCTGAGGGCTGACCCCAGGCACCACCGAGGTGTTCAAGGCCTCCCTTGTTCCTCCTTCGCTCCCCTCTGCCTCGCTGCGCAGCCCTGGGTAAACCGGCGTGTTCCTTCGGTGGCCCCGCTGGCCGCCCAGTTCAACAGCTACAGCGCGGACTCCTCCAGGGGAGGGATGGAAAAGCTGCTTTGAGCGAGTCCTGGGAATGCCAACACACTTCACTACACACTTCAAAATACCTACAGCATAAACAACAACATCCTTAAGGCCATCCTTAATTCATGCATTCTTTAGTAGCACTGTTCCAAACAGACCGAGAAACCCTCTTGTGCTGTATCAAAGACATGTCGTATCTCCCACCATGTGCATCACCTGATGTCCATACAGTGTTTTTCAAATGCACTTCATTACATAAAGATAAGTAGTAATCTGTCAGCAGCACAGATATTTTAAGATACTGACAGCAAAGGATTCCTTTGCAAGCAAGCAAGGAAGTTTCATTTTAACAACTTTCAATACTGTTTAAAGCTCTTCTGTCATAGTCAAAACTGACCCAAAAAATGTGCATCCTAACCCATCTCACTAAACTCCGTCAAACACACCGAAATCCACAGCTGTTTATAGCTGTAGCATTATGCATCTGACAGTTTTATTTGTGTAACAGTTTATGCTTTCATTATGTTCTGTCACTTGCTACATGGAATTTGTGTTTAAGAGGATTCCACTGTATCATATCTAAGAGGTTTACAACAAAATCCAAATAGCTGAACTCATGGATACACTGCGTCACTAGATTTAAGGGTTCACAGTAACTTCTTGTAGCCATATTACATTACCCAACAAGAAGTAGTAGATTCGCCCATAAACAACACACACCACTCTAGAAAAACTACCTTCAGCATAAATTAAAAAAATAGAATAAAGAAGAAAATCCAGACACAGTATGATACCTGCCTTTCCACCATTACATCACAAATATAAATCACAAGAAACTCAGAAGGAACAAGCAGTTTTCACAAGTTTATTCTCAACTCCTGAACACCGCACAGGAGCACATTTCCTTCCAGGCTTACCAGTTAGCTCATTGCCAGGAGCTGAACAAGTCGCAAACCTACAGCTCCCAGTAAAAGCAGGCAGACAGCCAGTGCTGAGACGGGAAGCAGTAACTGGAATAAACAAGAAGCACAATATATCAGGATCTCCAGCACAAAACCACCACGCGTTTTCTCTGGAGTCTTGGCCAGGGGAAAAGTAGGGTACAAATGGAAAACGTCAAGGTCAGTAAGGCCAACAGGCTATAGTAAACCTCCTCTATGTTCAAACATACATTTGCCTCCCTACAGCCAGGGAGTCCTTTTTACTATTATGCATAGATCCCAGTCGTGAGACTTCTACCTCTGACTCAACAGCTGGGGCAAACCACCGTCTTCAGCTGTCTATAGATGGAGTGATATTATCTTCAGGCACCTTTGTTGAGACATCCTCGTTGCAGGTACCCCTGCCTTAGGAAAGGACATCTATCTACCCCTACTTATTTGTCCTTTTGCCCCAGCAGTCTTCATCTTTCTTTTTGCCACTAAATTAAAGAGCTCTCCACTGGAAATTCTCCACCCTTGCAGGCACTTGCATTCTGGTGGTCCTTGTCATCTACAAAACCTCTTGGAAAAAAGCCACAGAGTACAGAAGCTCCGGCAAGGTAGTATCTAGACCTCATGTCATAATGTACCTTTTTTAAACCCTTTCAGATTTGTAACGTTCCGCCTGCAGTATCACCCTATCTCACAAAGCACGCTGGAGATGGGTACGTCAATCACGGCCGTCAAGCCGGAGATGCAGGCTCAGCTGACGGCTCACCATACGCCCTGCTCCAGTAGAGTAGCTGCTTCACATTACACCACTCCCCAGGCTGTAATCGTGCTGTTCTCTACAAATCCACTTGACAGAAAGCTTCTCTTAACTACAGATGATTTCGGTAATGAGTTATTTCAGCTCATGTAACTGTGGTCTGTGGTGGAAAAGTCAAGCCAAGCGATGTCACAGCTTGTGTTAATTTCTGCTAATGAGAATCCCAACAGTTGCAATAAATGGGTCCATCCACAAACTGAGAAATTAAATATTTGGAATGACTTCCGTAAAAACAGATCTTCAAACCAACGAGGAGAGGAAATCTGCAATCCCCAAGTAAAGACTGCCTGCTGTATCTCCAGCGGGGATGCGTTTCAGACAAGAACAGGGAAACGTGTCAGCTGCACGAGCGGCACCAAAATATCAGACAAGCAGAAGCTGAAGTTTTAAAAGATTCAACTTCTACACTGCAGAGACACTGCGAGAGGTGAGGAAAGCTGTTGTATTTAACTAGAAAGGACCAGTCATTCTCTACCTTGAGGGGATCCTACCATAAGTCATAAAATAGATGCCAGATAGTGTATTTTGGGCTTCGCAAGACAACCCTCTGAGGATCTAGCTCAGGAGAAGGAAAGTTAGCAACGTGTGTCTCCAGCCACCAAGTAGTTTACTTTTACCTTCGCCTGTGCAGCTCCTACCAGCTTCAGCCGGGACACAGGGCGCTGGTGCGATTCCCTGCTGCACAATCAGCAGCACGGCTGCTGGGGAGCTCAGCATGAAAGCCAGAGTCCTGGATCACAGCAAGGTACACGAATGTCACCCAGGCACAAGTACCCATCTGTTTTGCCTCTTTGCCTTCTCCACTTGCTCATCCGCTATGCTAGCACGCAGGAGGACCAGCTGAACTAGGAGCCTGCGCCCAAAAGTCGCAGTGAATGACGAAACACGACAGCGCTCGCTGCTCCGGCTGCAGGGTGCAACGCTGCTGGGACCGAGGACGCCAACAAGAACCTCGAGGAACCAAAGTTCACTGACGATTTGTGCCTGCTCGAGTGTGACCAGAAAATGAAACTATCACACATCAGGAGGCTGACCTCGTTGTGCACTGTGCTGGACAAAATAGGTATGAGGTTCAAGGTAACGTAAGTAAAAAAAACTGTTCTGTAGAGGTGGGCAATGTAGGCTAAATTTGGACTACAGAGAAAGTGCTGATTATTTTATTGCATCTCTGACCAAGGAGTAAATCATTTCAGTGTGCCAGCTAGCACTCGTGATCTTCGCTAGTGAACTATTATCCACTTATACTGACAGAACTTGCATTACAAAACAAAATACCCTCAGAAAAGGTGTGGATCCGTAAAAAAAAAAAAAAAAAAAATCAACCACTTAAGTGTTATTAAGAATTCATACAGCAAGATGAAATGGATGAGACTGCTCATGCACTCCAAATGTGTAATGGGTATGATAATTGAGATTTGGCACACTGAAAATAAGGTTCCTAGTGAACTTTTGCACTTTTGAAAATTCCTTCTAAATGCTTCCACAGAAACTGCATATATTACAGTCTTACGATGCAGAAACAGCAATAAAGCCAGTCACAACTAGCAACTGAATTTGCAAGGCAGTATCTGATCTAACCCTGATGTCAAAGGCTCAAGCTTTCCAAGCACACTTTATTCAGGCTGAAGCTTTCCAATATTCCTTTTATTTCTTTAATTTGCTCTACAATTAAAAGCAATCTTTACTTTAAGTTTAAGCAAAATTAGATTTGATTATTTAGAAAAAACTCAGGATGAAGATTAAAAAAAATCTTTTAGCAATTTTGTCCTTTTTCTTTCCTCATATGTGGGTAGGCATCTCAATGACAAGCTTATCTGCATTACTGATGCTTGATTTAGCTGTCAGAAGCCTGATGTTTCTTCCTCCTGCATACTTTTTGTAGCATAATCATTTAAAGAGCCTCTTAAATATTCATCTATTGATCTGCTCCATTTACTCACTTCATTAATGACATACTATCAACTTTTTCACCTTGCAAATAAAAAGGCACCTGGCATTTCAAACAACAGTCCCCACTTTCCTAGAGAGGGTAGCCTATTTCGGGAGTTTCGCTGGGCCCTTTCAGAATGTTTCTTATGCATTCAACAATTACAGGTTCCTTATATCAATCCCAAAACTGGGTCATCTAAAAGCACTTATGAAGCATTTAGCAAGCACTAGCAAGCAGAATTACATCCAACCCATGCTGTTTCATGAGTAATTGAAACAGCCAGGTAGCTTAAACATATAACATTTCATCAGACTGTTGTTGAGAAGACGTTAATACTCATTCTCCCCTCAGTAGCCATGTCATTTCTTTCCCTTTACTTCATCTTCATAAATCCACTAGAGTCTAAACACAGAAGAGAGGATTTAATCAGATAGCCAGCGATGCACAATTAACTTACTTTTCCTCTGTTTCAGTTCATGATTTAGTGACTGCTGTGACATGCTGTGAGTGGCAGAAGTGGAAAACAAAAAGGAGGAAGCTTGGCAGGAGTGGGGGACAGTTGCTTCGTTTTTAAATAAAGATAACAGATTCTCACCTCAGCAATAAATAGAGCCCCTCAAGTTCCAGTTTCTAAAACAGCTTTTCACAATTCTTTCTACAACGCAAATCACTGACAAGGTGCTACGCAGACTTGTTTATGGCACTTCCAAAGGATGATACAAATTAACAGTGATCAAATGGGCTGCTGAATCCATTTCTCATGTTATGCTACAGAAAATCTCTTCATTCTCTTAACTGCACACATTCGTTGCCACTGGACATCGGTCCAAGCTGAGCATCTCCTTCAACAATGCCAAGATGTCTATAGCTTATCCTTCTCTTCCAAACACATCTACTTGTTTTCAGTGATGATTTTAGCTCTGATTTTAGATGTGGATTAACAGAGACTCAAGCAATTTAAGAGGCACAAAGTATACATTTGAAGATTTAGGAAAGGTCACATTTGCCTTGTGCAAAAGTCTGTTTGACACAACATGATGGCAGCTACCACCACCACCAGAAATCTGGGAGTTATCACGCGCCTCTTCTTGACATTTGAGAGTCACCTGGTGGCTGACAATAAAATGCTGATTTATGATCTCCAGACTCTTATTTATTAGAGGGCAAAACTCCCCTTAGGCAGACATTGAGACAGCAATGCATACTGGTAATTTTCTGTAGTCTCTGGAGAAAGCATATTCTGGAAGTTGCAAAGGCAAATGTGCGTAAGCTTAGCAGCCTCATATGCAATTTTCATTTAAACTAAGTTTATAGAAAAAGAAAACGCCATTTTAAAAGCTTGCCTTTTTCTCTAACAAAATGGATGCCAATTCATTACAGAAACTATAGTTTCTCTGTGGTTCTAAGGAGAAAACTAAGCACAAATACCTGTTGATTCTCCCATCACTTCTGCTGTTCTACTGAGAAAACGGAGTTGTTGCCAGAACAGGATTTAGAGCAGGAAGATTTTACTATGCTTCTGAGTAAACAATTGCCTTCTCATTGTAATAAAAAGCTTTCAGGTGTGAATGTTTAAAAGGATACCATGAAACAAGTTGTATAACTTAAATACTTCCAGAAAGAAAAAAAAAAAATCCTTCCTTTGGAAACTGAACATATAATTTGGGTGAAACTCTCCATGTTAGTGATTTTGCAATTCATTAATAAGGACAATCTAAATCTACAGACGTATTCTTTTCATCTGGAAGAAAAATAGACTGCTACTTGCAAAAGCTATGGATTCAATGCAGCCTACCTAAACTACACAATTGAAGTAGAATGCCTTTTAGAGATAAAAGAATACAAGTGGCCTCTCTCAACTTTAAACCAACTCAGACTTTAAAGTTCAGTTGAATTCTTGAGCATTTCCACTTCTAGGTCAGTACTGTGACAAGACTGAGCTGCATTTTTACACAGCTTAGCATTAAGGAATAACTTGCAATTAAGGAACAGCTACACTATAAAATTAAACTTCCCGTAAAAATCATGTAAATACTTAATAGTTGATTCCCTTGTTTTAATAAATATTTCCTTTTAAGATACACATTGGCATACTACTAAGGTTCAGTTGAGGTTGTTTTACTCTAAGTTTTTGCCTCCCAAATTGCTTCTCTAATACTCATTAGGACACCAACCCAGAATGCCTGCACGTGCTTGAAGCATCACAGCTCCACAAAACACAGGGCACGTACTAGCTCCATCCTTGCTGGAGGCTGCAACGCTCCTGCAGAGGACACTAGTCACATCCCACACATGCACCTCTCCATCTCTCCCACCGATGCATCATCGGCCTGACTGCAGATGTTATCCAGATAACATGCTGAAGTGCCTTGTGATCTAGTGTAGCCTTTCCCCATTTCTTGCCCCACCTCTCAGAAAGTCCAGTGGACACCAGGAGTGAAGACACCTCCCTCCCTGTCGCTTCTGTCCCCCATGCCTGCAGCTTTGGTCGTACCTGGGGAGCTGTGCAGAGAAGGTAACCTGAGCTCGGTGGAGGTGCTGGAGCTAAGGTAAGGCAGGCGATGCCGACAGATCACAACAGGAACAGGAGACAGGAAAGAGGTAACAGCAGAACTGAAGAATTGAAAAATGTGGTGAGGGCCAAGTGACTAAAAGCCCTAAAAACAAATTCATGATTGATGAATCTCAATATTCCCCAGCTGCTTAGCAAACAGATGAGAATCCCACTGGTGAAAGTGGGGCATGACTTACTATCACTTGATATTCTGATTAAAAAGTTAACATCATAAAATACTGGGAGAACACATGCTATCTGGACTACAAAATCGCTAAGAGACCTTAAAATGAAAATGTAAATTGGGAAACAGCAAGAAGTGTAATGTTTCTGTTTATCAAAGAGTCAAAGGCGACTCGGCTACAATGTACCAGGGAGGAGACAGAGGCACAAGTGGGCTGCTTAGAACTTTTCTGCTTAGAAAACTAAGCAGAAATGACTACTGGAAGCTGAAGCCAGCCAGACTGAAAATGGCAAAACAAGGTTTGCCTTCCTAACATTCTTAGTGGTAAAGTAACTAATAGAACAAGATTCTCCTCCTCTCAACGCCTCCACCTTGAGTAGATGTCTTTCAGGAATCAACAGAATCAGAGTCTTGGACCAGATGGAAGATACTGGTTTGCAATACACAGAAAAATCAGAAAAGGCATCTAGCAATCCCTTCACGCCTTAAAACATGTGGATAAAGGATAGGAATTACTACTGCTATTACTCTTCATTCCCCAGTTAAACCACTGCTGTTGATTCAACCCTCATAACAATCTGCATAGGGTTTTGTATACTGCCTTGTAGTAGAATTACTACTTTTCCCCAAAACTTGCTTTCTCTGTAAATCATGGACTTCAGAGCATTATTACTTGTATTACATGGAAAAGCTATAAAAACTACACCCAAATTTCAAAGGCAAGAATCAAAAAAAAAAAATGAGTATATTCCAAAATAGAACAGTCCAGCTTCATTCTGGATGTTTCCTGACACAATCTAAATACACTTCTAGGTAGCACTGCTTTCACAAAACCATGCCAGTCAGTGAATAAAACAGATGATATTCATGCCTAAATTCTCAACCCTTGAATCAAATGCTTGAATTTTCAACCTTGATGGTTTTTTGTTGTTGTTTTTGTTTTTTGTTGTTGTTGCTGTTGTTGTTTGTTTTGTTTTTTTAAACATAGCCATTTTTACAAAATTTGCAGCATGGTACAACATCCTCTGGGGAAGAAGAAAGACAAAGCAAGTTAAGATACAGTTCTCTAACTAGGAGCCTGAAATCAATAGTAAATCCATCATTTGACAAAGATGATTAAATGATGCTCTGCAAATTACTAATAGCATTCCTCTTCCAAATTCAATGCAGTAATGATGGCATGATGCAACAACACTGATGAATGCCAAATGTTTTCTGTCAAAGAACACTGGTATTCACATTGTGGCCTCTAAGTCTTGTTAAAACAGTTCGGTTTTAATAGGAAAAAAAAAAAAAAAAGCACATTTCTGATGGTCTCCTTTCATACTAGGCTTTTTTGAAGGAGGGTAAAACAAAGACAGGTAGAAGTGATGCCTCTAAAGTAACACCAAAACAAACACACCAAACACTGCCACCTACACAACACAAACGATAAGAATTTATACCCGATAGGTTGCTTTCTAAAAGCATAGTATTTTACATGTCAGATGTGAAGAACAATTTAAAATAGCCTCATCGATGAAATAAAAAATATTATGCATTCTCTAATATTAGGCTCCATTTTTGTACCTAAAATTATGTCTGGGACAGACTGTTTCACAAGCCCAGTCTGTCTAAAACAATGCATCTCATTAAATTATATCCCTCTTCTCTGCATCAAGTTGCCAGAGCAGTCAAAATCCATGAACTACAGGTGAGAATCCATGGCATCACTTATGTCACACACACAAAACAGCTGCTTGCAAGTACCTAGTAACTCAAGGTATTTCAAAAAAACACAGATGTTCAATTACATAGATGAGGTGGCTTTATAAGATGTGCACACTTGAAAACTGTCATCAAACAGGAGGTCACAGACCTGGCCGGGCAGAGAATCAGGGAAAACCTACAATAATTAACCCTTTTACTACATCATTGAGCAACTGGCAGACCCACATTAATTCCCAGTCAGAACTTGTGTCTGTGTGACTGCAAATTTTTTTTTTTCCTCAGAAGTGTGTCCAATTGCATTTTGAACTTCTCTAAACTTTGTGCACCAAAGACATCCTGCAGCAGCGTGTTTCACAGCTTGAACTACACATAAGATGAAGTATGTCATCTGAAACCTGCCGGTGACCTTCAGTCCTTGCATGAGGAAGAGTATCCAAGCATCCCCACTCTTTACTTTTCTCCACTCTGTTCAGGACTTTGGAAGGTTTAACGCCTATCTCCCTTGCCCACGGGTTCTTCTCTGCTGAAGACCTGGAAGACAGCTGGTCATCCTTGCTGCTTTTCTCTGAGCTTTTATGTTCTACTAAATTCTTCTCTAGACAGAGGACTAAAAAGTGACTACTGTTCAAGGTGTAAGACCTGCCACAGATTTAGACAATAATGTAATTATGCCTTATTTTCTATTCATCTCATAGTAATTCCTAAAATTGTTTTCTTTTTCAATCACTGCTGACCACGCAGATTATCAGTGGACTATTGTGCAAAGACACTGAAGGCTTATCAGCTTCATCATCTAAACCTGGGTCTGGCAAAGAAGTGAAGAACCCACTTCAGAAAATACTTAAAAAGGAGTACTTGATGAATACAGTCTTGCTCTCAATAGATACAATCTTGGTGAGATAATTATGTCTAAATTGCATTAAAAAAGTAGCTTAAACTCTACTGGACAAAAGTTCTTGGCAGACTGAGTTGAGAGCAATACAAAAACATTTTTAAAGGTAGTCAGTGCTACTAAATCAAACAGAAGTGGAATGCTGCAAGGTAAATGCTTTGAGTCAATGCAAAGAGCTGCCTTCTCCTTGCTGGGCTTTGAGGATGGAGCGGTGCTAAATGCTGCCGAGGCAAGGGCAGTCTCCTTGATCAACGGAGACAAAGTTCTGCCCAGACTAGCAATACCAGATGCAGAAGACAGGATGAGAAGAGAGCTGTGTACACATTTTGCAAATTCTGAAAAAAGTTCATGTTGACATCTTGCTACATACCTTCAAATTTCTACAAAGTGAAGTCTAACAGCGTTTTTTTCATAGTACAACTCTGTTTTCTTTACTTACAAAAAAAATAATGAAGTCTTGCTTACAAATGTATTTCATCTTTTTCTTCACGTGAATGATTTTGGAAAGAAAGCCCAAGGAGACTAAGGCATCCTCCAGCACAGAGCTCAGTGAAGCAGCTGCGACACTATTACTCACTGTCCCACCAGTGGTGAAAACAATGCTACAGCTATGCCTCAGTGGGCAACAAAGGAGTTCATTCTTCAAGGGTTATTCAATTCTTGTGCCACAACTGCATCTGCAAGCTCAGAAAGCAGGAGACGAGAATGTTCACCAGGACGGTTGAAATGTAAGATACGTGCCCTGTTTAAGAACTGGACTGAGGGTTCCTCAAATTCATCTCACAATCCAGAGCATGGTCATTTAGAAAGAGCTGGAAAACCCACGTCCTTGAGGTCAGAGGTCCCTCCTGATCAGGAACCTGCCTCCCCAGGCCGCAGCAGGACAGAGTAAGAGCTGAGCAGAGAGTGCTTCTCCAAACGCCAGCCGTTTCTGACTCACAGATCACAGAATTCTGATTTTCTTCCCCAGTCATCCTGTCTTCATAAACAGGATTCTTAAGAAATACGCCAGGTTCTGACACTTTTGCTGCTTTGATCCAAAACCCTCATCTGAGGAACACTCTCAGTTTCTGATCTCTTCTCCCCTCACTGGTTTTCCTTTTGTCATCCTCCCACCGCTGGGTTTCTCAGAAACTGTAGACTCCCTGTTTAATTTCTCCCTTACAATGACAAATGAAGAAACAATTTATTCTCATTCCCCATTCATAAGCCACCCAGAAGCAAGGTCACACAGCTCCCCAGACATCTGCTCACGCTGAATGCGGTGCACACACAGCAACATTGCCCGAGACACCACAGCACCGGCCTTCTAAAGCCTCCTGGTTCCAGTTGCCCCATCCCCAGAACGACAGAAGATGTCTCAGATCAGTTTTCACTCACGAGCACAGCAACGCTCACGTATCCAGATTTCATACAACGTACTGCAAAATGTCGACTCTCCCATTTGGAAGGGAGATAGGGAAAAGCCAACCCACTAAAGACAAGACAGGCAGCTCTGTGGCATCCCCTTCGTGCTTGGGGGAGCAGGGAGAAGTGACCGCAGCCCCAGGGAGCGCAGACCTACCAAACCGCTTAGACCTGTGGCCGAGAGATCGTTATCGAGGCATACAGGGCGCTGAATTAGGAAGGAGAACTAACTAGTTTTAAGAGCCACAACCGATGCCCAAGCTCAGTTTCTGCTGCAGTTATTAAAGCACCAAATGGGAGAACTGTTTTCATGGGAGGGTGCGTTAGGGGCCCAGCGCGTGCTCCCACGGGGACCGGTGCCAGGCTGGAACCCAGCTTCTCATCCTCTTACACTGTGCAGATACACCAGCATAATCCTCTCCTTCCTCGGCAGCTATGCTTTCTTTCAGAGGCCAAGACATGACTAGCCCTGCACTTCCTCTCATCCCTTCCCCTTGTCAAGCTTTTGGGAGACCAGGAGAGGTCAAGCGACTCCATCTAAGAGAGCATCTTCCATGGTATCTGTTAGTTCCCATCTTGCCTGTAACCAGGAGGGGATCCTCTGAATGTCACCCCTTCCAGGCAGTTCGTGCAGAGGAAAGTGCTATTCTCAGCTGCACTGAAACCGGCACATTTTAGGCCCTGGACCACGTGCCCCAGGGATTCATCCACACCAAACTCTGACTGAAGGTGCTTGGGCTTTGCCACCAGCCTGAATGCCACAGATGACGTGACAGGATGGCCAGATTACTTTCAGGTCCGAGAGACCTAATTCTCTTATCTTTCCCCAGACAGATACAAAGGACTATTGTTTCTCCCATCTGTTCTCCACTTTCAGCAAGCAAAGGCTGAAGGAGAGCAGAAGCCTTATGCTGAGGAAGATGATATAAAAAGGCTAAGCTCATCACTAATCACTGGTTACGAAGAACTGAGATACAAGTGCCTAGACTTGTTATACTGTCATTTCTCTTTGCAGTCTACTTAATAGCTACATCCTAATTTATCAGCAGTCTGTTTAGACTGTCTTGTGCACTCCAGTCTTCATCTAATAAGTAGCCATCCAAGCAAAATTCTGCCAATTCTCACAATTTGCTTATGTCGCCCACTCTTCTTATATACACAGCTGCTAAATCCTCAGTGTCGACTCAACTGAAAATTACAAACTCTTTCTGGATAGCACTGCAGGTCACTAATAATTATTCTTTGACTGTAAGAGCAGTGTTATAAAGGAGGAATTGAAAATAATTTGATGTTTTGTCATTCAAGTTTATTCTCACATTTCTGTGGTAACCCTTCTTCAATTTACTTAAAGTATACAGTAATTTTTAACTACAGGTTTGGACAACAAAAAAGCGGGATGAATCACTCTGGATATTTAAAGCCTACAATCAGACAGCTTGAGTCTCCTTGTATTTTGCTACAGTTCTCAAGCCAGAGTTTTATTTTCAACTTATCAGCAGGAACACTTTTTATAAGGAGTGCGAATTCATTTAACCACGCAAAACATTTGAAGATTTGGGGATTTCTAATATTCTACAAAGCTTAAAGGTCCTTGTTCTTCCCTCTACATCGTTTTTGCTTTCTTTTTAACTGCATACCCAGAATTAGAGGGCATTAGAGCTAAACTGGGAAGATAGCACATGTGTATAAATATATCATGTAAAAATAACACTGGGCAGATGCATAGGAAACACCCTGCAGCATGCATTACCCTTGTTTTCCTCATCATTGCATAGGCAACACATGTCTACCAGTACAGTACTTCAGAGGCCAGGACTGCTCTCGGGGATAAACACAGGCCATACTGTTGGACAGAAGATGCTCTGGGCAAGTTAGCCCTTTTACTTTTCACTGCTCTCCAGTAAGTCACCAGCTGAGTTTAATGTTGGAACAACGCCGAAAGTAACTTTTAATTTGTACTGCCTATAACTCGGAAGATGACAGAGCTACAAAAATATTCAGTTTGTATAAACAGCCTTAGATCAAGCAAAGCTTGCTGGAGAGTTGTCTCAGGTTGGATAAATCCATGGTAGCGATACATGTTTTCTGCTGCTTGTTTTCTTTTTTTTTTTAATCATAGCTTTGAAATATATTACAGCAGCAGCAATTTCCACACACTCACACAAACAACACTCCAGACTTCTGTTAACGCTCAACTTTTTGCTTTAATGTGCTCCACAAAATGAGCATCTCAAAGAATTTAAGAAATTACTGTACACAATGGAAACAACAGCTATCAGGTAAGAGTCACTTAAGAGCAGAATTTCAGCTATGTCATCCAGTGGTCCAGTCTACAGTTACATACCTTAAAAAAGTACACAACTCCCACAGCCTGTCAGAACAATTCGTGTTGATATAACAACACTGTCATGTGTCAACATACTGGCTTTTTAGATAGCAGTGAGGAACAGCCTGCATTGATGCAAGTGATGTAACACTGAACTGCACATCTCCAGTGTGCGAGTTCTACATCAAAATCTATCTCAAATATGAAGTCTCAAATGTAGGGATTAATGATATATCCCAGAGGATTCCCAAAGTGCTGCTCTTGACCTTTACAATTATGTTAGTAGATTCCCCTTTACTCCTCCCTTACAAAACAGCAGAAATTTCTCATCTTCCTCCTTTTTTAATAGCCAGAGCGGAGAGGCTGGTGATAATCCCCTCTGAATGCAGTATTTAACACCTACCTGGTAGGTGACAGGTGCTACAATGCAAGAAGATTAACACAGTGAGGTCCTTTTATAGAGAAGGAAAGTCACCACCACCAAGCACAACACCAATGGCTCTGCCCAGGCTTATCAAAGCACTTAACACCCATGTGTGCACCTGCATCATTCGTACACACAAACATGTATGTTAAAGACTTGGGGAGCTGGAAGGGGAAGAGAAAGGGAAGACAGATGCTAGGGCAAACAGAACAGAACGTAGCTGAATCTGCAAGAACAAGACCAGCAAGAATTAACCAGGTAGCTAGAGACCGAAATACTGAAGAACTTCCCCTGAACTTCTGCCTAACCTGGAATAACTCCTACCCTGGAGTTACTTATCAGCTTGACACAGCCTGGCTCCTGGCCCCAAGAAGTCTACAGAGGTTCTACAGAAGAAAGTGGGATGCAGAGAGCAATGGAGAGGAATAAGATCAATCTTTCCCTTCCACTTTATTATTTTTTTTAAACACATAAGAAGTGAAAGTCAGCAGCTAAGCCTGCTTGTGATTCAGTTTAGCAGTCGCTATCTGATTCTCTGCTATCGGTCACAACACTAGGAGACTATACCCACGTTCCTTGCCACACTTGAGGTATCTGCTCAGATCTCATCTCCCAGCAACCATAACCCATGTGATGTACCCCATTGGGTGAGCAAGTCTTCGCTCCGAGTCAAACACAGGATGAAAGACAGGAGAGACCATGCTCTTTCACTAAGACTTGGCAGAGGAAGATAGCAAAAACCATCCTCTGAAGTTCACTACAGCTCTGACCTTACCGATTTCTAAACCAATGCCAAAGTACCTGCTGAAACAGAGACGCTCATTTAAAATGAAGTGAAACAGGAGATCATGATTTAACCTTTCCAGTCCGAACTGCCCTTCCCCATCAGTTTGGATGGGCTCCTTCACTTCTGCGTTGGAGGACCCCAGAGCCCAGCATATTTTACTCTTCAACGGACATGTGTTCCCCCGATTATCTCCTGTTGACCAAGTAAAACTGGAGTACCTGCTCTGCAAAAGCAATGTCACCAGCGCACCTTTAGCATCCCACCTCCCAGAATTAGTTTTTTACATTCATCTCCTGAGGCCTTCCGTGAATACAAAATTACAGCAGTAGAGATGCCTAACCACTTGGTCTGCCAGCTTCTCCCAGGTACCAAAGTGGCTTCACTGCACTCCTTAAGAACGTAACGTCAGCAAGAAAAACATTACACAGGAGAAGCCATACTCTATTATGTTGAAAACTTTTACTTTCAATTATGCTAACTACCACGGCGAAAACATGCAATTAGTAGCACATCCTATAGATATTGTTAAGCAATGTGTGGCAGTGAGAAGAGAATTCAATTAAAGAGAGTAGCCCACAGCAATGAAGACTGCAGGAAAAAAAAAAAAGACCGAAAAAAAAAAAAAAAAAAAAAAAAAAAACAACACAACAAAACTGTACCTCAACATCAAAAACCTATAAGGTCACTGGACAGGCCTTCGCTGCAAGAAACGCCATGAAAACCAACCGGGGCTGCTCCTCCATCAGACACGATATTCCACAGCGAGAGCCGGGTTCACCGCGAGCACACCGGCCATTCCTCAGCAGTGCCGCTCCACAACACCAGCTGCTCAGCGCAGACAAGCTGTAGCCCCACTCCAGCCTCAAAACCTAAACGGAAACCCAGGAACCCTAATTTGCCTGAGGAGCAGAGAGGTAGCTTTTTCCTTAATAAAAACAGCCAGACTTTTTTTTTTTTTTTCCTCCAAGTTTCCAGCAACCCAGGTAGAAATCCTCAGCCGTGCTTGGGAATCGCATGAAAGACATTGTGAAAAGCTTTCAAAATGTAATTCTCGTTCCACACTTGAGACTGTAAGCCACCCAGATTTATCAGAGGCACCAGCATCGCGCCAAGCGCTGCCTGAGATGCGATGCGCTCCAAGCAGAACTTGAGCAAAGCGAAAGCCATTTCCACTCGCACACGAGCTGTCACTGATCCTGGTGCGCAGACACCCTTAGAAGTATTTTCGCAGGATTTTGCAAGGGCAAGGAGCTATGTAGTATCTTTTAGTCATAATATTTTACATTATACAAGGGCTCCTCAAACTGGCCTTTCTTCCTGTATTGTAAGGGTACTCTTATCAACTGCTGAAGTGATCAAATAAGTATGAAAGACTGCAAGCAAACAGACCACAGCATGAGCAAGCAATGGCCACTTCAGAAAAAAGAAGCAAGATATTCACTTATCCCTGAAGAATTATGAATTACTTTACACTTCCAGAACACCTTTGTAAGTTTTTTAACATTAAAATACGTCGCATCGGTTTTATTATCCCCATTATAAAGATAGTTAGACGCACAAATAAAACATCTTAGATCAATTACTCTGGCAGCTGACACGACCAAAATCTACAACCAACATGTCCAGCCCAGGGTTAGCGTCACACAACGTTGCTCTCGCGTTGCTCACACGACAGGCACAGGGCCTGCTGTTGCCTGGCACAAACACCGTGCCAGCACACCGTCACCCCGAGCACCCGACGTGCAGAGGAACCCAAACCCGCAGCAGCGGGCGGCAGCTGCCGACACCCTTGCTTTGCTCCAGGAAGCACCAGACGCTCCACCAGATGAGCGTAAGGACCACAAGTGGGACCTTGTGAAACCACTCCGGTTGCATTT
This sequence comes from Anseranas semipalmata, assembly GCA_013399115.1. Lineage (NCBI taxonomy): Eukaryota > Metazoa > Chordata > Aves > Anseriformes > Anseranatidae > Anseranas > Anseranas semipalmata. The sequence continues at coordinate 576,013 of VXAA01000742.1, forward strand.
CTTTCCTGCAGTTCTGCAAGTCTTACAGCTCATTCGCCAGAGATGGATTTGAGCTGTCACTCAAAGGGTCCAGGAAACTTGGGAAATGCTCATCTATACGGTACTTTCAAGTTACTTTCAAGTGTTTTACTGTCTTTGGACATCCAAATATTTCACTGCTCTACCTTCCTTATTTCCAGTTTCTTCCAGCTGCCACAATGATGGGCTGAGGTTGTATCATGCCAACAGTCATGCCAGGAGGTGACACAACCTCCCCTTCAGCTCATCCCAGGCTCCTTTAAGTCATGTGGCAGCAGGGGTTCCTACATGAGTATCCCCCCCCACATCAGTTCCGACTGACGTGACTCTCAAATTAGCAGATCTGCCACCAAAACTGAAGGCAAGAGAAAACCGATCAGAGAAGTTCTGTTTGACTTTTTTTTAAGCAGTCATTTAATAAACCTGACCAGCCAACTGTGCAGACAGAAGGTTCTGCTCCACACAGCAGTTGCAGACATTTTAGAGAGGACCTACACATGCTCCTTCCAACCAACCTGATTCTGTGCACACCAGCCATGCCCCAAATTCTAAGTCAAGCTTTTCCCAAAAAAGGCAAAATAAATTCAAAATGGATGCATCCCCATCAGTGTGCCACCTCACACTGTAGCAAGAAGGAAACTAACATACCAAGGAGAGATTTAAGAGACCTTGGCTTAATTCTTACCTCAGCTGAAAACTCAAATTTTTCAGCCTACCAGATCCTCCATTTCCCTGTATCACAAGCTGGGCTTTGAATTCCTATTTCCAGGGGAACTTCCTAAGGATACAGATCTATCAGTAACTGAAAGCCTCTTAGGTACTGCAGCAATACGGCCTGCATAAGTCCCTGGATGGACACAGCCAGGTTTGTGTTCCGCCTGGGCAGCCAAGGAGATGCACGGTGCCTTCACGAGAAAGCAGCCACGGCACAGCTTTAAAGGCAGTCATCAGAAGGCTGCGAAACTCCACTCGGAAGACAAGATAACCCATTTGGCTACATTAACCAGTCAGAAAGACAAGGAAAATAATTTCCGAACAAACTACAATATTAACTCTCAGTTTAGGAGACCTCACTAACCCACAGGACATGGACAGAGCTAGAAAGTCTCCTTGGTTTTCAGAAGAAAGGCTGAAGTGTAGAATTGCAGAAGGGCTTCACTACAGCAGCTATAAAATACAGAAATTTTTCCCCTGTGATATTTGATGTCATCCAATGAAAAATTGAGTCCTTTAGCTTTTTTTAAGAGTTTGCTCACATAGCAACTTACAGCTGTTAGCAATCAGCAAAAGTTTCTGTAGCCTCTCATGGCTGCGGGTTTTGGGCAAGGAAAAAGCAAAAGCTTCTCAGCTGCAGTTATGAGCAGCAGAAACGAAGCCTCTCGGCTGATAAGCTCTGGCACCGCTCCTTGCCATTGTCCCCTTCCCCAGAAGGCAACACCTCCGGACATTGCTATCAGCGTGGGACAGCAGCTGCAAAAATAAGGCAATAGGAAACAATCCCACTGGGTCGATGTTTCAGTTCATCTGCCTTTAACGCCGCCGAGAGTAACGCCACTGTGGGTGACCCCAGCCCGCAGGCTGGGGACATGCTGCTGGACGAGCGCTTCCGAGCAGGCACGTCCAGAGCTGCCAGGCGCCAGGTCAACCGCGTGCAACCACGCATCCCCCCGACTGCCCGGCCGCCTGTTGAACCAGCCGGTCCAGCGGACAGGACAAGGGACCAACAGCAAGAAAACCCACGCTGGCTCCCGAGCTGCAGCAACAAGGACCTTCCTGCTCACACAACAGTTCTTTATTAAAGCCACGAGTGGGCAGTTTTCTGTAACGAGTGCCATTTCAAAGGGGATATGCTAACCAGAAACAAGATGCTCTTGTTCCAGAAAAAAATGTCTGCACATTTAATTAATCAGAAATGACTACTGTGCTTACACCCTACCTTAATCTGCATTAATTTCAAGCATAAACAAGACCCAGCTTTCCACATGAGCACAGGCAAACATCTCTGGACATCAGTTTCTTGAAAATACTTGCCCAACTCGCCACAGGGATGTTATAAGTCTAAACTAGTCTCTAATATGCACCCAGATCTTTCGATAAAAGCTGCTTCAGAAGTTATATTAAAAATATTAACCAGCAACTTTAATAACCATCCAGACCAAGTCAAATCTTCCTGAAGGATCTTTCCTTCCATTGTGAATTTTAACTACATACATTTCTTGCTTATTCTTTTATTTGGTAATTTTCAAAGCGAAAAAAAAATTAGAGACTACCACAATGTCCTTAGTTCTTACATATACAGCACTACACACAGCACATACTGTAGCACACAAAAATGCATTATTAACATCAAAATCTCTGACACCCACAAGTAATAAATGACCAAGACCATAAGTTCTGAAGCAGCAAGGTGTACCAACAACGTGAATTACAGCAATAATGACTATGTTTTTTCTGTATATAATTCAAATTACTTTGATCTATATACACACTTATCTTAGTTTATAAAAAAATCAAAGAAAAAAAGAAATCAAAGAAAATAATAGTCATGTTTGTACAAGACCTCTCTCTATTTTCTTGCCAACAGAATTTCTATTGATATCAGTTGTCAAGTGGATTAACAGTTACTATATACTCACTTTTCCTACCATTACTGTCTGAGGGCCATGCCTGTTGTAAATAATCACCAGCCAGAGCCCTTGTATTTTATCTTTAATCATACATATTACCCTTTTTATAAAATATTATTTGCTTAAACATCCAAGTAATTCAAGTTTGTTCCCTTTTGTGCAAAAGCGAATTAAGTGAAACCCTGGTGGAGGAAAGGTACCTTTAATAAACCTCTGATTTGCTGCTGGATGGTGTTTCAGATTATATTTAAAATACATCATGTTTTGCTGACACCTCCCTGCACAGTCGCTGGTATAAAGCCCAGCGAGAGAGTGACTATGGCAACAGCAATAAGATATTTATATATCTACATATGCGTGCGCCTGGTGTCCATACACACACGACCCTGAACTGGTTTAGAAGATCCGCAAGATGTTCTTTGCTCTCATCGTCACAGGAACAGGTAAGTGTTTCTAACCGAAGAGGCTGAGATGGCAGCAGCAAGGTTTATATGGCGAAAGCCTTCAAGAGAGAAGCCTAGAAACCTATCAACATTTGCAGCATGTGCACAAGCACACGCTCACTCCAGAATGCTTTAGCTATAACCAAAGAAACCCAAATGTCTATTCGCAGATTCAGTGCCGCTGTCAAAATAAGAGGCACTTCATTTTCAGGGTGTTTTCAGCGGGGCTTTTTATCCGCGGTACCACCGCCTCACCATAGCACCCCTCCTGGAGAGAAGACCCAGCCCTCCTCTCATCATGGCCAGTCCCACATCTCCTCCTCTCCGCACACCACGTGCAGAAGTTCTTTTAGTCTGCAAATTAAATAGCTCCATGCTGAGCTCAAATTGTTATTTCTGGTATTAATTTCTGTCTACTGACAAACCCAGATAGGTGATGCACGAAATTCGCGGTAACAAAGGCTTCTGTTTGCAGCAATAAAGAACTCTCAGCTGGGGGAAAAAAAAGGATCAGAGTAAAAGGCTAATATACGAAGCCTATGTACACTACAGAATATCTGTGTTGAGTCCAGCAAGCAAAAAGTCTAGCAGATTCAAAGCAGTATTAAGAAGTGTTAATCCTTTTACCTCTGAGCTATTCATGAGCAATATGCAAAGCTGTTCTTATGGCGTCGCGTTTGCAATGCTCTAGTTATGCTTGCATCAGCATTTCCATTGTGAACCCTGCTTTCAGAGATTTTTTACTTTGCCAAGTTTTAGTCTGGAACAATTTTACCACAAGCCTATGAGATTTTAGTCCAGGATTAGGATTTAAGTCTGGTGAAGAAACATTTGGACAAAATCTGCTTGGCTGTTTTATTTATTAGAGTGCAAAATTAATCCTTCCGATTTACTGGACTGGAAAAATACTCAAAAATATATATTTTTTTTTTCCAGCTTAGAGAAAGAAAACAAGATTTACTCATTTACTCTCCCTGAGAATGTCTTGTCACCAAATGTCTACAGTCATAAAGCAGATGAAGGATATAAACAAGAAAACTAAGGTACAATTGAACCATGCCTTCCTTCGCCAGGCGTTTTCATTCTTTTACAGAAGCAATGTGGGGGCCAGGCAGGGGAGGAGGGAAGAAGTATTTCATTGTGGCTTGCAGGTGAAAGGTGGACACTTAAAAACACAAGCTGTGCATTAACAAGTATAAAATAAACACATTTCAAACTCCAGAAATTGTGCCACATTCCTAGGTAATATAAGTCACAAACATTAAGTATCACTAAGTAACTTACCAGGTTATAGGGCCTTCACTGACGGCATTGGTGGGCACACATTCTAGCCAGCTACACTACATAAATTCACGTAGACCTCGACATAGCAAGCCTCATAAGAGCGATCAGCTCTCTAGACCAGACAGAAGATCTGCGCTGTGTCGTCCCACTCCCCTGCAGCGCTGGGGCCCGCGCTGCCTCCCAGGCCTCAAACCCAGGATTTGCTGCCCGGGCTGTGGGAGCTCGGTGCCAGCTTTCCAGCCTAAGGCCCCGCAGCACGCGTGGTAGCCACACACTGGTCGCGCTGTAGGGGCACATCTGATGTACAGGAACAACCACCATGAGTTTCACCGGCATGATGTACCGAGCACGGCTGGGCCCCAGAACGGGGCCTGAAGGCCATCTTGCCCACAGTGCTGCTTCTTCCTCAGTGCTCCGGCACCTGCTCTGTGATCACGGCCACACACCTTCACGACGCGGACTGATGACTGCAAGAAGGCATCTAAACAACTACTGGAGTTCAGGGAAGAGCTCTGGTTAATTAAAACCAAGACAAAACGTCCAAATCATCTCCTTTTGTGAGCTTCCCTGATCGCATCCACCACAGAACCTCCCAGTAAACATAAGGGAATCAACACTCAGAGCTTCTCTCTGAAATACCTACATGGCACAGTCCTGCATACATTATACTTACCTGCATTCCAGCAGAGAGCTAAATGCTTGCAGGTAATATAAAGTTCTCTTCCATATTGAAATCACCCCTACCAACTAGGCTTCATAATGCAAACTTTTCTGCCATATCTAAGTCGCCCTCAGCACCTGGGCTTCGTATCACTATATACGCTGCCTATTGTAAACTGGCAAAATCATTGCACGAGTAGATCCTTACCATATGACAGCTGAAATGCAACGATTAACTAGGAAGCAAGTAATGGAGAATACATTTTCATTGGCGACAAACCAGAAAACTTCACCTGAATTTAAGGTTTAACACCAAATCTTCATCTTTTGACCAGACATTCCCTACCAATTCCAACTACCCCCAAAAAAGGCCAACCAATAATTTATACCACGTACTTCAACACTGCATGCATGACCAGGTTCTTAAAAACAAAAAGGCAACAGTCAAGCAGAATGGATTTCCCTCCCATGATTCAAATAACCAATTTTAATTTGCCTGCTTTTGTGCTTTCAAGCCATTTTCCTAAAGAAATGCTATTTCTTATTGATTGCTTGATACCAGCAAGTATTAATTTGCTTCTAAATCCAGACTTCACACTTTAAAAAAAGTTGTATGATTCAAGTATCCACATAAATTGTGGATATATATATATATAATATACACATACATATACACTTCTCATTTTCATTAAGTTTTACATCTGCCACGAACCATAATTTCCCTTTCTTACTGATTTTTTTCTTTTGACTTGTTCCAGTTGAATCTGGATGGAAATTGAGCTCAAAAGTATACAACGGTGACTCTTTAGGAGATTTGTCTTTTAAAGTGTTCACATGAAATGGAAAAGGTTTATCTGAATATCTTTTTTGTATTTAAATCCATCAGGTTTAAACTAAAGATCTATCTACCATACATCAAAACAGTCTCATCTTTCAAGAAATTTTTATTCATATATAGTAGAAAATGAATGTTCCAAACTGCATAAGAAAAATAAATCTTTCAGCTGCCTAACAGTGTATGAATGAGACCATGAATGGAATTCACTAAATAAACTATGGCAATACTATTTTGTCTGCAAATGTAGAATGAGTTACAGCTGATTTAACATTTCTACTAATTCTAAAACCAGGTGGTATACAAACACTTTCCCACGTTCAGCAGTTTGATTATTTTTAAATACTGGAAGCAAAAAACACAGTGCTTGAAAAAATAATTTAATATCAAATTTTCAGTCCTTAACACAAGGCATAATTTTCCATGCAATTAAAAAGCAGTACAAGGTACATTTAACTGAAAAAAAAAAAAAAAAAAAGAAAAGTTTTCCTAATTTAACAAAAATGTACTGATTTTCACTTACTTTTGAAAGGCGTTCAGCTTCCAAGCTTCCCTGGGACACAGCAGGTCGGTGGCATTACAACTTATGCACCCTCACATGGGAGGGGCAATACAGCCTTGTCCTATTTGTCACAAGCCTTTCTTATGTTGTTTTTATATTTTCATAACTGGGTGGTTGTTTTTCTTAAAGGAAAAAACCCAAACCACTGCCAAAAGAGGATAACTCTGAACTGCACAATGCTCACATTCGTTTTTAGCGTGTGAGGTCAGTCAGAAAGCCCATGGGGCTGTCCTTCGAGCCACAACAGACCAAAAGCTTTTTTTTTTTTTT
>VXAA01000742.1:582728-606438 GCA_013399115.1 Anseranas semipalmata
TTTTTTTAATCTTTTGGCTACAAAGCTATGCACCTAAACCTTCACACAAGAAACCACACAGCAAGCAAGTTTTGAATTTTTAGGCTTGTTTTAATGCAGAAGTAGAGATCACCCTCTAAAGTGCTCCTAGTCCTGAAACACCTGACACAAAGACAGGGAGAAAAACTCCTGAAAAAAAGAGCTCTGAACAAGCATGACCGTAACTACCAAGCCCATGATGTGGTTTGAAGAATGGCTGAAGGACTAAAATAGTTAGCTATGCTACATACCAACAAATACGTTCAGCACATTGCCACAGGGATTAGAATTTTGTCTGGCTGTATTAAGTATCTTATTAAATATAAAGATGGGAATAAACCTTGCAATTACATTTTCGGAGACAGTCTACAAAACGGAAAACTACCATCAGAGACTACGAGCATATATATTATGGCATGAAAAAAAGAAAAAAATCAGTTTCCACCTGGAAAAAAACAAGCAGCAGAAGAAAAATAATTCTACACATGCATTCAATGAGCAGTAATAACTCACAAAAAAGCAGAACCAAGAGAGATGATACAAATTAGAATTGCAATGAATTATATTATGAATAAGAGAGACCACAGCACTTTTTAACTATCAAAGGAAATCTGAGCTACAAAAGAAGAAGGCTAAAGCAGTTTTGCTGAAGTACAGAGGAATAAAAATTGAATGCTCGGAAGAAGTTTGGTATGTTTAAGGAAAGAATTTATGACTAGAATTAGAGGGGGCATGAGTGGTATGGAGAGGAAAGGAGGCGAGGAAGTACTCATTACAGGCCTTCAGGACTAGGTGATGGAGATGACAAAACACTCCCAGATCAAACACCAGCAAGCTCAGAAGCACAGACACCACACTCAGCAGGGGTTCCGTTAGATTGGCTTCCTGTTCATTAACAAAAATAAATAAATTAGGCAGCATCGGGCCGTGGAGCATGTCACTTAATAGATCTACGACAGAGCTCTCAAGAAGGGAAACTGTCCTCAAGTGGCTTCCTACCAACATAAGTTCCTGGTGATACAAGCAGAGAAAAGTTTGGTGCCAAACAGTTGTATGGATTTGGCACACAGGTGCACTGGGAACTACTATTCAAAGTGCCCAGGGTCCCGAGGTTTCCCTTCAGGAACGAAAGCTGTGTGGCATTAAAAGCAGAATAAGGTCAAGTGGAAGAAAGGATTATGAGTACGGAACAACCTTGTGAAATCTACAAAATAACACAGAAGTTGAGCAATTCCAGGCCTTCTCAAAGGCAAGGATGCAAGAAGCCCGAAGCGATCAATGTGGCCTCCATGGAGACCACGTCCAAGATTCAAGTCTCACTGAGCCTCTGCACTAGGGAGGAAGGAGGACACCCTCACCAGAATTACACCGTCAGTTACAGCCTGCAGGGAAAGATAAGCACAGCATAAAAGTCAAGTGAGCTACTGTTTTGTGGCCATTACAAGGATAGGCTGGACTATTAATAAATGAAGGAGGAAGAATTAAAAACTCAAGTAGCCTGCTACACTGACCACCCTTTAAAATCTACAAGAGAAAACAAAGGAAAGGCAGAACAATTAGAATGTAATTACAAACGTATAAAACACTATATATATATATATAAATGTGTGTGTGTGTATATGTATGTATGTATATATATATATATATACACACACACATATACACACACACACATTTAACTGCCATAAGTATGAATGGCACCACAAAGAAAACCAAACTTTCACAGATCTACAGTGAGAAACGCACACACAAACACACAGAAATCAAAACTGCAACAGACAGCGACTGTCAGCAAGCACTCTTGCTAATACACACTACTGCTGTTCCACGCTTTTATCTGTATTACCTCAGTAAAGTACAAATTGATAGTCATTACAAATGGGCATTAATAATTGCAGGTAAAAGCCTTAGACACACATATCAGAACCACTCCATAACATAATTTATCCCAAGGAGTTGAGCCGGTGAAGACAAATTAGCAAACAAGCTTAATGAGTACAGACAATAATTATTTTAAGACATGGAATACTGGGGATATATCTATAAATTAAAGAAACATTTAGGCCTCAAGTTCACAGAAGAAAACATACGGAAACTGTTGTCATATCAGCAAATTTTACTTCTCCTAAAAGAATAGTTTTATTGAGATAGCAGAAACTAAACCCTAAGACTTTTGGAAGATGATTACCTTCTTTCAACCAAAAGCAATAAGTATAAAAGGGGTTTATAGAGTATACACAAAGTCCAATGAAGCCGATCACTTCATTTGAGAGAACTGCAGTTTGTCGATAACAAGCACACAGTAAATAAAACACACTTGTGTGTTAGTAAACCATTTGACTGAATCAAATGACACTGTATCAAAATCATTTAAACAAGTTTCAATAGGGACTGAATGCTATAAAAGAAAACAAACAAAGCAAACTGAAAATCATATACCAAGTCTTTAAAAATATCTATCAAGGATGCGGGAAGCCTTCTTATATATTTTCTTACTTTAAAATCTTAGTTAATGATGCACAGCAAGAAGTAAAATGTGTGTTCTTGAAATCTGTGGATGATACTAAGTTTAGGAGATGCAAGCCCCAGCGAGGACAGAGAAAGTCGAGAAACAGGCAATTAAAAATAAGATTCTCCTTGGAAAAGTGCGGAAAAGACATCCAACAGGAAAATAATCTGAAAGAAATATTCAGTGGGAGTGACAAACTGAGAAGCCAAGAAATTCTTACAGAGTTTACAGTGTGATTTGGTACCAAGAAAGATTAATGAAACCTTGGCTACACATGCAAAAAAAATGCCACACCAAGCAGGAGAGAAGCAACAGCAAAACATGCCCACTTTGGGTAGCAAACAATACAGAAAAATCACAGAAGTCTCTAGCATTAAAATGGATGCAAATCGTACTGGGAGGAGACAGGTCTTATTCAGAGTAGTACATGGTAGTAGGTGGACACATTTAAAAAGAAAAAAAAATAGGCACAAGCATCTGAAAGATTCCTTGTAACAACCTTTCTAAAGCCCCAGTATTACAACTGGGCCCAGGAGAGAGACTTAAATGACCATTTAAGAAGAGTTCGCTCACACAAATGAGATTAGCAGCAGAAAGCTGAAAATGTGTTGACTGCCCTCCCGCAGGAGCTACTGCGGGCGTGCGGTGCACAACACCTCTGCCTGGACCAGGCACGACGTGAATATAAATAGTCCAAAGCAATTCCACACCAGGGCCAAACAACAAATCCGGGTAGCCTTTAAATTGGCTGAAGGTCATGAATTTCTCAGCAAAAGATTAAGTAAATATTTATTTTCTTCCAAGCACAACAAATTCCATAACCGGAACACATCGACTCTCAGAAAAGTAAGCCTGCTCTGTCTGGTTTGTGGAACACACGAGCAGCAAACAAAAAAGAAATACCATACATCTAAACTGTGTTGAAATTCATAGCTGTTTTCTGATTTTTAAATTAATAGTTTTTTCTTAATGCAACATGTATTTCTAGCTTTAGCAAAAGTGAAGCAATACAAGCGCAGTATCTGCGCTTCCCAGCGGGTGTCTGGCTTTCAAGTTCAGCCATTACGAGGACGAAGAGGCTGAAAAAAACAAAAAACAAAACCCAAAAAAGCAGTCACAAAACCTCCTCCTCCTGCAGTGTCAAAGATCCATCCTCTCCATTCAAAATCATTATTTTCTGCACAGCTCAAGCACTAACACATATCAATAGACATGACTGCCAAAGAACTGTTCGACAATGAGGAATACCACCCTGCAATTTAGTAACAGGCTTCTCCCAGCATGTTACCTACCTAGGTATAAACTTTACAGGGCAAGAACTCTGTTTTTCTTTTGTTGCTGTAGCATAACAAGTTCAGTCAAGTTTTTAAAACAAAACTTTAGACTGTAAATGAAATCCAGACCATTTCATCTGATGCGTTCGCTTTGTTTTCCCATTCCTATCTACAGTGCTTGACGAGCCAGCCTGTGCAGAACCAGCTTGTCTCTCCACATTAATGAACATTTCATTAGCATACATTATTCAGAGAACAACATTTCAAGCATATTTAGAAACTGAGATTTTAGAACTCTAGAGATAGATGCTAATACCAGAACTTTTACATAACTTTGCTAAATGGTATTTACTGAACATTCCTAATGCAACACAATAAAGGAACTACGCTTTGTTGCCATCAGTTTGGCACTAATGGTGCTACAACCTACTGATCTTGTGCACAGCGATTTTCTCTAATATAAGATGGTTTTCAGGTTACTTCCGCACATGAGAAGATGAATGACAATAAGCAGGACAACTCTGCCAGAAATACTCCAATTTCCACTGAGAATTAGTTTAAAGAGACTCATTCTAGATATATTATTTTGAACCAAGGATTAAACCAAAGTTTTTAAAGAAAAATATATTTTCCCCTACCTACATGCCCATTCAAAGTCCAATCTGCTGTCCTGCAATCATAAAAAAAACAGGATATATATATTCATCCAAACCTTGCAATAACAGCTCCAAAGAATGGTAAATCTGTATAACTCCATTTTGTTGTTTGTAGACCAAGGACACTAATTATCTGACTCACGGTTTTTCAAGATGAACATAATGATGTACCAACCACGTATTTCAAGTCCTCTGTTTTCTCCTGTCCTTTCTGTTCAATCATCACTTGCTCTGATAGTTTTTGTAAGGGTGACTACAACCTCAGTTTTGCCTGGCACATTGCGTTTTCACCATCACATTTCCCAAGGTTAAGCCTCAAGGTTTAAAAACATTTTTTTCCCCTCTGAGATGACCTTCAGCAATTGCCCCAGTTCTGAGAAATGAATGAAGCGTTCCCAAAACAAAGCAGACTTTAGTAGTAAATTGTAGCTAAAAAGAACCTATGTGACCTGCTTTAGAGACAGACTGCTAAAAATACAGCTGGCTGGGTGAGACTTTTTTGGGCAGACTTTTGGGAACATGTTAATTGGGTAATTCCTCCCAGATTAACAGTATACAAGATTCTTGCTTACCATCAGAAATATTCTCCTTAAATAGTAAAAACTATCAAGCAAAGGTAGATAGACCTTTTGATATAGTAGTTAACACAGGATATAGGATTGATTTTAAGGGAACTGACCTAATGTCCACAGAAGTCAGCAAGAATCTTCACACTGACTCGGCAGAAATCACATCAGATACCAATATTAATCTAAATATTAAATTCCATTACATTTATACCTGCAGATAAAAAGCCTATAAAATAGCCTGCACAATCTGCCAGCTTCCCACAGAAAGGCTATGACCTCTAAATTTTAATCGCATGGTATTCTAAGTGTACTTTACTGATCTCAGAGGTGTACAAGATGTCCAGCCGCAGAGGAAGCTACAAGCAAGGCAGAATCAGCCTGGAAGCCCACCCAGCACCACCAATCTCTTACAGAGACTTTAAGAGGTTTAGGGGAAGATATAAGAACTTCCAACAGAGAAGACCACCTAGTTCAGTTTAAGCATCATCCTGGTCTTTAACAGCTACGAATTGCTCAAAAATAAAAAAATAAAATAAAAAAAAGACCTGAAAATTATGATTCTGTTTCTTCTTCAAATGTTTTTCCAACTCCCAATATCCATATAAATGTCTAACCCTCTTCTGAATTTTAAAAGCTGCTGCTCTCAACTGACCTCCCAAGCAGATGCCTGTTCAGGTGTTCCTGCACGCAACTCAAAACAGAGTTTCCTTTCAGCCATCGTGAACTGACCAATTTTGAATCGTCTCATCTTTCCCTTCTATCTCACAAAGCAAGAACAGACTGCTGACCTAGCCTAAATAATTTATTAGGTTCTAGAATTATGCCCCTTCTGATTTGCTTTTTGATACAAAACAGTTCAGCTTCTCTTCATATAAAGTCTTCCCAGCCACAGGTCATTATCGTCCACCTTTCCTGGCATCTCTTAATTCCTTACATAAAGCTCCCAAATAAAATTCAAATAGCATTTTATTATTCACTTACAAAGTATCATGGAGTTTGAGATCTGAAGAACTTCTGTTTCAACGGAAGTATTTTGACCAGTTTGGAGGTAAATCAAATGATATTTTTATTACTTTAAAAATTTGTAATATTGATTGAATTACCCAAGTCAGTCTTCTGTATCGACAATATCAAAAAGTTACCTAGGGAGCAGTTTCAGATAGATTAAATTGCTCCACGTGGCTTAAGACATTGCTTACATTGTTGTTTGCAACATGTATTCACAGGCATTTGAAGCACTATAAATATTTTGCATCATGCTGTGAATGAGTCAAATGCTGTTTTCCAGGCAAAAAAAAAGTGAAGAAATATACAATCAGGCAGCATTTCAGTTCCCACAGTATTCTTTGCAGCAAATTATTAGTAGCTACAAGTAGCCTTTGGCATTAGCAATAAAGATGAAAATGGGCAGCCGTGAAACCCACGCGTGACCACTGCAGCCGGGTGGATTTGGGAAAGGAGCATGCCTGACAGAGAACCGGTGGGCGAGGACACAACCGGCAACGCCAGCTACAGGATGCGCAGGCCGCAACGCTCACGAGCTGGCGACCGCAGAGTGCTGCAGGAGAGAGGAGAGACCTCCCTGGACGGAGCAGCGAGGCTCTGCCCACACGGAGGCACGGTTGAGGGGCTGGCACTGGAGCACACCTTGCACCCCCAGCGGTGGCAGGAAGACAAATGAACACGCGTGGCCTGCACATCTCCAAGGACTCCCCTCACAGGTAAATAACGTCCTCCCAACCGCCCCACTTGGGGTGTCGCTTCCCCACACAGCCCCAAGCACGCGCTGCTGCCCACTGTGAGAGGCACCAGGGGTCTGCGCCACGAGGACAAACAGCCTTGAGGGTCACCCAGACAAGCAAAGCCCTCCTGACATCTCGGGTACACCAGGAGGCTTTTGCTCCGAAGCACAAGGTGCATAGAGGAAAACAGGTTCGTCAGTCAGTTCCAGTAAGACACAGTCTTGGCCTTGAGGAGAGCCCTGGGACAACTCCTGATCTGGAGAAAAGACTGACTCCCAGCCAGGAGGGTGTGGACCTCCCTCCAGCTCTCAGCTGAGGAGATCGCTGCCAGAGGCCATGATCTGCATGGGGTAACCTTGGGCACAACGCTTCACGGAGATACAGCGTGACCAAAGTCATACCCCACCAGCGCAAATGGAGGAGCACCTTTAACCATATCTTGTGGGAACTAAGGACAAGGGGGTAAGCAGGGACACACACAGTGACTCCTTGCATTACAGCCTGCAACTACCACGGGGCAAACTGTCACCACGCTGAAGACAAAGCCAGTTTCTTCTATGCACCCCAGGACAAAAGGGACTGAAGACCGTTAAACAGGTTTGGAGAACATCCAGTGATCCTGAAAGAACAAAGATCTCATCAGAAATCAGTTCAAATTTGCCCTCAACAAAACACAGATAAAGGTTTGTATTTAATTGTTATTTCTGGCATTCTACCAAGGAATAAAAACAGCTATCAGGCAAGGTGGAAGAAATGACTGTATTGCAAATCACTCATCACGAGCCAGTTACCCAGACAAAGAAATGAGCCAGCACAAATCCCAGGTAAAAATCAAGTTGAAGACCCATGACTGATGCCTAAGCACACCACAACTCCAGGCCATATCCAAGGCAAAATGCAGTACTTGAAAGTCTATTATGAGCTATACCTCCAGAAGGACAGCCAAGTCCCTGTTGCGGAGACAATTCTACAGCCCCATTTGTCAACCTGTGCTTGGTAGCGGGCTAGCCTTCTCTACAGAGAAGTATATGGTTATACATGCTTGCCAAAGACTCTCCAACAGTTGGATTGAATATCCTTTCTCTAAAGGTATGGGGACATGGTACACCCTAAAAATATCTCCACCTGAAAAGACCGTCCAACATCTCGCCATGGTGAGCTCAGCTCCGTTATGCAGTCCCTCAAGCAGATAAATGGACTCTCAGAACAACCACCCTGTTATATGCTATTTTTTCCAAGCAAATCATAGCTTTGCCATGAAATTAGTATTGTTATTTTCCAGCACCTTTGCAAACATGATACCTTGTCTGTGGGAGAAGTTAGGGAGCAATTTCTCCTCAAACTAAGCTCTTCACAGTTGTCACAGTATGACCCACTCCCTTCACTGAATAGTTTAAATTTTGCACAGCTTTTGTGACTGTAACCAAATTAAAAAGTGAGCATGGATATAAACACACTTCTATTTGTGTAGCCCGTTTTACCTACCTTAATATCCACAATCCTAAAGCATACACTCCAAGAGCTAAACAAAACGTGCTCTTTTTCTACAATCATCTTCTATCATGAGGCATGCCTATATTCATACTGACATTTTCAAAATCCATCATAAAAGTTACGTATGTTACTCCCATAATAGAATATTTTTCTCCATAAACTACACATTGATGGAATTAATCCTTAATGTAAGATTAGGATATCAAACAACATTTTAGTAAAGATTTAAAAAGCTAGGCCACTGTAAAAAGAAGTTGAGGAAAATAAGTGAATTATTTAATAGCATCACTACAGAAGGAGCTTTACTGCATAAACTTACTGAATAGGGAAGCTATTAATGATCCTCAGATAGTTAGACACACTGAATTAGCACTGTTTTAAAAATGAATTGTAAAGCTTTTTGGAAAAAAAAAAAACAAGTTTGTGAGAATCCAAAACACCATAGGAGTATTGAAAAGTAGGCCACAGATATGTCTATTTACACAGCCTTACAAAAACAGAAATTTTCTAGTCCTGAATAAAGTGCTACTGACCTGCCTGCATGAAAATGAAAAAAAAAAAAAAAATCTACATGACATTTTACTGGCCTGTCCATGAAAGAAAAATTATTTTGACATGTTGCACTAGACAGAAGCAGCAGAGCAAATCTTTTTTTGAAATACATAAGGTAGAAAGACCTACCTAGACAGATGAAGATATTTACAGAATAGCCTGAAATCATTAATATTGTACTAGGTTTTTAAAAGAAAACATGTTTTTTCCCCACCATCAATCTTGACCATTAGTTCTCTTAGAAGAATTCAAACAAATCTTTATCTTCTCCCATTATTTCTCATAGATGTCTATAACATTCACAAGGTAACTCCCTTCAACTAAAAGCAGATCTTTTCATTTTATGAAGTGGCATTTTTTGTTTCTGATCCAATAAAACAAAAAGCATCAAAGATCATTGCTTCTTATAGCGTTTTGGGGGTCTGATGTCAAAAGGAGTCACAAGACAATCTGTTTCATGAACAAATTG
The DNA here is from genome assembly GCA_013399115.1 of Anseranas semipalmata. Classification (NCBI taxonomy): domain Eukaryota; kingdom Metazoa; phylum Chordata; class Aves; order Anseriformes; family Anseranatidae; genus Anseranas; species Anseranas semipalmata. The sequence continues at coordinate 592,012 of VXAA01000742.1, forward strand.
GCACATTTGCAAACACTGCACTCTCACACACAGTAATAATGTTTTAAAATCTCGATCAGCATTTCATATACAAAAGCATTCACTCCAATAGAACAGAAAAACAAACTTCCAAAAAGCAGAAGACCCAGCTTTTGTTGCTCCCAGGCTAAGTGACACCTCAAAGCTCGCACCCACAGAACCTAAGAAACTCTGTTCCAGGTCTAATTCACTCCACCTTCCCTTCCTCAAGTTTCTTTTGGAAGACATCTTCTAACCCTCCTCTCGATGCAGAAGCGAGTCAGTTTCTACCTTCCTGCATACTTGGGTGCCCTCTTCACTCCCCAGCACGCCGAGATTACCACGGCTGGAAATGACGCTGCCCATGCATTTCTGACAAGTAGCTCCATGGTTTCCACCATGCTGGGAGAGATCCCTGTACTTACATTAGCAGCAGGATGGTTTTTTTTTGCAAGGGAGGTACCACCACTGCACAAGGGACTGCCTGTGCCTGTTTGGGCACTGCTGCCGTTTACCTGATGCTAGCATCAAGCCCTGTGGGAGCACCATTTGCGATCTACTGAAGCTTGCTAAAAAATCTCTAAAAAAAAAAAAAAAAAAACAGCAGAATTTGATTGTTTTCTCTTGGTTTTCTGAGCTAGAGTCACAAGTCACTTTAACAACCACTGAAGCCAGCGTAAGCAAGGGAAGACCACGCAGCGGGGAGACGGGCGGGCTGTGCCCCGAGACATCGAGGTGCCCAACGGCTCGCTAGCAGTAAAAGCAAGAACGCCTCGCGCCCCTCGCTCGCGCTGCGCAGTCCTGTCCCCTTGGGCATTCGCTGCACCCACGAACCGCTTTAATCCGCTAACCAGCAGGAAGATGTTCAGCTCTTCCCCTCCCCCTTCAAGTGATTTTTCTGCTGCTTCAGTGAAATGGCCCAACACCAAAATAGCATTAGGTAAGCCGCAGCAACTGGGAACGGGAATGGGAAAGCAGCAATTTCCCTTTTTTGCTTTCAGCTTTAGCCAACTGCAGCTTATCTATTCATTGCTCTTGCTCAAGAAAGTAAGTGGCGTGGATAAGGCTTTACTGCAGAAGGCATGCCTGCTGTTAAGCAAACCGGGGACACAAAGTTCACAGAGTTCAAGGCAAAGCACAGGACGTGAATGTAAAAACGGATGCACTGGGTCGCATCATAGCTCCTGCTAGCCCAACTGTCCCCAACAAAGACTTTAAGCAAGCAGCTAGAGAAGAACAAGAATAGGACGAGCTTCTCTGCAGCCTTCAGTACTCTCAGTGGTAGGGATTCTCCTAGTCTGGTGTGATTTGTCTATTGAGCAGTCCCCAGAAGATCCTTCCTATAGGTTCCTCAAGTTTACCATCCCCACTGTGAAGAACCATTTCCCCCTACCGGGGTCTGAACCCCCCAACCCAATTAAATTTTGTCGACCTTCCCTTGCTCTTACACTGGAAAATGAAACAGCCAAGCCGCCTTTAAACCACCCGTGGTTTCACAGACCTGTCACATCTTTCTTCAGCCAGCCCTCTCTCCCAGTCATTCATCACGTGGAAGCCATTACGGATCTCTGATGACCCGTGTTGCATTTCTCCACAGTTCTTCTAGCCCCTACATTCTTCTGAGATGAAAGGAAGGGGAGATGAAACAGTACTTAATGTATGGACAAACCACAGATTTAGACACGGCATAATAGCGTTCTGTATTTTATTCTTCACTCTTTTCATAGCATTTCATAAGATTTGATATGCTTTCTTTGATCACTACTAAGCACAGAGCTGGTGGTTTCCTGGCCTCATCTATCAGTCTCAAGATCCCACCCAGAGTGGTGACAGTCCACCTGGAGTGCATCACTTTTTATGAAAAGTTCAGTCTGCTCCCTGCTTCCAGTGCAGATCTGCTGCATTCAGTGCAGATAAATGTGAGACATCACATGCTCTACACTATCTTTGTAACGCAGGATCAGGGACATAGAAAACATTTCATGAATTATTTCGGTTAAAAATCTAAAAGCGACGTGGATCACTGAAAACAAGTCAGCAGTAAGAAAACCTGTATGTGGGACAAAAAGCTGCCGAAGTGCTCAAGTGAGCACAGCGTGTAGGATAGGGCAGTCCTACTAATGGAGCAGCACGCGCAATAAGGAGTTCTTCAGGGCTTTGATCTTTTAGCTATTTGAAACCACACAAAAGTTGAACGCAAAAGGTACAAGATCCCAAAGGAGTCAGATTCCCACTTCTCCGCAGCAAGCTTCTAAAGTTCTCTTTTTATGACCACCTTCCACCAAAATAAATAAATCACTTCTAAGTAAAAAATGTAAACCAAGGCATTTCCACTCAATTCCTTTCATGTTTTTCCACCGCCTCGTCTGGAATCACAGCTCAGTCCTGACCTTTCCAGATTCTCCTCTCTGCCTCACCACACTTATTCAGACTATCAAATTCATTTAGTGAAACTATCCTATCCTTTCACACTTGACTCTTTTCACAGACAAGCAGTTCATTTTCATGCAGACCCACTTTTAACTTCAAAAGGTTGCTTTGTATCTCAGCTTCTGATGTGATGTCCCTTGTTTAAAACACTTTCAAATAAGGATCTGAAAAACATCGGAGCCGGGAACTCTCAGCGTCTTCCCTGTCCCTCCTTAAAAAAAGGAAAAACAAAATCCACTATTAAACCAAGCAAGAGGCCATGCATCCACACAGGATTTCTGTAGCTCGGCAGCAGGTCTCCTAGCTTGCCTGCACACAGTCAAGGTCACAGCGAGTGCTTGGGAAACCAAGCCCACAGCTGCCAGGTGAGGTTGGTCTCCTGGAGCTACCTTCACAGTGACACTTGCCTTTACGTTAAGCCTCCTCCGAAGTCGTTTGTTTCCAGTTATGCACGCTGCAGTGTGGTTACAGCAAGACAACCCTTGCGAGAAGACAGAGCAGCATCAGCGAGAAGCGCGACAACCTGACAAACACCCGGCGTCACCCCCGGTGGCAGCTGTGCCCCTGGACCAGGGTGCGAGGGGACATCCCGCGGGTGCTCCGCGGCGCTGCAAGCATCTGCTCCTCGTGCCGTCGGGCTCCGCACACCCACAGGACACTCTGAAAAACCGAACGCTGTGACTTATTTCACACCCAGCCAAAACACCTTTTACCTGGGTCAGGGATGCTTCGGCAATCACGCAAAAAGAGTTGAATTAACAAGATTATATGCAAATCCATACAGCAATTTGGTGGAAAGATACAGCGGAACGGCTGAAAAACTCGCACCTTTTAAGTGCTCCTGCAAAATATATTTGTGTCGCAGCAAACCGCTATGAAGACTAATGTACTAGCTTTATTCATCAAAACATTTTTCAGTTTGAGGCCACCAATACAGGAAAACGCTTGTTCATAGCTCACTTCAGAATCACAGTTTAAGAATCATTTTCAATTTAAAATATTTATAACTCGGTAACTTCGGGGGAAAAGAAGCATACTGAAAAGAGTAGTACATTACACTAAATTTCTCATTAATTTTCTGGTGAAACATTTGAGTTTCCAAAAACTGACTTTTAAGTTAATTATGCACAATTTGGACACTCCAAAGTCAGGAATTCAGAGCTGAATCCTGTCTAGTCACTCACAAAACCTGTATGATGAAAACATGCTATAATCATCCTGTTTTCTTGCCAGAATAGGAAAAAAAGGTACTATCAGCATTTTTAAAACCACATTTTAATCCCAAGAGGTTCTTTTTGTACTGGCTTTCTCTCCCACAAAACTTACCAGCCACAACAGCCACGGCAAGGTATCCAGCAATGCACTGAACTAAGTCAGAATTGCAGCCACTATTCTCCTCATTTTCCTCAGATTTTAGCAAGGGTAAGAATTTTTCCTAGTTGTAATATGGAGATTAACCGCAGATCTTCAGAAAACGGGTAAGATTGAATTCTTTAGCATAAACACCTGTTCCCCTTCCCTTGAATCAAAATGGAAATACAACAATGGAAAGCGTCATTGTTTTTACATCAATTTTACTTTCTTACAGCAGGCGTCTTACGTCAAAACCACAGCAGTGAAAAAGTCAAACAATTTTCCAGCTGGCTGCAACGCCCGTTGATAAACAAAACTGCTTCAAGATGAAATCATGTCTTTTGTATTAAAATACTGGTCAAGCTGCTGACAAGGAGACAAATGAGTTTTTAAACCATTAATGTACGCTCACACAAAATTAAAAGCAATTCTAGAGAAAGAAATTTGGCTAACGGTGATATGCCTCTTCCAGCGCAATACTTCATTTTGATTTTTTGAGAAGTTATTAAAATGGGAACATCTCCACTCGTCGGAATTCCATTTAATTCACCATTGCAATGTACAGTTAATGCAGGAGATTAGATTAGATTTTGACAAGTCTTTTACACCTCTCAGTGCAGCATCGCTATTTCTGCTTAGACTCGTAGCTTCAGCTACCAGCGAACCTGCATGGTGCCGACAATTAACCCACAATTAACAATTTCCATCCCGTGACGGAACCACGCCGGGCTGCCCCAGAGCCAGGCGGCCCCGCACCGCACTGCCTGGCTCCATCTCGGCATCGCCCAAGCCTCCACCACGGGCAAGGTCGGAGCGCGAGCTCCAAACGGAGGCCACCGCCTGACAAAGATGACTAGCGGGACCGCCGAGCGTCCGAGCATTTAACCGCACCCCAGTGCTGCAGGTCAGGTGGGTTAATCAAATAATCCTGCGTGTCCTGAGGGATTGCCCATTATTTGGGTTTTCTTCAAGTCCTTACCTGACTTTAGGCTCTGAAGAACTACCAAGCCCAGAGCAACTATTAATACATGCATACAAAAACCAGTGAAGCTGATGTCACAGATGTAGCAGATTTCTACTTCAACAGCTGAAAACATTGGAAGGTTCTTCCAAAAGAAATATTTTTGCCGCATACAAATAACATGACAACCCTTTTCAGCACGCACACGGCAGCATACTCTGATGGGTACCGGCAACACCTACGCCAGGTATCTGGAAACATAAGTGATGCCACAGGATGTAACCGTACCCTAAGCAGGAATCTGACACACATTGTTTCTCCCAGACTTAACCATTAAGAATTACCAGAACAAGAACACCAATATGCAGGGAAATAGTAGATGCAAAATGTTTTCAATGTATGACAACGGAAATGAAAATAAATTTAGGATTAAAATATAGCTTACTTTCACAGGTTTCTAATAGCATTTGTCTCCATTCAACAAGAATTTATGCACCATTTCAGCCTGATAAGAATTTAATTCTAGGTAATAAAGCTTTACAAATTGAATTCAAAGGGGAAAAAAAAAAAACAGCATTTCCCAATTATTTCCAGAGCCCCACAACTAGAGGCTTCAACTACAGAAACACAGAAAGCTGCCACCACAAAAGCAGAGCTGACATACGACCCCTGGATACAGTGGCACCAGCAGACAGCTATGCTAAAATCAATACTAATTCTGCACGCCTCTGTTATGAAAATAAAGCTATGAAATTCCCTTATGCCCACCTGCCAAAGGGACAAAACTCACACCAACTTTGTCGGAGAGGATTTTTAAAGTCTTTCTAAAGGCATGTAATAGATTCCAAGACTGAACGTGCACTGCATGTTCAGTGAACCAAATAATTTTAAATAGATTCCTCAAGGGAGTTTATTTTATATTTTTAAATCACTGAGACCTTGCAATGACAATCTGATTCAGAAGAAAAGAAAGGCCAGTGCTCATGGGGTGGGGGGGATAGTTTCTTTCAGGGTTTTTTCAAAAGAGGAATAGTTGTGCCCACTATAATTTCTCGCTACATATATTAGAAATACCATAATTTCTACAAACCTTAAAGTCACAAAATTGCTTCTGATAATATACACTGAGCAATTTTCAAGTTTCTCCTTGCAGAAGTACTACATCAGCAATTAGAGAAAGTTGATCCAACAAAAGTTTGGAAGAAATTGCAATCAGAACCAGGCAGCTCACCTCCTTCAGCCGCAGCAAGGCAGGTGACAGACTGGGTTACCAAAACCACCAGGCCCAGACTTGAAACCCAAACGTAGCACAAATTAGGTCAGTTTGCGGATTTCAGATCAACTTCCTCCCCACCCTTGCACAAACAAATGCCCACCTCACTAGCCACCGCGGACCCCTACGCTGTGACAGCCGCGTCGGCACGAGATGCAAGCGTTCCTTCCAAGGGGAAGTTTTTCCAACTGTGTCACGAAGTGCGCAGGAAAACAAGACGAAGAGCCTCAAATGCTGCTGCCATTAGAATGACTTCAGCAGGATTAGGCAGAGAGCTGTGGAGGAAAAGCCTCAGACAATGAGTCCTTTCATACACCAGAAACAAAACCTAACGTTAATCACACCCGCGATTCAGTTTCCTCTCCTAATTCCTAATCAGACATCAACAACTAAAGCGAAACACTTATTCTTATTTTAATTCTATGAAATAAACACAAGTGAATGGAAGTGCTCAGACCGCACTGCAAAAATTCCGTCGCCCCTCGGCCTCCCGATGAATGGGGAGCTGCGAGACGCGCGGGAGGTTGGGAAAGCGGCTTCTCCATACAGCCCGGTCACCGAGGAGTCCGGAACAGAAGATTTGGAGGACTGCTGCATTAACAAGCACGAGAAACTTCAAAGCCAAGAGGCGAACTCAGTTGAAACCCTTCTCCATACAAAAGAGACCTCGAACCACAGGCATTAGAAAAAACATCTGGTGCACTGCTTTGATTTTCAACATTAGTCATTGGACAGAAACAAAACATCATTTTTTTTTCTTCCCAAAGCAGCAAATAATTGCAAATCCACTTCTACATATAACCTACCATTTATCACCTCATCAGCGACTGCTTGAGTCTGATGGAATTAAACACTCAAGTCAGGCAGTTTTGTTAAAAGCAATAATTACATTGTTACTAGAATATACAATTAGGTAATAAAAAACAAAAACAAATCTGCCTAGCAATATTTTTTATGCACTCTCACAGAAATATTACCAGACTGGAAACAGGGAACATTATAATAACCAAAAAAAAAAAATCCACTTCCACTGAAGTATAGCTACTTCTAATTTAAAACTTCACCCACAGGCAAAAATACATAAATGATTAGCATTATAGTGTTTATTTTAATTACACTGTGCAACAAGAATCCAAGAGGCTGTTAACTCACTTCAGATACGAAAAAAGCCAATATCTGAGCACTCATCCTCCATTTATAACCTACAGTTGTGTCAGCCCACCCCATCACCTAAGCTCCCAAACAGAATGCATTTCTCCTAACATCCAAAACCAACATACAGTAGAGATACAGCTCAAAGAAAGAAAACGAAAAGAAAAACAGGAGGTCAGCAAATTCCTCACCTGTTCCTTGCAGACAACGTTTAAGAGCATCAAAAATTCACTAGTCTTCCAAGCACTACTCTTCAAAGTTTAATAAGAAAAAAATACATCTCTCTAATTCAAACTTACATTTACAAATACTTTCCAGCAACATGACTGCTATGCAATGCGTTCTTTACCACTCTACAATCCACAGTGCCTACCTTCAACACCTAACTATATAAGCAAACAAAATACAGCCCATGGTTTCCAGTGCATGAAAGGCATTTTCATCACTGCAGTCGAGATGTTGATCCCAATAATTCCATGCAAGTCCTCTTAAGAGAAACATTTTCCCACCTATCTAGATGGTTTTGGCCACTGAAGCTTTTGATCACTCTTCAGAAAAAAAAAAGATTTAATCTTAAAAGATGTTCAACTTTGAGACAACAGGGCGGGGGGATCATTAGAGGAGCATGACAGCCTGTTGCCACATAATCCTTCAGAACTCCTCCTCCTTATCATTAATTATGCTCCTTATTTCTTCTACAGACATAAGCAAGAGATTGTCACCGAGTTATTACAGCAGCACACTTTATTATTATGTTGCTTACAAAGTAAAGCTTCAGGTAAGAAACACAGTAAGAGCCAAGCACAATTATTGGAAGTATCAGCTTGCTCCCATAAAGCTGCTAACGTTATAGCACCAAGGCACACGTGTTACACTCGTGTGCGCTTCTACCGCACGGGTGAGAAGCGCTGCATGCAGTCACTGCCTCCGCCAACCCAGAGAAGCAGGGAAGTGAGCAGCAAACGAAGGAGCAAAGTGTGATCCTTAGCTGCCAGGAGGTGGACATCTGTGGGCAAGGGATGGGACCTCCCCACTCTGGTGCAGGGGCCACGAGAACCCACACCCGCACGGATCTCCTCCAAAATCCAACCAGGAACAGCAGAGAGCTGCACTGTGCATCAACCAAGAGGAGAGTTGCTGAGATCACGGCCATAGCACAGGCTGCCATGAGCTCTCCCTGCGTTGACCTGCATGGGTGAAGAAGTAGGATCCTGTACCTACAGACAGACTTCAGAAAATTAGGTTAATGGACGCGCTATTCTAAAATGCCTCTCCTGAGCCAGTAATCGAAACGAAACACTCCAACAGGTTCTCTATCAAAACACTACACCCAAAGCATAAAGCACAGTTTTACCAGCTCCAAAGACGTAGCCAGGACGGACCAAAGCAAAGTCCAAAGATGGACCCAGGCAAAATTCAAACCAACAAGAGCAGCAAGACTTTTCGCAACAGACTTCAATCTTAGAGGTGTTTTGAAGGTGACAATACTTTCCTTCAAAAGTTTATAATTTTATCTTAATGTCAAGAGGTAGAATTAAAGCAGTAACCCTGCAATCTGCTGAAATATTTGTCTCCCTAGGTGTAACTCTTCAAGTCTGTGCTTTATTAATGGAAGCTGCCCACGAGCAAGGCTACAGAGAGGAGGCAGAGTTAGGATCTAGAACACACCTTCAAAAATGCATACTGCAACCTCAGGTTAAATAAGATTTTATGAGTATGTTTTTTACTACATAATAATGTATAGATTAGGATGCATAAGACTGTAAAGGAATTTTGTCTGTGCCCAAGAACAGTCTCAACAAAACCTATGAGAATATATATCAAGAAATTATTTCCACACCTACTAGTTCATAGGTTTAAGAGGCTAATTTTCACTGTTTACATCAACTGTTTTGTATTTCACTTAACTTTGACACAGAAAAATGCATTATTGGATTTTGCACACATCTTCTAGTCAATTTGTATCATTTCGCAAATTCTATATTACAAGTAGTTAAAACACAATGGACGGTGCATTCATAAATTAGTTTTTTTGTTAAGAAAAGGGAATTACTATCGATTCTGCAACAACTAAACCTTTGATCAAATTTGATGAAACAAATGCTACCAAGATATAAACAAATGTAACTACTTCATATTTGGAAAAAAATACTATGTCATAAAGACTTCAGCTTCATCTAAAAATGAAGAGGCCATTCCCCCCCCCATCTTATGTCTTCAAAGCACATGACACCTCAATGCCTTCTTCACAGCATCCGAAAGGACCGGGGGTCCTTTTTAACCACTTCCGTGGTTTTCCTTCAAGAGAAAAGATCAGAAGCACAACACCTGTCAGATAAGACAATTATATTTTTATATACACACCAGAAAATTCAAACACTAGACTAGCCTTTGATACTTCTCATATCTAAATTACCTTCCCAATTAACGAGCATATCAAAATACATCTAGGCTGATGCAGACAATCTAACCTGTTGCTATAACAATTACAAACCTCCTCCAGAAGAAGAGTCATACAATGATCCCACTTCCATCCCTACTCACAAAACCCTCTAGAAAAGTAATGGCTTTTCCAAAACACTACAAGACCTAATTTTGTGAGGAAATTTAACTGAAGAATCAAGTACCATCCCATGAATAACTTCCTGCTCCTGCAGAGACAGGAGTTATTACAAAGCTTAAGTGCCCGGCTGATTTCAGCAGCTAGGATGACACACAAAAGAAGAATCCATACACTGGAGGGATAAAAAAGCAACCACGCTATGTGGATCTCATAAAATAGAACAGATGTTATCCTTCGCATACACACATGCAACTCAGTGTCAAACACTCCATTTGCAGGGAAAAAAAATACGGAAAAGAGGCCTATTAACCCAAGAAATAATTCCTCTCCACAGTCAAATGCACGCATGCTTTGTTTAATTATAAGCAATGACGGGATTTCTAACACCGCTTTTGAGAAAGCGATACCACATGCCCAGTCTTCACATTTTTTCTCTGTTCAATTTCATCTGACAACCCCTAACTATAAACTTCTTGTGCCAACCTAAATAATTCCTCTCTTTCTCAGTAAGGCTGGAAGAAAGTACTTACCCACTTGCCAGCTGCAGCTGAAATTTCGTGCCAAGAAATAAATGTCTTTGGGCAGGTTGTAAACTGGAAGCTTCTATTCCTGTTGAAGGACAAGAGTAAGAGCAGGACGACCCTATCCTTTCCCAGATTGATGGCATTTCCGTATTTCAGCTACACAGCGAATTGCACTTAATGACAGCATCTAAACAAAGCTACTTCCTCCTAGTACTGAGCTGAGCTATTAGGAGACACTTTATCAATTTTGCTCTCAACCTGACTTTTTACATACACTGCACCCATCTTCTGCTCCAGAACTTATCTCTGTATTTTTGATCTTCGAGAAAAGTTCTCAGATAATGGACTTCTTGAAGGAACATGACTTATTTCACCATTTTTTTCAGTAAGGCACAGATGTGCATATACACCATGTGCACATCAACATTAACTATCAAGTACTCCAGCTTCCTTCCTTAACCTCCTTCGAGAGCCTGAGGAGACTTCGACCCTCATGTCCCCAGAAGGGATGTGCTCTGGGGCAGAATGGGTTACGGTTATATCAGAAATTAAAAGAAGAGGTTGTAAAGAGTTTAGCATCTTCCACCAAGGCTGGAGCAGACACTGGGTTCTTCAGTTTTGCAGGCCAGGCTCCCGCAGAGAGAACCACAGAACCACAGGCGAGACGCCACGCAGCAGCACGAGTGCCCACGCACCGCGCTTCCACGAGGGCACTGCCGATGGACGCCGTCGCCTCTGCCCCACAGTTGTTCCCGTCCTCCTCCAAGCTCTCACAAGCTTCCCAGCTGCAGGACGTTACTGCCTGTTTACACGTCCTGCATTTCATAGGGCTCTCCAGAGCTCTAAGAAACTTCTAATAATAAATCACAATCACAAAAACAAAGTCAAAGGCATGAATAAAACCTGTATTGTTCCAGCGGAAAGCAGTCTTTTCCCCCTTACTCTAAAATCATTGGCCCCTTTCCATGCTGAACATCAACCTGTTTTCATTTTGGTAGTGACCTGAATTTTATATTCACAAAAACATCACCAAAATCCTGAAATGCCAGTTAGAAACTCAACTAAGACAAATACGTGAAGATGAATACGTACACCACTAAAAACCAAGTACCCTCTCCTAAAGAAAACAAAAATAAAACAAATGTTAGCAAACACACATAAGCAAATCATGAGCTATATTAAAAGACATGTCTCAAGACATGCATCGGTACCATGAACTTGGTTTTTAATATACCCAGTATATGTATATAGTATGCCTCTACCATCTTCACAAACAGAGCCAAGCAGTGCTTGTTCCCTTTGCTCATTAAAGCTCTACAACTGGTGCCTCCTGTATGCCCACATGTACCATTTCATTAAGCTCACTTGACATTAGATGAAGAAAGAGTACAAGAAAATTGCATATTCCCTGCCTAAAGTAAACTTGTCATTTAAACCTTGCGTATAGATAGAATTTGATACAGCACTGGCGCAGTGAGTCATTCTTCAGTTTTAGAGTTTGTACGACAGTATTCTTACATATGTTTTGCAATACTTTCCAGTTAGCTACCACCCCATGTAATTATAAGTCTTTACTGGAAAGGAAGCATACATTTTGGATTTGAACACTGCACTATAGTCTGTAGAAATGCAGCTTGCTTTGAAGACCAGATTTTGAGCAAAAGTAGCTACATGTAAGGAGCCCTCACAAACTGTATGAAAGGTTCAAGTTAAGGCACTTCTTTTAAATAAGAGTAAGCAATGATGGTGTGCATCACAAACATTTGTCAACAAATTCTTCCAAAGAGTACACACAAGCAACTCACATGCCAGGCTTCTTCAAAAGCTGTTTCTTTACCACATAAGTTAAAACTGCATGCATTCAAAACCCTATATAAAATATCTATTACAAGTGCTTTATTCGAGAACACGTTACTTTACACCTTCCTGTAGTGCGGTGAGATAACCCATGAAAAATCTTCCCTGCTGTGTTAGTTTCTCCTTTTGTTTCTGGGTTGCATAACAGACGAGTAATTTAACTCAAACCTGGCTTCTAAGAGGCACTGAAAATAAAAAAATAAAAAGGTACTTAGAACTGAAATGGAAGGGTTTGTCCTGTTCAATATGACTAACAAGACCAGCTCCTGCCTAGTGGCACTCAGCTCACTCTAATACTTTACAGGGGAGTTTACAATTCTTCAGAATGCACCAGTCCCAACTTCAACTCGCACGCAGCTACACCTTTACTACTTTGGTAGACCTCCTCAGTCAGTTGTTTGTCTGTTTTAAAGCTGGCTATTATTATTCCTTTCTGCTATCTAAATTCAAATCAAATGGATCTACTGAATCGTAGATCTCCTGTGATCTGATAAAAAAGAGAGAAAAAGTACCCTCTGTACAATGAAAGTTAGCTGGTTCAGATTCAAGTACATGCAGCAACAGCTGGTTTTTTTCCCCTCCAAACTGCACATACTATGACCTACAAGAAACATTTTCTGCTTAAAAGTAATACTTAAATAGAGATCTATGGCTGAGCGCTATCACATGGATTGCACTTACTTGACAGTCTGCTATTAGCCAACTCCATTATCGCTATTTGCAGTTTTTAAATGTACAGATTCAGAAGTAACTGTACAAAGCCTCCATTACAAGTGGATTTATGGAAAGCCACAGCAATAATCATCCTCATTAAGCATATCTTCCCACAGCCCTGCATTATGTGGACACAAAGAGGAAAACATTTCTTCTCTGTTACCCACAAGCTTAGATCTTTCTCCTAATAATCACAAGCTTTGACTGTCTTCTCTGCTCTTGCCAATGACAGTTAGCTAATGTTCCCCAAAGCAGGACTTAGTTTAAAAAAATTAAAAATACCTGCATACCTCTCAGCCCACAGCCAAATACAGACACAATGTAGGAAGGTTTCTACTTTGATTTTCCAGACACTGACATTTTCACTGCCAACATGTATGAGAATAAAACGTTATCTATGGCTTCCACTACTTCGCTAACAGCCCCAACCAGTACTTCTCCAAGATATATTTATGGACACGCACATGCAAAGAAAAGGGCAGATGGCAATATTTGTAACTAAGCTGAATTATAAAAATCTCTTGAGCTGAAGTGATGCATTAACTCTTTGGCCATAAGCTGTTTTAACCCCTTCACGTGTGCGGTCACGCTGCATCCTATTTCAATGACCAGGACGCACGCCAGTGACATATGTGAAGAAACTTGCACGTTAAGATGGTGGGTTAAAGGCAGAAACTGAGAACTTCAATAACCGCGCACCGTCGCCCCCCACACCCAAATCACAACCTGGCCGTTTCACCATGCAGATTTTACTTCTCGCTTACGAAGCGCAGACTGCTGATCACGCACTTCAACACACGGATGTATTACTCCTACGTCCTCAGCCCCACAGCTAACCACCATGGCAGAAATAATAAAATCAGGATTAAAGTACACTTGCTCCCTCCATAAAACTATTCTTGTGAGCGAAGCATTTCCTGCATTATTGTAAGGAGAGCAGTGTACTTCAAAAAAAAAAAAAAAAAAAAAAGGCTGTTTCCACCCAAGCAGACGAGGAACAATCACACAGTAACCAGACACAGAGATAAGTCATTTGCATCAGAGGACCTTTGTAATCTCAAATTAAATTTGTCATTTCTCTAACATTTACTTTGAAAAATGAACAAAGGTGGTTATACAAGCAGAATAAGGAAACTGTATTTGCTCACCATCCCTGCTCAAGTTAGCCGTCTTCAGAGATCTCTAAAACAGCAAATATTCAACGCGACTTACATCTGAAGCTTTGATTATCCAGTTATCTTCGGACTAAATCACTTTTTATAGCTTAATCCTATACTTGACAAGAGAACATTTTATCTCATACCGGCAATACAACTTCATTTGGTTACATCTGAAATAAACACTAAACTCCGAAACAGCTGCCCCAGTCAGTCTCCTGGAAACAGAGCACATCTCTGCTACAAAGGAGGTCCGCGGCAGCAGATCTTTGTTTAATAGCGCGGAAACGCTTCCTTTTATTACATTTACTCACGCCGGGTATTTAAACTGCCTCAACTTGGCTGCGAAGCACACTTTCCGAGAACGCCCGCCCAGCGCACGCACCGTTCCGCGGCGACCGCCGCCCGCGGGACCGCTGCCCGCGCCCGCCCCGCCGCCGGGGCCC
>VXAA01000742.1:607878-635372 GCA_013399115.1 Anseranas semipalmata
CCGTGACCGTGGCGGGAGGAAACGGCTGCTCGGCAACCTCGGTGCCCGCGCGAGGTCGGCTCTGAAGCGGCCGCCTCCGTCGCGGGACCCGGAGCGATGAGAGCAGCGCCCGCCCGGCCTTCCTCCCGCCCAGAAAGTTTCCACCTCTGTAGCAGCAGCAGGTGAAATCCGGCCTGAGACCTGTTGCAAGTCGGGATCGTTTTGGCCGTGTTTCATTAAGCAGCTGTGACTTAAGGATTGTTTCAGCCTATGTGCTTCATAAGCATGCTTCCCTCAGCTGCCTCGTTACCGTGTCCCCCCTGGTTCCCCGCCGACTTCCCTGACCTGCTGTGTCTGCGGTGGGTGCTCTGTGGCCTCTTCGGATGGCTGAAGGGTTAAGTCAGTCGGCTGTGCTGATTATTCTGGTGCTCTCTGGCTCGCTGCCCAGCCCTTTGGAGGTGCTGCTATTGCATCAGAGCAGGCAGTATCACCGGGCTTGGTGTTTTCACCTCGCTGCCGTTCTCCTCCGCACACTGTACTTGGACCGCTCTGGCGTTTCCCACGGCATGTTAATTTTTCCCTCTGTGGTCTCCAGAATTTCTTCTCATGCCTGGTAGCTGCAATTCCTTGAGGATGTTTTGCCGTTGTCCTCTCATCCAGGCTTAGCCAGGGCGTGCTAAGAGCCAACGAGCAGCTTGCGGAGTTAGCACGGCTCTTCCTGCGCCCTGGCGTAGTCACCTCAAGTGCTGGGCTTCAGGTTGCTGAACGCGACGCCCGTGATTTCAGTGCCACACGCGTCACTCCACTCTGCCCTAAACTAAGCACCCGGAGCCAGCCTTGTGCCTCTGCCACACGGCGAGCAGCCCTGCCACAGAAAGCCTGTGGTTCCGAGATACTTCCCTTCCTACTCAGTATCCAAATGTTGCTGCAAAACTGCGTGCATCACGCAGCGAGGCCACGGAGCTTAGAGTAAGTGTTGCTGGCGTGGCGCCACGCAGCACTGCCAAAGTGCCCATGGGTTCGACTCTCTGTATTAAAATCTGGATGTGCTTCAGGATGCTTCAGAGCACAAGACCACGGGGAAGCTGGGAGAGCCTCGCTGCCGAGCAGGAGGTCACAGAGCTGCGGTGGGAGTCTGGTCCCTTGGCTCGCACCACAGCCCTGTCGGTGATCTTTGGGTGGGTCATGTCAGCCAAGCACAGCCCCTCTCCATTTTACGTGGAAGCAACAGGTTTTTGAAGTTTGCTTGAAAAATGGAAGATTTGGGGTTTAATGCTCCTTTGCTAATCTTGTCAGATGCTTAACAGCTTATGAGAGGAGACGCTGAAAAGTTGATGCAATCTATGGGACAGATTTTAGAGATACTTTTAGATGCCTAAAATGTGGGTTCCCAAACACCTTTACAAATCTGGATTCATGTGGCTGACACAGAGCTGCCTCATAAACTTTTGATGCCCTGGAGCTTCTAGCCAAGACTTGCAGGTAAATGATGGTCCCATGGGTGTAAGCCATTAATCATCAGCATCATGAAAGAGAGTTTTCACGTACGGCTACCACCCAAAAATCTTTATTATTCCCTTGCACACTTCATGCCTTCATTATGTAAAAACTTGGAAGACGATGAATAGTGTAAGCCCAGCAGGCACCAGTGCCATGTGATCCACTGAATACGGGGCTGCCAGTTGGTCACCCCTTTACCAGTTCAAGGATTTTGCGGTGGCGGGGCACCGTTCCCCAAAGCGAAGGCACCTACCTCAGCAGTTTGCTTGCTACAGGATATGCTGGCATGTTGCCACCAGAGCAATATTCTGACGGGGGTCTACAGCGTCCACCATTTTATGGGTAGCACCCCCTTGCTTCATCTCCGTGGCTCTCGTGACGCCAGCCACCCCAGCTGTTCCAATGGTAGGCTGTTCGGAAGGCAAAGTCCCGGTGTGTATTTGCCGTGCCTGGCTTGGAGGTCACTGCTCTTGGCTAAACTGTCAGTAGCTCTTCCTTCCCTTTGATCAGATCTTCAGAGCAAATGCACACGCCTATATTCTTGTCATGCGTGCCACTTGTTAACAAGCTAGTGTATAGGTACTGTGGGATGGGTTTTGCTCACCTTTAACATAATAAATTAGTATAAAATCAAAAGACAAGGATTCTGAATTTTTTAAGACATGTCAGAACAACTTCCCTTCTCATTTCAGGTGTTGCTAAACTTGCTAAATATTTTGGATGGAATTTATAAGCTGCAGAGCCTGTTGGAAGCTCATCCTTTCTCTGACTATTTTTTCTTAGAGGGACAATTCTGGATGATGACTTTTTCTCACCTGATTTTATAGTAATTGTCAATTGTATTGTCAGGTCTTCTGGTCTGTTTCACAAGTGCCTACTGCAATGCTCAACTTTGTGCTAATGTAAGATAATACATCTCCATCTGCAGATCGGCTTGACAGCACAGCTTGAGGACCATATGGCCTTGACTCTGACTGCCCACCATTTTTTCAATATTACCCCCAAGACTCTTTCATTTCCTTTGTAAGACAGGATTATTAGAATTCTCTGTTTTGCTCCAAATATAAAAAAATCTGTCTTGCCCATTTCCGTTTTTCTCCAATTGAAGGAACTGCAGCCTAGGAGGGGCACCCTGATGCTTTCTCATCTGCAGCACTAGGTGTCTGGTCTGTGGAGCCTTTCAGCTGAGGATAATGACTTAACCTTAATTTTGCTTTACTACAGATTGCACTTGGTTGAAGAAATAAAAGACAGTGTTGTAATAAAAGCGCAGCCACAATGCCGAAGTGGTGGTTACTTCTGCTTCCTGGCTCAGCCACCAGCCAGTGGGACTGGTCAAGCCCTGTGAGTTTTCTGCTCCTCAGTTGCCTTTCTGTAAAGTAGGTGCAATTGCTTTTCCCTTCCTTCAGCATTTGTCCCAGCTGCCTGCAGAGATCTGGTCCAGATGTGTGCTCTCTCTCACTGCGGCGTTGCGTAGTGCTTAGCACAGAGAAGCTCCCTTCTGATGCCTTAGAGATCCTGCAACGACAGGTACATGCAAGTTAAAGAGAACGGCGTAGGACATTCAGTAAGCTTTCCACTGGAGTGGTCTCTGCTCCCCTCTGTTTCCCAACAGAGTTTCTCTCCTGCGTTTCTTTCCATTCTTGTCAGGTCTGTGAGGAAACGTGTTGTTCTGGCCATTGTTGCAACGACCTCTGTGCTCAGCCAGCCTAAGGGTTGCTCTGGAGGTCCTCAGCAGATCCCTTGCTGGGTGGCAGGCCGCAGGCTCTGCAGAATGCAGCCTGCCCAAGAAGTGGAGAGGAGCACTAATCACACGAGTATCTGAGCACTTCCCAAGCTGAGATATTTATCCTCGCAGGGCTGCTGAGAGGTAGGAAATCACCACTGTCCCCCTTTTAGAGATGAAAAGCAGATGCAGGCAGAAGCTAATTGACTTAGCTAATGTCACACCGGAGTCTGTGGCAGAACAGAGAAATGAGATCAGCATCCTGCCCCAGTGCCATGTGCCAGAGGACAGTTCGTCTCCAACATCTTTTAAAGATCCCGGTCAGTGCCCAGGGAAAATTACAGCCCCGTGCAAATTCAAAGCAGAAGCTTTCAGATCATGGCAACCTGGGATGGAAAATTCAAAGCACAATCTTTCAGATCAGAGCAACCCGGGAAGGAAGGGACTGGTTCTCACTCAGCTCCAAGTCACTCAGTGGCAGCAATACCAGCCTGGCCCAGACTTGTAAAGTGACCGGGCTTTCGTGATTGCTGTGAGGAAGAAGCACATTTTCTCTGACCAATTCTTGACATTTGATCAAAACTCTTGCTTAATTTCAGCCATGTCAGGAAATCTTCACTTTCATGATAGTAAAAGCAGGGTCTTCTGGAAACTAAATTTCAGCCCAATCGTTTTTTTTTGTTTTTTTTTTTTTTTTAGATATTAATTTTTAGTCCATTCTACTCTTTTATATTTAGTTTTCAGAACATGCTGAAAGCATTTTAGAAGGAGCCATGAAGCAATTAAGAAAATAGTAGAAACTATGTTCAGAGACCTTAAAAACAATTCTGTTTTAAAATTTCAGGTTGTAAATATGAGATGAGGAATGCCACTAACACAGCTCATGTGTACAAGAGTGGGTTTTGATTAAATGTTTGTCCTTATAAGCATTTAGATGGGAAAGGGAGTGGCATTGCCTTATCCTTGCAGCAAATTTATAGACCTTGTTAGCGAGGTTAAACTTTTGTGCTGACTAAACTTTTCCACACCCTCTTTCTGCAATAAAAATCCACCTCAAATTTTCAGCTCACAACCAAGGAGCAGATGAAGTAATACAGAATGCTTCATATTAAAGCAAGGGAAATATCCCAAAATACTCTTCTGCACCAAAAAATGATTCTGCCCAAATGTCTGCTTACTCAGAGCACTCCGCCTCTTACCAGCTTTTAATATTTTATTGGATTGCAAAGCTAGGGCTTTTCTTTGGATGTATCATCAACTTAAGGTCTGATTGCAAGATGGATTCTGCCCCGGGTCGTGCGTGCAGCAGCACCCTCTGACACAGCCACACAAGACAGGGAGGTAATGGGAAGACCAGAGCCTGTAAGTGTAACTGAGGGAAGGATCACCCTGACCGCGGCTCTGTTGCAACAGATGACAGGCAAATGGGAAAAATATGTTGGATTGACTTTTATATCGCAAAAGGAGCTGATGTGATTGCTGTTTGCCAACTTTTCTTTTTAACTTAGAAGATCAGATCTGGAATTTTCAAGGTTCAGTATGTAGGGAGTCCTGTTTTCCTACCTCAGAGTTTGAGGGCTGTAACCCTGAAACAGTGATGGAAATCAAGTATTGTTCCCAGTCAGATAACCTCAGGCTTTTGGAAGACAATGGCCAGACTGGATTTGGAGGGGTTGTAGGAACCCCCCAGGCACAGCACAGTTATTATGGCTCCACTCTGCGGCTGGGGTCTACAAAGAAATCGAGCAGAAGAATTTGGGCACCCCAGTCCTCCACAGTAAGGGCACAGAGGAGGGATGCTGGGGGCTGCCCAACTATGTACATGAAAGCAGGGATTTCCTGGTACAAGTACTTCAGGCACCAGAGCCGGCCAGTGTGACAGGCAGCCATGAACTTGGCAGACGTCGAATTTCACAGGTGCATTGTACCTGTCCCTCTTGCAGCCAGCAGCTCATTTTCTCTGTGCGAAGCTCAGCATCCCAGCTCCGTGCAAAGACCCGGCGTTAGTGCCCAGTGCACATGAACAGCATGGGAACGTCACGGGTGCTGTGCAAGACCGCAGCATGGCAGGGATGCGATTAACACCCGCGATGGTGGGGACGTGCACGGGGCAGCGCTCCTCCTCTGCTCAGCATGACTAATTGTTGCAGTGCTCCCGGGGCAGGGCTCTGCGCGGGAACAGGCCAGGACAAGGGATATATGACACTTAATCTCATAAGCTTCAACAGGAGGTAAATGCTTCCCAGAATTTTGCTACTCTACTGCAGAACATGCATGTGTTATAAATGTAAACTGAAGCTATCCCCTAATGATTTTTTTTCCTTTAATTTATTCCTTCTGCCACCCCTGAAAAAAAAAAAAAAAAGAAGCCAGCAGGAACCAGCTGTGTTGACAGGTCATTTAAAACCACTTTTGTAAAAATAGAGTTGTATTTTATGGCTTAATATTTTAGAGGCTGGTGACTGGTTAAACTTCTTTCAGCACCAGCACCTCTTGCTTTGGGCTCCAGCCTTCAAATAAGTCACCGGTTGTCATGATTTACTGTGTATACTATGGGACAAGTGCAAGATTTTGACAAGAAAAGATATTTGGGTGTTATTTGAGGAGACATGGGGAAAGTCACTTAGCTGGGTGTTTATATAGAATGGCTTTCTTGTTTCAGAGGTCACCTCTGTTAGAATAACAGGTGCAGTCTTCTGATCACTTCAGACATCAGCTGCAAGGGCTGTTTTGTGCATCAGGGCGGTGATAGCTTTGCCTATTATAAATAGTCAGAATTTCAGGGAATAAATTTTGTTGAAATTTAACTAACCTTTCCAGCACAGTTCCAGCAGAAAGGTGCAGCCCATTAGCATAACAATTGCTTTTGTGGTAATAATACTAATGTTTTTATCTAAACACTGTTCCCAATTAGAATGTTCAGAGCAATGGATGTGGAAACCTGTTCCTGAAAAATGCGTCCCAACAGTGAAGACAACTGTCTACAAGTTTAAGTAAGGGCAATAAAGTGGGTAAGGAACAGGCAATAAACACAGTACAGACTTCGCTCAAATTCGGGGATAAAGAGTTTCTACAGCGCTGTTCAAAGTGTGGGAGAGTCGGCTCCAGGAGCCACCCTGCGAA
This sequence comes from Anseranas semipalmata, assembly GCA_013399115.1. NCBI lineage: Eukaryota > Metazoa > Chordata > Aves > Anseriformes > Anseranatidae > Anseranas > Anseranas semipalmata. The sequence continues at coordinate 614,207 of VXAA01000742.1, forward strand.
TATTACAGAGTGGCGTTTGGTTTTAAGAGCACCTTCAGCCGGCGTTTCTCCAGAACTGAGGGGTTGGGCGCTCTCAGCAAACGCGACCGGCTGCTGTGGCTTCCCGGCCACCCCCCGCCGGGGCTGGGGGCTGAGCCACCCCCAGGGACCGGCTGCCCCCAGCAGCCCCACACGCTCCTCGCTCAGGCCGCCTGGATGCCAAACTTCCAAACACAGGCACCGAGCTCACCCACGCTTCTATTTCTCTACCCCACATTTTCCCATCTGCGAGTCTTTTCAACAACTTAAGCACATGGCTTGCCAAATCTGCCTTACACAGGTCCCTGGCCTGGGCTCCTCGCTATCGTATCTGAGCACCTCTCAGTCATGCATGAAGTGATGTGACGGATGCCTGGCTTGGGTGATTTGTTCTCCCTCCCCATTCTCTCTCAAGAAGGAGAGTTGGGCCTGCTGTGCTGTGGCTTTGTTGTGTTTTGGTGATGAGACTTGGCTGTGGCTGAGAGGCTGGGGGTGTCACCCACAATCTTCGTTCTTTTATCCCCTAAGTGTGCTCTGTTGACATGTTGAAGACTTTCACAATTTTTATGTTATCTGTGCGCTGCATTCCTCTGATACCAAGGATATTTGGTGTTGTCATGTATAATGACTAAACCCATCCAGCAGTATTCTGTCTTCTGCTTTTGGGTGTAAGTCAGTCTTTAACTCTTAGCAGTCAGGCTGAGAGCAGCACAGCCTGCATGGCTCTTGCCAGTTTGTACACCTTCCTCTGCGTCACACGCTGCTGGCCAGGGGCTGTGGGGATGCCTGGTCTGGCCCGCTCCAAACGGTTCTGTGCTCCCGTTTCCCCAAAATCTTAATTGATGCTGTTCAAGGTACCCCCCCAAGATTCACAAAACCAGAAAAACTATAGGCCTGTGTATTTTTTTTTCTACTTTTCTTCCATGGAATATTAGCAGAAAGCTAGCGTCTTGAAGAGTTTTTTTTTTTCTCTCTCTCTCATTTCTACTTTGTTATTTTAATTACAGCCAGAACTCCACTTTAGAAAAGACACTGAAAGAAAACAGTGCGGTCATCAGATTCACATTTGGTTTAACTGGAGACTCTCCCCATCCTCCAGCCAGTTCCGAGCTGAACACAAAAGGAACAACAGCTTTCCAGGAAGAGAGGTGAATAAAACAGGTGGTTTTCAAAAAGCAAGTAAAGAACCCTAAATTCTTAAACAGTTCATCTCTGTGTTCAAAAAACAAAACCTCTGCTCAAAATCTCATAAGATTCAAAGTGATCTCTAAAACAGCTGTACAAGTAAGTTCCCTCGGGCATTCCTGTGGCGCTCCATACATCCCATGCTGTCTGAGGGGTTGTCTTAGAGCAATGTGAATAGATAAAAATGATGCAGCGAACGGCGGACAAGCAAGCTTCAGCTGCTGTGTTCTGCTGTGAATGTGGGGCAGGAAGACAAGCCCCTTCTCTTCCCCAGCCTCCTCCCAGCCTTGCAGCCTTCCCCAGGACCTGGGGCCAGCAGCTCCCCCTGAGACAAGCCTTCCCCTTCCCTGAAGAAGGGGGTCTCAATCCAAAGAGAGGCACAAGTGATGTTTTAAGGCCTGAGCTTCACAAACAGTTGAATCCAGAAAAAGCAGGTAACTCCACCAAATCCACCAAAAGAAACAGACACACCAGTTTATTCCCACCTGATATTTATTATCCATTGCATTGACAGAAGGGGGTGCAGTGGAAACCAAACCAGGGGACAGTTCTGGATTAAAACTAATCTGGCAAAAAAAAAAAAAAAAAAGTCAAGTTTTAACCTCAACGGACTTTCCCTTGCACACACCTTGCATATGTTTGCAGCAGCAAGGAGAGCATTGTGCCAGGGCCAGTGGGAAGGCAGGGCTGCTTCCCACCCCAGGGCTCCGCAATGCTTTGTTGGTGGACAGTGGAGATTTCCTGCTGCAGCAGTGATAGCTTATGCTGCCCTAAATCATATGTAAAACTGCAGCCTAATGTAAAAGGTGTGGCTTTGTGCCTAGTTTGAATTTAAAAGGCTTCCCCAGCTTAAAACATATATCAATACTTCCAGCTGTATGACCAAATGCAACACTTGCCCCTGTTGCTGTGCTCTGCACTGGATGAGCTGATGGACAAGGGAACAGGAGAAGCTCATGGGGATGCAGAGGTTGGCAGCTCTGCCCCCAGCCCAGAAACCTTCCTGCAGGTGACTGCACTGCACCTCCAGCCTGCTGCTGCTGGCGTCCCCACGTCCCACCACCCTCCCCAGCCTCCAGCTCCATCACAGCGCTTCCCCAAGCCCGGCTGTTCCCTCCCGGCCATCCCCATCCCACCTGCCAGCCTGCTCAGCGGCTGCAGCTTCAGGTACATTGACCACATCCCTTTGGAGCCTGTTTCAGTGATTTAATTCTATTGTTGTTAAAAATGTGCATCTTAATTTCTAGTCTGCATTTGTCCAGTTTCATCTTTATTAGCTTTTATTATGCCACTCTAATCTGCTAGGGAGCCCTTTAATATTGAAAGGCTAGAGACTGCCAGAATCCTCGCAAGAGCTGGGTTCTTGTTTCAGGAAGCTGCGGCATACGCTCTTTGCCGGAAAGCTTTCCATTTCTTTCAGTGTTCCTTTCACAAAAGCATCCAAAGACAAGTTTATGTCCAAACACCATTTTTTCTGAGGGGCAGAGCTGTGCTGCAACGTGAGTGCCTGCCTGGGACTCTCTGCAGGCGCAGGGACCTCAGTGGGCATTTGCGCATTGTCCAAACGAGGCACACAGGCGTTGGAGCCAGAAACTCAGCTCTGAAGCCGGGCTGCAGATGTGCAGGCTGTAGGCAGATGTGTAGGAGCAACACTTACGCTGTCAGCAAGAGCTCAGACGAGGCCGCAGAGCACGTGGGCAGTGCCACAGCGTGTCCCAGGCTCCCGCTGTCCCCCTGCGTGTCCTCTTGAGGAAGGGCATGCCACTGAGAGGAGCAAGAGGTCCCTCAAAGTCCCCTTGGGGTGCCTCCTCGTTCAGCATGTCCCTCACATCTTGTTAGTGCTTCCCCTAGCACATGACCAGGCATACTCTGACACCGTATGAAAATGCTCTAAGCGAAGAAGAGTTTGTACGGCGTCGGCTGGAAGAGTGCATCACCCTTTCCAATGGCATTTAGTATTGCTGTTTTGACTCTATAGATGAAGCTTTGTCATGCTGCCATCAAAACCTTCACCTTACAGCTTTTACCACAAGGCTACACTAGGCTGTGACAGCCCAGCCAAGAAGGAAGTAATCCTTTCAAAATGTGAAGATACATCACCCCTCTGAAAATAATTTGTATGTAGGAAAAACACACATTAGTGGGATTTGTTGTTTGTATAACCCAGGAACAGTTTTAATTAAACAATAAATCTAAGAAGCAATTAGGCAAAAAGGGGTTGAGGCAGAACTGGTATTTTGAGAGAAAGCTGAGATATTGCAGTTTAAAAATCAGCCAGTCTGCGTGTTCAGCAAGTATCTGCTACAGCACCTGTGGAAACGCCACAGTGTGGTGTTGCATAAATAGATGCCTATCAGGCGAGGAGCTCCATGGGTAGATATGTAATTATACAACTTAAAAAAAAGCATAATATTTATACTGCAGCCGGGATTGGCTTCAATCATGTGCATAATACATTTATTTGAAAACATCCTAATTATGTGTTTACCTGACAGAAGGAGCCATTACAATCACCCTGGCACATAAACCCATTTTATAAATCTGCCTGCTTTTGCCTTTACCCAAGAGACCTACACCAACTGCACATTTATGATTATTTATATAAATCTGCAAAATATATAAATAATAGTATTCTTAAAATATATCATCAAAGCACTCTGGACTTCTTTTTTCTTCATTCTAGATTGTTACGAATGTTTTATTCTTGGAGATTTTCAGAGCAGGGATGTTGCATTTTACACATGTGGGGAAAAAAAAAACAACACATTCTTAACACCCTGGCAATAATAACAAACTCCCCAAAATGATTAAAATGATTTAAATTAGTTATTTCCCTGAATTAAACGTCCCATCTGCTTCCCCTCCTCCCCAGGCCTCTTCTCGTGGCCCCCCAGTGCACATGCACATGGGTTCGCCAGTTTTGGGGACGCTGCCAAATTGCAGTGGACGGGACGGGTGCGCTGGAGCCCCTGCCCGGGGGCTCGGCTGCTGTTGCGGGGCGCTGGCGGCTGCGGGAGCCGGAGCTGGGCCGGGGCTGGGTGCGTGTTCACTTTAAACCCAGAGCACTGAAGCGTTTGGGAGAAAGAAAAACAAGAAGTAAGATTTCTAGCAACTTCGCAAACAATCGTAAGGGGGAAGCGAAGTGGATCTGGGTCTTGGCGACCTTGGCAATGGCTTTCTGAATAATGCTTGCAAAGCTAAAGTAAATTCTGATTTCAGGCTGGCTCCATCCTATACTCACAGGGCTCACTCTGTCTCTCCCCACCCTCTCTCCCTCTTTTTTTCTCTTTTAGAAAGAATACTCCACTCATACTAAAGAATAGCCTGGCAGCCTTAGCTGAACACTGCTTCTCCCTCGTTAGAGAGGAAATATTACTTGTAAATATTTTCAAACATGATGCTTTGTTGAATCCTTTTCTGTAACTCATCCTAATCATTAGCTTACATTTTAGACATTTGTAACTAAAATGTAATCATTTACATTTACTCTTCCTGTAGTGAAATATCTTATTTTAAAATTAAAAAAAAAAAAAAAACGGGGTGGGGGGAGCCATGGCTCTCCTTTCTGGTTGCATGTCCTGCCAGCCTGATTACACAATCTGTTACAATTATGCCGAGCTCTGCAGACCTTCAGGGAGCCATGTTATACAGTAGAATAACTGCTAATTGCTATGGGTAAAACCTTGAGCCCATCGAAGTCAATAGCAAAATTTCTACTAATTTCATAGAGAAAATTTCTAAGACTATCTTCAGAATGACAAACATCAATATTATTTAATGTACTAACTTGACTGAGAGGAAAACCAAATCTATCACCAATATTATATAGAGGCTAATAAACTCCATTTCTTGAATACTCAAGTTACCTGAAAATTTAAAATGTTTAGGTCATCACTATTAAAAAAACAGAACATCTTAATTTAAACAGACTGAGCTATTTCCTTCTAACGCAATTTCTTATGCCTCTGCAAAATTTTATGATGGAAAGCTGCATGACATGTCTGTGGGGTTTTTATGCCAAGGCAAAATGCAAAATGGCAGGATAGATTTGCTGAAAGGCTTAAAAATGTCATCTGGGCTAAGATTTGAGATCCAGAAGAATTTGTGTAAGGAAACTGCGAGCAACTAAAAGAGGGTGAATGGGATGTAAGATGCATTTCAGCCGTGCTAGCTGGCTTCCCTTTCCGTAGTGTGACGGATGGCTTCGCACGTTGGGGACGCTGGGAACGGTGGCTGCTGCCTGGCTGCCCAGCTTCCACCTCCTCAGGGAGCCGTGGCCCATCTCCACGTCCTCCAGCATCTCCCAGCTCCACATTTGCCTTTCAGACTGCCGTAGACTTCCTCATGTTTCTAGTTTAGCCCACAGCCTTTGAGGTGCCCAACCTCCTGCTTGGCTCCATTTCTGATCCCTTTCGCGGCCACGTCCGTCTGCCTCGACCCCGCTGTTTACTTCCCGTAGGGACAACACTTGGATGTGTACTTATGTCTAAATTCACCCTTCCGTGAATCCATTTCCAGAACTGACTCATGATTTTACTAAACTACATACTCTTTTTTTTAATATGATAGGGAGAAATTTAGAGAGGAATTTGAAATCAGACCCACGGTCTGAAGTGGGAGAAAGCTCTAGCCAGCACTGACTCATTTGCATCTTTTTCTCAATTTCTTATTTATTTCAAATTATCATTTCAGCTTGGGTTGAGCAGTATTTTTCACTGCCGGAAGATAACCGCAAGCCAAACAAATTTAAGAATCAGTACAGAAGAACCCAAAATCCTGACTAATCTTCATCATTTTTTAAAAGGAGAATCAGTCAGGATGAGACTAGAAAGCCATGCCTAACATAATTAATTTTTAAAACCTTTTTTTTTTTGTAAGTGTATTTGGAATGAAAACAATCCTAACGGTAATATTGGTCTATTACTAGAAATGAGGAAATTGTGAAAGCACAATTTTTTATAAATCATCATCTTCCGTCTTCAGAGGAAAAGATAGATGAAATTGTCATGTTAAATGATGGTGAGACATAATTAACTCTCGTTGATCATGGAAGGCATTGCATAGCACCACTTTTAAATCAGTAGCTTAGATAGTTTGCATCTGAGGATTTCATAGGAGCCAGCCAGGAAGGTATCCAGACGATTGCTGGTCATTTTCAAGAAGCTTGGGAACTGAGAAAAGTTCAGGGATCTGTTACAAAACTGGTATTGTTTGAGTATTTAAGATACACAATGGTAGGTGCCCACACCCTGACAACTAGCCACAGCAAAAGAATGAAATGAGTGAAGCAGCACTTTGGTAAAGAATTAAAACTGGAAAATATAACTCATCCCCACTGAGTTTATGGAAAATTCCAAGCTAATTTGATATATTTTTTGAATAGCTAACAAGTTCAATTAAAAAAAGTAATAGTCTATTAATACCATCTACAGCGAGGCTTCTAATAGACTAATGCCAAACATTCTCCTTAATAAATTAGAAACATACGTATAAACATGCTAAAGATTAAATGAATTGGATGGCGGCTCCTCGACAGTTTTGACAGAGGCTTGGCAGTGTAATGGTAAATGAGGATTACCCACAGGAGATGTGACTAGAGAGCCCTAAGGGATCCGTTCCTGGCCATGCACAATTTGGAAGTTTTAACAGTGACGAAAGAAGAAAGTATAAATTGTTAATCATTAAGTCTGTAGATGACACAAAAATTGTGGAAATACTGGAATGCAGAAAGCCCTGATACTAGATGAAAGAAGACAGTCTGCACCAAAGGCTTGTCTTGGCAAAGTGCCTTCTTCACAGTATGCCCTAAAATAGCATTTACATTCTCTATCAAAGGCTAAGAATATACTAGAAACCATAAGCTTACACTTAATACTTTTTATAATATGTATGTAGAATGTTATACAGCTTATAGAAATCTAAGAAAGAGTGTTCAGTTACTTGGGCCAGGGAGGAATTAGCTAGAGCTGCAACACAATGGCACTTTTCAGCTTCTAAAAGAAAATTTGCAACCACAAGATTGTGCTTCATAGCCACAAATGCGCCTATCCTTCATGAATTTGTCTAATCCCATTCTAAGCCCATTTATATTCTGCAGTATTTTGTGGCACAATTTTTAGTGTATATATATTCACATATATTGTATATATTGTGTGGAAAAGTACTTCCTATTGTTGGTTTTACACCTGTGACCCATTTCAGCTGGGAGCTTGCCAGTTCCTGTGTAGAGAGAAATAGTGAGTAGTTTATCTTTGATCACCTTCCTTATATCATTTCTGATTTCACAGACTTCTACTGTATCTCCTCAGTGCTGTCTTTTACGGGATGCATAATCTTAATTTTCCCTTGCATGGCTGTTGTTCCATGAGTTGCTGCTCTCACAGGCCCCAGGAAGGTTATGGGGGATCATGCCAAAAGCAGAGGACAACAGCAGGTGCCTTCCCGGTCCCTTCTTCCTGCTGCCACCAGTCACAACCCAGGGTTTTCCTAAGCCAGAAAAGGTAAGTTTGTTTTCAGTTTATGATAGAATTTTATTTAATCTGCTCAGTTGCTTCTCGAACCCTGTCGTCTTTCAGCATGTTCAGCATCATCTGGCAGCAAGTTCCTCAGCTCGTTTGCTTCTCTTCTGAAGGAGTATCTCCTTCACTCGGTGGTGAACCTCCATCTGGTTGCTTTGCTCATGCCCCCAGCTTCTTGTACTGAAAGAGGCAATGGGCAGTAAATCCTAATTTGGCTTTTCAAGACAATTCAGGATTTTATACACCTCCAGCACAGTTGTGTAAGCCCAGGGTAGGTGTCCTAAGCTTTTCAGTCATTGCTGTATTCCTGTGCGCTTGGGCTCCTGCACTGCTCCTTGGTGCTCCCTTCCACTCTTTTCCAGCTCTTCTCTCTGCTTTTGCAGACAGGAGGCCAGAACTGCACCCAGCACGCTTGGCACGTGTGCTGTATGGTGACCTCATGCTGTTTTCTGTTTTGGTCTGTATTCCTTCCTCAACTATTCTGCTTGCTTTTCTGATCTCTGCTGAACACGGGGATGACATTTCCAGACGTTTCTCTGTGATAACCTCAAAATCTTTTCTCTGTGTGGTAGCAGTCAACTCAGAGCCCAACATGTGTTTGAAATTAGATTTGTGTATTCCCATTACACCCCTTTGCAGATATCTACATTGATTTTAATGACATTTTATTGTCCAGTCATTCTGAATTGTAAGATCCTTCTAATCTCTTCACAGTGAGTTCTTTTCCTTTAGCCTTGAATAACTACTATCAACATATTTTGTCACTTCGCTGTTTAACCTCTTTCTTTTCCAGATTTCTGGTGACTACACTGATAGTGTCAGCTTTCATACCTCTTCCAATACATTGACATGATCTTTAAGTAAGGAGGAAAGGCAAATGAAGAAAAGGGAAGGAACTAGTACAGGCTGCAGCATTCAAGACATAGCTCAGAGTGGATTAAGAGGGCAAAGTTTCTCAATAATTCCTAATACTAGATCCACTTTTTAGACCTATACTGAGTGGTGAGGTATTGTTTTCAGGGAACCTTCTGCAGTGACTCCACAACCTCTTTCCTGGTGGTAGCAGCTCTTTCAGAGTCCATAGTTTTATGTGTAGAGTTAAGGTTATTTTTAACCTTGTGCATTATCTTGTAGCTACAAACACTGAATTTCATCTGCCATTTTAAAATTCACTCGCTTGGTATTATGCGATCACCCTCCACTCTTTGCAATCAGCTTTAGTTGTGTTTAGCTTCATTTCAGTAACTGGAATGATTTCATATCATCTTCAGACTGTGTCATCTCACTACTCACCCTCTGCTTCCAGATTTTTGTAAAGATGTCTTGAGAAACCTGTGCGCCCGTGATGGAGCTAGGGAACCCAGCAAATGGTATTTGCCAGCCGGCTGAGAGTGAGTGGGTGGTGAGGGAGGAAAGCGAGCACTTGTGTTGCCAGTTTCCTGCTCTGGGGAAGAAGGTCCCCCCAACTGGCACGGACCCGCATGCTGCCTGCCAGGAGCTGCGGTGTTACCCCACAGCCGCCCTGCCAGGCGTCAAGGTGACAAACAGCAAGGAGCCGTTTACTCAGCAAGCCAGGCTGCTGCGTATAACTCGGGAGCAGGCAAACAATATCTGTTTTAGTATGAGCAATGGTAAACTCATTTATCTGAAAACAAAGGAGGATGGCTACAAACAGGGAATGAGGACTTTGGAAGCGGCCTCTCTGAGAAGGGCTTGCGGGGCTTGGCGGAGGATAGCTTGCACAGGAGCTGCAGCCTGGATCGGGGCCAGGAGAGCTGGTGAAACTCTGGGGTGTAGAAACGGAGAACCCACGCGCTGGCCTCTGCACTTGGCAGTAGCGCTACACATAATAATATGTGTATAGATATGTGACATAAAGCTTTATTTATTTATTTATTTATTATTTGCAAGTACGTATTATATAAAGCTTTATTATTTCCTTGACAGAATCGTTTCTTTTGATCACATTTCCTAGCCACTGGATGGTGGGCTCACCTACAGCTCAGCTGCTGCCTCACCTCAGAAGTTACTTGAGATTGGTGTAGATGGGGGGAAGTGGGATGCCCGCGGGCTGAGCAACGAGCACCAGTGAGCTACAGCCCGCTGAGTTGTATGGAGTTTCCAGCAGGTTGCCACAGGGCTAATACTTAGGCAGAGTATTAATTAACATCTATAGTAATGATCTGCAATGGAGTATTAATAGCACACTGTGAATGCAGCTCATCTCAAAGCTCAGGGTGTTGTATGCGCCAGTGAGGAAAGATAAATAATACAAAAGGGCTGTGAACCTTAGCAATACAGGCAGGAAATACCACAGTAAGTACACCCTGGAAGGACAAGTATTATTTCAGGAGAAGTCATTCAGACCATGGGCAAATGGAGTCCTGTGCTTCATTTGTCCTTGTCTGGAATTTCAGAATGAGTGTGTTCGACCTGGTCAGGAGCTCGCGTTTCTAAGGTAAATCTCATCAGGGTCCCTGCTGGAGGACTCTGAGCCTTGCAAGGAGAAGGTGGCACTGACGAGAGGCAAAGGCAGCTGTGGGGACCCAGGCTGCCATCAGTGCCATGAACACACCCCATCTGCACAGTAGTTCATAGCAAAGTGTCCATGCTCCAGCCCCAAGGGTCTCACTGGGTGAAGCAGCCCAGTGCAAGGCAGCTCCCTTAACCCCAGAGCCTTGCGAAGAGCCTCCACCACCTTGCCAAGGGGTGAGCAATAGCTGCAGAGACCCACGGGCTGCCTACCGGTGTGATGGGTGGCTGCTGGGGATGTACAGCTGCTCAGACATGCGTTGGGCTCCTGGGTATCTCGGGAGTCCCCCTGGGTACCTTTCTGTATATTTCACCAACATTTAAAAACCTGTCCCTCATGCCCTGAGGCTGCAGTTTGACACTGGAGGATGCAAATGCATTGGTACAGTGTCACTTCTCAGGGTCATGGCCAAAGGAGGACAAACTGTCTGTGAGTCGGTGAAGCCTGTAAAGCCCAGCGTGGGAGGCTATTTGGTTTGGATGGTATGACAGGATATAAACAGAAATTCTGGGCTGAAATCAAATGCAATATACTTTAATTAATAATAATGATGTGTTCCCCATGGTGATACTGCTACAATGAGGGACACGTCCCCAGCGCCAATGGTGGAAAGGAGAGCATGCCTTCGGGAGCACCGCACAGGGAATCATGTCCACCAGGGAAGAGTCAGGTTGGTCACCAAAGAGCTTTAAATTGGGCATGTATCTCCCCAGCTCCTTCCTGGCTATCCCCTGGGGTCAGCCTAGGGTTGCCTGGGGCTCTGACCGAAGATCCTCCACGGGGTGGTTTTGCAGAGGTTGCCTTCCGAAATGCCTCTTCACCACTGTGTGGCAGCACTGGATACTGGATTTGTCCTTAGGGATGCACTAGCCAGAGCATGCTCTGGTTTTATGGAAGCGGTGGTGGGACCCAAACCTCCAGGGAGCTGCTGTGGCCTGGCCGTGGGGACGGGTGGCAACGTGGCCAGGTCTCCCCGGAGCCTCCCTCCTGCCTCCTGCCCAGGCGGCACGGGGAGGTGCCCTGCGTGCCCAGCTCCCACCCTGGGGAGCGGGTCCCCGAGGGGATGGCGCGTCCCAGCAGGAGCGTGGAGCCCCGCAACAGGAGGGGGTCCCCTCTGCAGGGCCACCAGCAGAGCTTCTGCACAAACAGACCCACCTGCTCTCGGCATGTCTCTGCCCTGCGAGCACAGCGCCGGGTGTTATTTTGTTGGCAAGCTGGAGCTCCAAACTTCGTTCCGACTTTCATCTGCCAGCAATTAGCAGCGCGTGAGGAGCGGGCCGGCGGCAGCGCGTCGCAGGCAGCTCCTCGCCTGCAGCCACGCACCCTGCCCGTGAGTGCTGAAGGCTCCGCGCACCCAGCCTCCTCCTCCCCGCCTGGACTGCAGGCTGCAGGTCCTTCTTCCGAGGTGCTGGATGAATTCCCTTCCTTCATTTATGTTGTTACCTTGAAGGTATTTATAGACCGAGACTGCATCGCCTCTTAACTCTTGACATTGCTAATTTATAAAACGTTGGTTCCTTCGATCAGCATGTGCTTTAATCCTGGTATTATCCTACGGCATACCTATATTTCTCCAAAGCTTTGAGGGTTATTTTTCATATTTTACCCACGGACACGCACGGCACCGTGCTGCCCACTGCCCTGCCCGGGTCCTTCTCCCACGAGGAGGCAGGAGGGAAGAGCCCTGAGCAAGAGGCCTCCGTCCCCATGGCTCGGCTCAGCACGGCTGGCGGGTGCTCAGGCGCGGTGGGGACAGAGCGGGGCGAGGGACGGGGTGGGCGAACGCACCAGCAGCACTGCCAGCAGCCGCGCGGCCGCTGGCTCTCGGTGCCCTACCCTGCTCTTGATGCTGAATGGCGTCAGCTCTGTTCAGAGCTGTTAAACTGCAAGATTAGGTGGTATTAGCTTGGCTCTCACCTGTTAGCCTCCATCTCACTGCTTTCCAGATATCTGAGCTATTTCTTTTCTCTTTATGAGGTCACAGGCTGCTGCGTCTTGGTGCATTCAGCCCATGGCTGAAATATTTCCAGACTGTGCTGGGTGCTCACTGGTGATGCAGGTATGAATGGTGTTAATTCTTTCTCCATTTAATGAAACTTTAAATGCAGGTGCTGGTCCTGTCTCCTGTGGTAACGTCACTAAAATTGTTCCCAATTTCAAAGTTTCATTTTTCTGGCTACTATCTGAGTCTGTGACTCATCAACCAATTTCTAGCCCACACCAAATTCTGTATAACTATAGAGTTTTCATCCAGTTGTTAAGAAAACTATGTTATAACAAGACAACAAGAACTCCTCCGAGGAGACCGGCCACACAGGAAGCTGAGAAGCTGGCTGCACAGGGGGAACAGCCTTCTCAAGAAGGGAAGATGATTTGTTGTATCACCTGGAGATGGGGTGGCTTAGGGAAAGAGCATCCACACCTCTACAGGCCAAATAACCCTTTGGGTTGATGAGAGCATGCAGTTGGGTGCCTTGCAGCCACTGATTACAAAGCAGCCCTGATTACTGCAGAGATCCTAAAAATGCAAGCTGCTTGCGAGGCTCAAGGTGCATCCTGCATTGTCTTCCTAATTGCCAAATTTATGTGCACTCCATGTGCAAGCTCTTTGGGATTCATCCCTGGTGTGAGTTGTATACAGGAAGGAGCTGGGCAAAGGGAAGCTTCCCCATCCTCAGTAAACTTTACACTGCTTTATACTGCTGTATAAACTTCTCTCAGCTTTTGCTCCTCAAATCACAGCAGCTCTCTCACATCTCACTCCTTTCCCAAAACAAGGAAGAGCTGGGGAGGGTGATGCATCTGCTTCCCAGAGAGGGAGCGAGAGGCACAGCAGCTCAGCGGGGTACCTGAGAATGGAGGTTATTGAAATTCTCATTTCTAAGGGAGTGCACTTAAAAAGGCTGTGGGTTATTTCCCCGTTCCCCACTTGCACCAAGCTGCCTTCTTATTTTGGAAAAAAAGGGGTCTATGTGCAAAAGGAAAGGTGGAGTGCAGACATACCTGCTCCTGACGCACTGGAAGATCTGAAACATATTTGTGTATGCAGGAAAAAAGCGCCTGCTGCAAGCAGGCTTCCTGATCCCTGAGCTCCCCGCAGCTGTGCGGAGCCCTGGGCAGAGGCTGCCAGCTCGGTGAGGCAGTAACAAGGAGAATTGGGGAAGGAGGAGATGAGGGATAAGGAAAAAAAACAGTTTGAAACTCGCCTGCCAGAGCTATGGGCAGGTGGGCGGCAGACTCCTGCCTCATCTTCTCAATCTTTCCTGTAATGGGATGCACATTTGGCCTTTCCCAGGCCCTACATAACTCCCATGATGAAGGGAAGATTATTTTTCAAGATGGTCTTCAGAGATTTCTTTTAAAATTCTCCAGCGTGCTGTGTCTGGACCTGCAGATTTACAGTATGTGGGTTGAGTTTTGTCAGATACTCTTACCATCTCCGTGTTTATCCTTTGCTCTTGGCCTCTCCAGCTGCTCTCTCATAAATCCTCTGCTTCCTGCACAAGAATCCCCAATTTCTTCATTATCATTACTGAAACTAAGTGAGAATATCTCTCTCCAGCCCAAGCCACCCTGGAGTCGGCCCAGCTCAGCCTTCAGTTGCTGCAGGACTCGGATTTATTCCCCAATTCCTCTGCCCTTCTGTTCCTGTTTTTAAATAAAAATATTAATGCACAATCACTGCAGTGTGACTAGAGCAAAGCTGTCCCCATGGAGGATGTTTAAAATGCACAATTCAAGCACATACTGTATATTACAGGTTTGCATCGCTTTGTCACCTACTCACCTTCATGTGGATCCGGTGTGTTTGTATTTTTGATAGATTAAATGAATAGGTCACGGCTCTGCCCACGTTTATGGGCTGTTTTCTTATTTCTTGTATCTTAACTCTCTCCTGTAATTTTGATACCGGTTTTCTGTTTTCTGACTGCGCATTCCTTGCCTGCTGTGTATACCTGAGGGCTACCTACGAGTTGCTAAGGGGAAGCCGCGCTCGCTGCCCGGCCGCTCTCGCCGCAGCACTCCCGCAGGTGTCCTCCCATGGTCATGGCCCACGAGTGACACGGCCCACGAGTGACACAGCCCACCAGCTGCTTACAGCCGAGCGGGGACAGACCGAAGGACCTGGCTCCGACCCATGGGCTGCGTGATGGAGAGACGCAGGTGGAGGTGCGGCTGCTGCCACTCAGCACCAAAAGGAAGGCGAAAGCTCTGGATGGCTTCGCCCTTCTGCAGAAGAAAGGACATCCAGCCTGGAGCTCGATGGGGACAGTCTGACTTCATTAACCATTTTCTGTTGGTCACTGTGGGCTTGGTTCTGCGAGGTGCTGAGCAACGGGACATAACCACAGCAGAGCACTTGACCTACACGTCCAGCATAGGTGTGTCAAGACTCCGGAGGTGTTTAAGACACTTGCATATATGTTTTGCTGTGGGAAAGACTTGGTGCCTAGCACCTCATGATGTCAAGCCTTTTAAGCAAACCCCTCTGTACGGCATGCTTACCTACGGCGTTTGGGAGCCCAGATTTAGGTGCTGACAGCAGCAGCTGCAATGACTGCGGTTACACAGGGACCAGCCTGAGCACACCATGCTCCCACCCAGCCTGGAGCAGGGCTGCTGCCCCAGGACACCCCACAGTGCTTTCTTTCTTGGGTTTAAGCAACTGCAGATTTTCTAAGGAAGGAATACTCCACAACCTGGTTTAATCCCTTTTGCTGCGGTGCAGGCAACAGGACAGGGCTTGTGCTAGGCAGGTTCTGCAAAGCCAGCTCTGAATGTGCCAGACCCTTGGTATTTTGCATTTAGCTGTGCCAAGCTCTCCCAGCGCCAGCCGACATCCCAGGCACCGCTGGCAGTGTCCCACGGCGTGCTGGCAGCATCCCCATCACCGCGGCTTTGGCCTTTCGGTGCTCGCTCGTCTGCCTGTGCAGTGCCAGGCAATTTCAGACTGCAGCGCTGCTCTCTTGAGGAAATGCTGGCCATAGATTTCGGAATGGATATTGCCAAACAGTATATTGTTTTCATAAATCTCTGTAGATCTGCTTTATATCCTGGAGGCTAGACATTCTAATTATTGCTTCTATTTTATCTAAATTGGCAACAAAGCCGTCTTAACTCAGCTCAGAGCTGGTACAGGTAATTCTGCTAGACCAAATTTTGACCTTTTAAAGTTCATTCTGAAGTGCCTGCTGCACTCTCTGCAGCTCTTGCCTGGATCTCCCGTTCTGCTTTCCTGGAGCCATGGCCCAATTTAAAGCAGCAGTCACTATAGCTTCAATACATTGTACCTTAAAGATGTAAGCAACTACTGTGTGAAATATCTCAGGAGCAGGACTAATATCAAAGGGCATTCTCATACCCTTAAAACACCCAAACAGCATATTAAAGATCTTGTAGAAGTTAGATTTAAGCTTGTCTCTTCACAGTTTATTCGCTGAAGAAAATGCCCTTCATTTCACAGTGATTTTTCTTCCTTTTCCTGAGAACGCGCCTGTCATGCAGTGCTTTCACAGAGCAGTGTTCACGTGTTGCAGCTGCATTTAAATAATGTAAACCAAAGCATCTCCCTCCTTAAGCTGGCTTTTCAATGACAGATACAGAATTAGCTCCATCTGAAATTCCTTATGCTTTCAATAACTCCCAGATTTTCTGTATTATGCTACATTTTTACTTTACCCCTTAGAAGTGGGATTTTTTCCTGGGGAGAGATCATCGAAGTAACCGATCGTTTGACTTCAATGTGGTGTTCCCTTTCCAGCCAGCCCCAGCCCAACCAGATACCTGAGAACACCCCCCCAAGGCTGGGTCTATTACAGCAAATGCTTTGCCTACTTTGCAGCTGATTTTTTTTTTTTTTTTTTTTTGGATGTAAATGGCAACCTGTAAAATAAAGTGGGACTGTGGCAAAGAGTGTGGAATGGCACAGGTTGAATACCTCCCTGTATGCCATCCTGTGGCATTTGCAGTAAAAATATTTCTAATTTCACAATTAGGAGAGGTTCTCAAGTGGTGCATCTGGATATAATTGTTGGAAATGTATTACCTGGTGTTTGTTTAAAGACAAATGGCGTTGTGTGTTATTATTCTTTTTTATATCCTAAATGTGAAGCAGTGTTTGCTATAGGCTCCTGATTAATTCCCTCAGCTGTAGTACCGTGCATTGCCTCGGAGCGGTGATTTCAGAGGTGTTTTTTACCTTTCCCCATCCCCAGATGAGTGCCTGATGCTTCTCCTCCAGTGCAGGAGGCAGCCCCTTGCCCAAATGCCCATCACCCTGCGCCTGCGCCTGCTGCTCATATCCCACAAGGTTTTGGAGAAAAAACTGCTTTCTTCAGTGCCTGAAGGCGAGCAACCCCAAATACGTGTTGTTCCGTGTGGATTGAGGCAGGGTTTTGGCACTCGGCAATACTGCCGACTGCTAGTGGATGCACGCACATTTCTCAGTTTTTGCCCTCGGAAGTTTCGCTGCTCGTTTGAGCGTGTTTGCCCCTCTGGCAGGGTTCGCTCTGATGATATTCAGGGCATGGGCAGCCTTCTCCCTGCCCTCTCTGCAGAAGGCACCATGGCACAGGCGTGTCACCACGGAGACAATTATTTTCTGCTTCATTTGTGGTATAGTTGACTAAATACGTAATGATTCTTGCCTTGTGTTTTCAACAAAACTTTGCAGATAGGGATTTCCACCATTTTCCACAAGAAAATGCCTTATTTCTACTTTCTTTTCTCTGTTTCCCAGCATTTTGTGCTTGGAACGAAGCGGTGCAACTAGCTGCTTGTTTTGTGGGGGGGCATTCGGAGCCCACGTGCACCTGCTGCCGCGCGGCCGCCCCTCTGCCCGGGGTGAGCTGCACCCCAAGGGCCCCTGGCCGAGGTGCAGGTTGTGGCAGCTCCTCCTGGCACCCTGTAACTCATTTACCTAATGATATTCCACATACAAGCCTGGCTGTTATTAATGAGTCACTAAGTTTTCAAAAATCCAGCGTTTGAGCTTTAAGGTTTAAGCCCGTCACGTGTGCATCCACTGATCTGCAATGCAATTAATGATGAATAAAAATGAGCTGTTCTTCTAAACTTGTTTAGTTTTTTCCTGCCGCTGTGGAACCTCACACACGCCCTGTGATGGGCACAAGGTCCTTGTCCCTGCATGAAAGCTCTCCATGGCTGCCGCAATGGCTCTTGCACTGGGGGACAAAGACCTGGGACCTGCAGACCCAGGAGCAATAGCAAATATCTGCAACTGCTCCTCACTCCCCATCTCTTTTGCTGAGTGTTTGTCTTGTGATTCCCAGGCACAGGTGGGCATTTGGATCAGCTCCGGCTTTGCTCCAGGGCAGCCTTCTCCTCAAATGGCCTCATTCCTTTGTTGCCATCTCCAGGACACTTCTCACACCTCCCCTCTGCACGCCTGCACGGGGGAGGACGGCACTCTGCTCCTTGCCGTGGTGCCCCTGCCGCGGTGCCTCCGCGCGGTTCCCCAGCGGTATTTCCACAGCACAGCATCCCACCAGGCCCCCACTCTGCCAACCACATCACAACTGCCTTCACACATGAGAACCTCTCCTGCCTCCTGCTTATTCCCTCAGTTTCAGAGACAGCTCTGACATATTTTGCTTATTCCCTCTCTAATTCTTCCTCGAAGTTTCCTCATCTCATCATAGACTCCTTTCCCTGCCCAGGCAGGCTCAGAAACCCCCATGCAGAGCCCTGCTGTGGCGAGCCACCTCCTTTGGGCTGCCCGGGCCCTCCTCTCACCCACGGCCGCCTTGAGCAGGGCCTCGACCTCCCCAGCAAAAGAGATGATCTCATTTCCCAAAATGATGCTGCAGTGCCACCCCAGCATTGTGCCCCCACTGGGGCTCTAGCTGGTGCCCACACGAGAGACAAACAGAACACCAATTTCATCAAAAATCCCAGTCTTGTTGTCTCCATTTTGCTTGGTTCCAATGAAAGCTTTTCCTTAACTTGTTTCAGTTTTCAAAACCCGAGCCTGAGGTCTTTCCACCCACCCTCCCTCTTTTTTGCCCATCCACGTTTTGTCCATCTAATTGTTCATCGATTTTCCTTTTGCTCCCCTCTTTTGCTTCTTTGAAAAAAATAAACTAAAAAAAAAACCTGTTTTTCTTATTCTGACATTCCAGATCACCAGAATTAGTACTTCTTTTTTTCCTCTTGTCACTTTTCCAAAGTTGAGGAAGTTTGGCCCCGTTCCAGATAGAAAGGGAAAAGTCAGAAGGCAGCCCCCACCCACCATCCGTCTGCTCCACTTCAGAGCAGGAACAAGTCACGGGAAGAGAAGGGAGACGAGGCAGGGGAAATAACATACCAAACTTCCAAACTTTTTGATTTCAACAAAACAGATATATTTTCTTATTAATAAATAAATTAAAAAAAAAAAAAAAACACAAGGAGAAAACATTGCTTTTGATCTGTAGCATTTTTTCATGCAAATACTGGATGCGATGTGTCTGGAGGACGCTTGCATGGCCGCGGTGCAGGCTGGGTGCCCAGCTGCCCAGCACCCTGGCAGGGGACTTGGGGTGTCACACCATCACAGCTCCCAGGTGGCATGCGGCAGGAGGGGGGGCGCTGGACTTTGCTGTAGTGCAGAGGTGGAAATGCCATGAACATCTCGAGGCCAGCACAGACAGTCCTGGTGTCCCCAGGGTGGCAGAAGCACCCCTGGGTGCAGGGGGGTCACCTGCACCTCTTGTGCACAACAGGGCTCTCCCAGAACCTGGATTACGTATTTCTTGTACGTGAATTTGCTGTGAAATCAATAAATTTGCTGCCTTCTGTAGTCAGTTCTTCCAGCATCTCCCTCCTTCCTGCTAGGATCTTCTGTCTTGTTTCCAGGGTGAATTTTTCCAACTTCTCCTTCAGCTTTCAGATCTCGTTGCGCACTTCTCTGCAAGACTGAGGCTGCTGAACTGTCAAGAACTGTTCTCACAGAGATCAGGGCATCCCTCAATCTTCTCTCCAGCAAGCTGAACTGTTTGCATACCTCCGGTCTCGTACCGGAGCTTTTCTGATGCCTGGACTGCATGCATGGCCTTCCTTTGCAGATTTTCTGTGTCCTTCTTAACTCTGGACACCCAAATTGGAAATAACATCCATAGCAATGCTTTCAGCAATAAAGTGAATAGAGGTGAGATTGCTCCCCTACTTTTCTTTGATATTCTCCCATTATATATTCCAGGAAGGTGTTAGCTGCTTTTTAGTGTGCTGTTGAATCGAGCTCGTGTAGAGGCAGGTACCTGCAATCATTCCTGAGACTTCTGTGTTGCGGCTTTCCAAGCCCTGTCCTGGAGATAAGGGCAGCATGCTTCGTTCCCAGGTGCCTTGCCTTGCACGCAGCCGTATTAAAATGCATTTAGTTGGATTACGGCCATTTCACCAGGCAATTTAGAAGATACTAGAGCTGCAGCCTGGCCAGCTCGTTATTAACATCCCCGCCAGTCGCTGCATCACCTGCAGACATTACCATCACAGCTCCTTCATGCTCAAATTGATCACCAGATAGAAGCACACGCAGCTTCTATCTGTACTACAGGAATAGGTTCCCCCAGGGACCCCAGCGCCATACCCTGAAGTCTCCCAATAACGTCAGCACCCTGAGGTCCTGCTGGGACAGACGTTCGTCCTTCTAGTGTGGGCCCTGGTAATTCCTTACGTAGCGTGGGTTTTTTAATCCAATTGGCAGGTAATAATAAGCAAAATACTCTGAGGAAATACAAGTTTGCTCTATTGGTACACTTCTCCAGACCTATAATTATGTCCAAAAAACAACCCCACAAAAACCCATAAGCAGCCCAGTTGATATACAAGTCCCTGGGCTGTGCCTTTAAATTTTTCTAAATACTGGAACTACATTGACATTTCACCAGTCTTTTGGAATTTGCCTGTTTTTCTAAGATCTGTTAAGCCATAGCATTGGCTTGAGCTAGTTCCTTCTAGACTCTTGAGCATCAGCTGTCCGGATGATCTGCAAATGCTGAATTCGAGGAGATCATGCCTCACATCCCCCATTGTTACAGATGGCAGGATTTATATTCCATCCACAGTATCATCTGGAGATGAATATATCCTCCTGCTTCATTCCAAATACAGAACAGAAATATCTACTAAACATTTCTGCCTTTCTGCACCAGTCACCATCTGGCAAGAGCAGGCAAGAAGCCGTGCTGAGTGCCAAGCTCGAGTGCTCCCGCGGGGATGCTCGTGCCGTCCCCACCACCCGCACACACGTGGGGCACCGCGCGTCCCCTTACCCAGGGTTCTCCCCACTCCTTTGCCCTCTACAGCAGGCAGGGGCAGACCCCCAGCCCCAGCCCCCTGCCCCAAGGGCGAGCTTGCAGCTTGGCAATAGCGCTGGTTCCTGACAACCGGGGGCCAAAGAGCCCATTACCATGTAAATCACTGCGTGAGGGGGACCGGAGGGCAGGGAAAGGGGAGCCGGCTGATGGAGGAGACTGAGATAAGGGTGCTCTTATTGAAATTCAGAAATCTTCTTTTCTTCTTTCCCAGGCTACTCAAAGAATAGATTAAAGCCAAACTGAGTTTTGCATGAGACCTGCTGGGGGAAAACACTGCGAGAAACACCCAAACAGTGAGTTGGATGTGTTTGCAGTGCGAGTCACCTCCTGTCTCTCCCCAGGAGTCCCCAGCATGGCGCTGAGTGGCACCCGGTGCTGTCACACACGCCAGCTGGGCTCACTGCTGCTGCCCGGCTGCAAGCAGGGCACACACGGCACAGGCAGCCCCGGGCTGCTGCGAGTGAGAGCCCAGCAAAGGGAACCCAGCCTTTTCCTTCATCCTTTCTTTCAGTGTTCTTTATTTACTTTTTATTGCATATGGCAAAGCCAGGAGGAGAGAGGGTGAGGAGGAAAAAAAAAAAAGGCCAAAAGTTTGC
>VXAA01000742.1:652697-716589 GCA_013399115.1 Anseranas semipalmata
CGCTCCCCCCCGGCTCTCACCGGCAGCCCGGGCCTTGGCTGGCTCGGGCCGCAGCAGCGCGGAGCCCTCGGCGCCTGCCGCTGCGCGCAGCTGGGCTCGCCCTTTGCACCCCGCCGGGCCGCGGGGGCTCTGCCGGGCAGCATCGCCCTGCTCGGCTGCTCCGGCCCGGCGGTTCCTCGCGGAGGCTCTTGTCCTCAGCTCCGCACAACAGCCCCCATCATAAGCCTCCTGTCCCCCCGGTTATCTCTCTGACACCACTGCCGTTGCTGTATTGAAGTCCTCACTGCTCAAAGCACAGTAGATACGTTGTAAGAGATGCAATTAGTCAGACACAATCCACTCCTGAAAACCAGCGTAGCCCTTTTATTCCATTTACTCTGCATCATTCTTTCCCTTAGAAATGCAGTCGAAGGCCCTGTGCACAGCATCGGTCAGGCAGGCCGGTGGCTGCCCGGATCACTTTGCACTCTCTGTTAACGGGAACATTGAAAGCTGTTTTGTTTTCACGGTACCCCTTCCCCAAATGGTTTCTTAAGAACCTTGTTTTCACCCTGCAGTTGCTCTTTGCATGCAGCCTGTTGTGGCCCAGCATGCCCGCTGCCCACCACGCAGCCCCAGGAGCAAGACCCTGTTTTCTTGCACCCAGGGGAAGTTGTGTTAGACCCGACCAACTGCTTGGAGACTGGAGCTGCTGCTTGCGGTTGATCTCTCTGTGTCTGCAGGATCCATCTGATGGCCGGGCGGGTTCCTCAGGGTGCAGACCGGGCAGCAGTGGCAGGCGAGATGGAAACCACGTTCATTGAAAATCTCAGATACGCTGCTGACCTCCTGGCCCAGGTAATTAGGGAACGAGCCCTGCTCCATGGGTGCAGCTCTTAGGGTGCTGAGGACGGAGAATGCCCCAGCAGCCTGGCACAGGGAAGGAGCGCTCCCTGCTGCAGTGGTGACAGGATGCTGCACAGGGTGATGTTTCTGTGTTACAGGAGGACATGATCGGACTGGTGGAGCCCATTAATAGCCGCATCACTGACCCTCACTACTTTCTGAACACCCCGCACCAAGGTAAAGCAGACATCTCTCCCTAATGTCCCCTTCAGGGGAGGAGAGGGAGCCCCTACACTGTCTGAATGAAGGCAGATCCCTTACTGGTGCCTGAGTGCAAAGGCAGGAGGTTTGTACTGAAGAAGAGCCTGAAGCTTCCAGCCTGGGAGCGACTGGCTCTCACTTCTTACACCCTTAGCTGCTGCCATCCTGGAGAAGGTGGGACGGCCTAACCTGAAGCTGCAGCTGGTGAGTCAGCATTGACATCTCCAGGGTCCACCTTCCACCAGGGAACTCGCTTCCCACGTGCAAAACAAGCCCAGCCCCTAGGTGTAGCTGAGTACAGGAGGCAGAAGGAGACATCCAGCACAGCAGCGTGAGGGCCACAGGCAAGGTTTACACTTCAGGGCCTGACAGCCCTGCTCCAGCATCCCCAGAACGCAGCACACAGGAGCACAGGGCCTAGGACCACAGGGAAATCCCAGTGGCTGTGGGCTTGTTGTCTCTTCTTGGGGACATGGGGAGGGACAGGGACTGTGACACAGCCATCCCCAACCCCTCACTCCTGAACAGCTGCACCATCTCCCTCCTCTTTCTCCCACAGGATCTCTTTCACTGCCAGATCATGGATGGGAATTTGTCATGCAACCTGGAGACGTACTTCCCGCTCATCGGTAAAGTCCTGCACCTGAACTGGCTCCTCTGTGACCATGGGGCAGGGGTGACTGAGATGGGACCCTCCTGCCCCCATGCTAGCTGGGGATGCGGGGCTTCCCTCAGGTTACCTTGTCCTATGCTGACAGAAGGCTGCAGGTAGGGCTGCCTTGGGCACAGCCTCCCGTTTCCTCCCTAGGTCATATCCAGATTGCACAGGTGCCAGGGCGGCATGAGCCCGACAGTCCTGGGGAGCTGAATTTCCCCTACATCTTTGAGCTCCTGGAGTCCCTCGGCTACACTGGCTATGTGGGGTGTGAGTATGCTCCCAAAGGTGAGTGGGCCTGGGGGCAGCGTGTGGTCTGAGCCCCACTGGCAGATCCCAGCATGGACCAGCACTCTGGGGACAGTGCAAAGGCAGTCATGGCCTGGGGGTGGCAGGCAGTGGGGTCCCTACCTGGGGACAAAGAGCAGGAACTGCTCCAACTTGCCTTGGGCTGCCGGCAGGAAACCTTGTCTGTCCCTGCAGGAGACACGGTGGAAGGTCTGGGCTGGCTGCGCTCATACTGGGAGAGCCGAGGTTTGCAGCCTGGTGGGACCAGAGAGGCAACAGAGTAAAGCAAGGAAATCACTGGAATAAAAATCAAACCAATGGCCTAACAATGGAGCATGTCTGTCCTCTGTAGGAGGGAGGGAGTGTATTGATTCCTAGAGTGAAGTTAGGAGCATCCTTGTCCCGTTACCCTTTCCCAGGCTGTGTTTGGTCAGCCTAAACAGCCGGACCCTCGCCTATTCACGTTCTGTCTGTAGCATGGCATGTTTGGGAATGGCTTGGGCAGCCCTGGAGGTGACAAGATGACTTCAGGTACTCGGGAGTACCTTCACTTCCAGGCTGCAGGGGGTGTCTAGGGAGAGGTTTCCAGTCTCCTCTGCTGAGGGAGCATTCACTCCTTAGGAAGTGAGCGAGTTTTCCTAGTCCAGCTTCAGCTGGTGCATGGAGTTGCAGGGTCTGCACTTTAAAATCCTGCCTTTTCCAGTCCCTGCAGTTCTCAAGGCTGCTGTCAAATGCCCAGCACTAACCCTGCAGCAGGTGGGGGAAGTGAAGCAGGCAGCCCCCTCCCAAGCTGCCTGGAAGGACTGCATTGCTGCTCCTGCTCCGGAGCAGGTAGGAGACTCCAGTGCAAACCCAGCCACCCCTGCTCCAGGGAGAGGCAGCCTGATGGGCCACAGCTGCCTCTGCAGCCCCTGGGAGACGTGCCACATCCTAGCCTCCAGCACATGAGTAGGGATCTGATTCAGTTTATTTCACAGATATATCCATGGCTTTAATGTACATCTCCATAAAACCTTCCCCTGGTCCAGTTCACCCTTCCTGTTCCATTCGGTGCTCTCCTGATGAAAGCAAAGGGCCTGAAGTGGGCAGCCTCCCTGCCCAGAGGTGCAGGAGCCTTTCCACCTGAAGGCAGAGCGCTGCGTGGTGCTGCCTGCTGCACGTCTCCATGCCCTCCCGGCAGGCAGAACTCCCTGCAGGTGCCAAAGGCACATCCCTGAGGCCTGCTCTGCTTCAGCCAGGCTGCAGCAGCCAAGCTCCTGTCCTTGCAGTTTCGTTCAAGATCATTCAAACCCACCAAAAACCGCACCCAGGGCCCCAGCAGCCAGCCAGAGACCGAGGGAGGTGCAGCTGGGGCTGGAGCCCAAGGGGAGCAGCCAGGCTCCCCTCACACATCCCCAGGCTCCTCAGTTTGGTACCCATGCATGCTGCCAGCAGTGCTGAGAACAGGTCCCACCCAAGCACCTGTTCTTCCCCATTGTCACCCACGGCACAGGCGTGCAGAGAGATCCAGTACGTGTGTCCCTCCAGGACGCGGGTGCCAGCGCTAGAGCAGGCCTGTCCAGAGGTTGAAGCAGGCAGTGTTGATAACCGACTCCAGGTGGTGGTACGTGGACACGAGCTGCGGCAGAGGGCTCTCGCTGTTCTGGGGCTGCACTGGGAACGGCTCCCGGAAAACCACAGTGAGACTCTGCCAAGAGGAAGGAGCGGGTCAGGGGACAGGATTAAGATGAGCACTATGCAGCCCCTTGCCCAGGTGTGTGGGCACTTGCTTGGCAGTGTCAGGCAGATAGCTGGAGAAATCCCAAAATGCCAACAGCACTAAGCTGTGCCTCCTCCTGTGACAGCATGTTTGAGCCTCCTCCCAATTTCCATGGGGGAAATTAGGTGTGAGGACATGCCCACTCCCTCTGTCCCAGCCCCCATGCATCTGCAGTTATACAAACCCCAGCAGCAGCTGCCTCAGGAAAGGAGGGGATCCTACTGCCTCCACAGTAATAAGGGGTTCCAGGGAAACTAGAGGGAAATTTCTTCTACAAAGGCAAAGAGTAGGAGTGGAACAAATGGGGAAGGGGAGGAGATTAAATGTAATAACTGCAATCCTAAAAATAAATGCTAGCTGCTCTATTCTCATTAATAACTGTACTGACAAGGCAGGGCAAGGGCAGAGGGGGGCAGAGAACAGGGTGCAGAAAGGAAGGTTGCAGGAACCGAAGCAGAAGAAAAACGTGAGTGACTCAGTGCACTCAGACCAGCATCGTGGAGGCAAGACATGGGGACTGGATGTTCTCCAGAGCCGAAATACAGCACATCTAGTAGTCAGGCTCTCCTAACAAACTTGTAAAGCCCTGAGAACAGCTATGTAACTGCAAAACAGCAAATGCATTGCCACCACTTAAGAGGGAAGAGAAAGTGATTTGTGAGCCTAACTCCAACAGTGTGCAAGGCTTTAAAGCAGGCTTGGAAAGAACAAGGTAAGTGCAGCTCTGTTTTACCAAAGTGATGTGCTAACACAAGAGTTTTCTTTGATAAGGTAATATTACTAGACAAAGGAATCATGGTGTATCTTATCTGAGCTTCAGGAAGGATTTGATGTAGTGCCACAGGGGAAATTTAGGTAAGCTGAAGATAGGAATTAATGCAAAAATTATAAGGTGAAAATGGTAGTGTTGAAAGGGGAAGTAGCAGGCTGGAGAGAGGTTACAAATGGAGTTCCTCCAGGACAGGTTTAGGGACTCACGTTGCCCAGTACTTTAATGAATCTGGCACAAAGATGAGGAGCATGCTGATAAAATTTGAGGCACTAATACAAAAGAGGATTGGGATAATAAAAAAAAAGCCCTAGAGATTTTTGAGAGGCCACAGGAAAACATGCATATTGCATAATGTTGCAAGTAAGTGCAAAATACAAGGTTAAGAACATGAAGGATTTCTGTTACAAGATGGGTGTTCACTGGGAGAGGTGATGGAGGTGGTAGAGGGTCTGGTTTATCAACGACCGCAAGGTGACACTATGACCAGTGTAACAACCACAAAAAAGCAAAACCACCCTAGGCTGCACCAGGAGCACCCAGCAGGGACAGAAAAGCCTGTCCTGCAATGTCAGAAGGCTCTGCTGAGATTTCTCAGGAATACTGGGTGCAGTCCCAAACACCTGTATTTTACAAAGGCTGACCTGAGCCCTTCAGGCTGTGAAAGACAATGGAGCCATCAGGGAAGGGAAGGGAGGCCTGAAGCTTGCTTAACTCAGCAACACAGAGTTAGCAGAAAATGCCACCTTCAAATGTGTAGGTGAAATCTAGGGCTGGGAAGAAGCGGGTACGAGCACAGTAAAGAGCTGTTTCAGCTCTGAGCTACCACTGGCATGAGAAGTGGTAGATGAGAGTGGCTACAACAAAAGCTCCATCTCAAAATGGGAAGGACTCTTCATCATCGGGTGGCAAGAAGCACTAAGCAGCCTTCCAGCAGGCACCACCTCTTCTGTCTCCCCTACCTGCTTTTAAGATGGAGTGCAATTTATTTACAAAGGGATCAGGTACACTGCAGTCTTCGCAAATGCCTCACTGTGGACTGAAGCAACTTGTAGTTCCCCTGCTCTCACATGGAGCTGCATCCCCCGTGACCCACCCTGTCCCCTGCCTGGAGCACAGTTGATAGCAATATTTTTGCTCTCAAGTCTGATAAAGGCCAAGGCCCATGCAGCTTTGCTGTGACCCTCACAGAGCAGGACCCCTTCCTTTTTGCTCAGGTAGGAGCAACCTGCAACACTGCAGTCGTGTGCTCTGCCTTTGGACTGAAGGACTCAACCTGGAAAAGACAACTGAGGGATCTAAAAGCAACCCTGTGAAAGAAAAGGGGATCAACTGCTTACTGTTTTCCAATATAAGAACAGAGGGGCATTGAATTAAAAAAAAAAAAAAAAAGTAGAAGTAGGTCCAAAAAGCAAGCCAAGGAAGGTAGCTCTTTACCTAGATTGTAATTGCATCATGGAGCTGCAGGTCAGGGGAAATCATGGATACTACAAATTAACTAAAATAAATAAAGCCACTGAGGGCTATTAAATACAAAGGCTTCTAGCTCAGGTTGACCCTGTGCCAGATTGTCGGATGTTGGGACAGTATTTGGGAAAGGTGTTACAAGCTTCTTGACTTGCTCTTATTCTTCCCATGGGCACTTGCTCTCGGCCACTGCTGGATGAATCTAGACAGACTCCTGGCCTAAGCCAATATAGCTGCTCTTGCGTTCTTAAGTTCTTACCGTCTTTCCTGAATGAGAATCGAGAAACACGAGAACGAAGCAATCTGTGAACTTCTGGTTGAGCACAACCTGTCAAGAGAGCCACAGCACACATTGGAAAGGAGACAGCACAAACCCCAGGACAGGGATATGAACAACACCCAGCCGGGGACATGGTGATGTGCAGGATGAGCAGCCTGATACAGTGAAGGTTCAAGTCTGCCTGGCTCGTGGGTAACACTGCCAGACCACGGGGATACACCTGGCATCTTGCTCTGTGGGGAGAAAAGTGACCAGCCTGCCTAGGGGCAGGCAAGCAGACACTGCTATACTACAGGAGCACACACCTCACACTGCACCAGTAGCAGTGGAGAGCAACATGACAGCACCCAAAAGTGTCCTGATAGCACCCACCAGGCTCATATTGTGGGAAGCTACAGCAGGCAGTGGCCCTAGAAAGGGGAGACAGGCCACAGGTAGGCAATGGGCTGTGTCTTACCAGATACTGGGTGCCGGTTTCAGCATTGTGGAAGTGCCGACAGCTCTGGGGAAAGCGACTCAACAGCACTTTGATGAGGCTCTGGTACCAGGAGACTGTCATGGTGAGGAAGCATCCCTGTGGGCATGGAGAAGGGCTGGTCTCAGCCTCCCGCTAGCCATGGCACCAGCGGCCATAATGCTGCAGCAGCCTTCAGACTCAAACCAGATACATCTCAGAGCCCACTGATGCATACACGGCCAGTAACTCTCCATAGATGGATCTGTGCAGCCTCGCCCTTCCCCTGCCAGCTAGAAGCCACGTTCCTGCCTCTGCCTGCCCATCAAGCAGGAAGAGATGTGCCCTGCAGGCCCTTCACCCACAGCCCCACTCCCTCCCCAGAGCAGGACAGCCGCTGCTGGGCACCATGACTGCAGCCCTGTTGCTCACCAGCTGGGGGTCCACATCAGCAATGGATTTCCCATGCACGGCGTCAAGCAGCTCCTCCAGCTCCACCAGCGACAGCTTGCCCAGCTTCAGCTTGTCAGAAGCCAGAGGCTCCAGAAGGAAGAGGCGCTTCCAGAGATTGTCCCTGCGGCAGTGGCACTTGGCCAGCTGTACCATGCTGCTGAGCTGCTTCTGGGCCGAGGCCACCTCTGAGGCCAGCAAGGGGAAGAGCGGTGAGGTGTAGAAGAGCCCAGGTCCCAGTTTGACTTGTTTGCCCCCCGCGTAGAACTCGCTGCTGTCCTCCACGTCCTGCCACAGCTCCCGCTCTGCCGGCTGCTGCCGCCCCAGGCTCGGCTCTGGCTCCGCTGCCTCCCATGCTGCCCGGCCCACCACGGGCTCCAGCACTTCTCGCTGCAAGCGTGGCAGCTTCTTGAAGCGCCGCATATCGGCCGTGAGCCGGGGGAAGAGCTCCCGCTGGCTAGTCATGATGACGTAGAACCGCAAGCTGAGAGCAAGGAGACACTTGTGACCTGGGGAAGGGCTGCTCCCTTCTCAGCTGGGCTGCAAAGGAACCATGGGCACCTCTGTCCCCACCAGTAAGGGTGTTCCTCTGCCCAGACTAGGACAGATACCACACTGCCCTGTCCCCTGTGAAGAATCTCCCTAGGTAGCACCACACCTGCTTGTGATGTCCCACAGCCAGTCCCTCCCAGAGCCCTGCTCCCTAGCCAGGAAGCTTTAGTGACATGTCTCTGGGCCCTCAGTTCTCACCGGAGCATGCGCCTCTCTGCCTCACTCTGCTCCTCAAACGGTGCTGCACTGTGACACACCAGCAGGGACACGTCGAAGTCATCATGATGACGCAGACCTTCAGAGTCTTTGTAGGAGCCCGAGCTGGGAGCAAAAGAACATCAGTGTGAAGGGGACCTTACTTTGTTCTCACAGAGCTCTTGGTCACCACAGAATTGCTGGGCATGTGAGATCTGACACAGCAGGACTCCTCAAAAGCACTATGGGAAGTGGATCAATTGCATGTGCGTACACAAACACACATGCACACCACCTCTGCTGGACATCATCTCATAAAAGCTGGGTAGAACTGCTGCCTGGCACTCTGTAGGACAGTCAGCTTTGCTGGCACCTTTGAGGGCAATCTCCCCAGGACTGAGGTGGTGCCAGCCAACTTCAGGCAGCTCCAGGAATTTGCAGCAGATGCACTCACCTGTTCCAGATGGAGACCAGTGCATATTCATTCTGCTCTGTGCCTGGTGTCCCCTTCTTGTTGTCACTGCCTGTAGCTGGCCGGGCCATGCGCAGGGGTTTCATGTGGTAGGTGTTGGCGTGGTCAGCGATGTAGTTGTACAGCTGGTGTGCAGTGATCATGTTGGTGGGCAGGGCCAGCATGCCTAGTGGAGGGAGACACATTACTATCACAGGAACTGCTCAGTGCCTGTTACCTGGGCAGAGCAGCGTCCTACAAACTACTCTGGGTGACACAGCTCTAGAGCAACCAGCCTCCCTTCCACAATGGGGCTGCAAGGACTTCCCCTGGAGTGGGCACCTCATGTCACCCTCTTCCTGGACACTCGCAGGGTCAGGTGTATTTGTAAAACACTTGGGAACCTTTTGCCAAGTTACAAGCTGGTGTTCAAGCCCTGACTGATCACATGTTGAGCTACTCACCTTGGAAAACATGGTTGCGGCCAAATTTGGGGATGTCAGGATGATGAGCAATGAAATCCTCCAGGAAGCTGGTGAGATGGTAGCCCTGGCGGAGAGTCATGTGGGAGCCCAGCAGGTACTGGTGGACTATACGCAAGTGGAAGTCGTAGCTGAATGAATGAACGTGCATGAGGTCCCGCACCTTGTCACACTCCTCTGTGAAGAGCATGGAGAGCTGTGGAGGGACAGGGAATCAAGGCATGCATGTTAACAGGCACCTCACACCCTTCTGCAAAGCCTTGCTGACAGCAAGGCATAGCAGAACCAGCGCAGTCACCCCTGCCCTGACACCACAGCAGGATGCAGCCCAGAAGCTGTGTGCACAGTGCAAAGAGCAGACTTGCAGACCTGGCCCCTGGGACCAAGGGATCCAGCTTGGTGGCACCTTCCACACTTGACCCCACTGCTGGTCTCCAGTGGCAGCATGGACGGATCAGCAGTGCCTCCTTTTTGGCATAAGGTACATCCACCCCTTAAGCTGAAAGCCATGTGGACATGAAGGAGGACACAGCCTCCTTTCAGCTGAGTGCTGCTCTGCACTGCCTAGTCCCTGAGCAGGTGCAGGACACGCTGGGGCTGGAGCCCCAGCAAGTTCTGGATCTACGTGCAAAGACTGACTCACCGAACGTCCCCTGGGAGCAGGAGGCCTGTGGGGAGTGGTTGGACCCAGAGATGGACAACAACAGAGCTGCTAATGCCCTGTGCTCAGTAACAAACAGAGAGCCAGCCTGGCTGCTGGGAAGCCAGATCTGGTGGTGGCTGGTGTGTCACAGCCGTGCCTGGGGGAGGGCCCCTCCAGCACTTGGCCATCACCTCTGCCCAGTGTGCTGGTCCTTCACCAAGGCAGCACCAGCCTACACGCACACACCCTTGGCCATGCCCCCAGCACAGCTACAGCTGCTGGGGCAGGGGACAGTGCTGGAGAAGGCCTCAGCCTTGCCCTCATGCCAGGAGCCACAGTGCCATTTTAATGTCTTTCAGCTCTTTGGCCTCCTTGGGCAGTTAACCCACACCGTAATCCCTTGGCTTAAAGATTGGGCAAGCAGGGAAAACCAGCAGGCAAGAGGCATTGGCACGAGAACAGGTCTGCTCTCTGCACCACCCACACTGATGCTGCCATGAGCCAGAGGACAACCAGCACAGCCAGGACCAGCCCGAAGAGGAGCCTATAGGTTTGTCCCAGAAAAGGCAGGGTGAAGAGCAAGAAACACAAGGCGCTGCCCCCATGCGAGCACCCAAGGCCCACCCCATCCTCCTCCCAAGCTGTGCTGCCCACTGTGGCATGTACTGCTCTGGCAGCCACTGGCAAGAGGCTGGCTGCTGGGGCACGAAGGGTGAAAGCACAGCCAGTGGGAGATTCAGCCCTGCACTGGCAGGTCCTGCCGTGCCCAGCACGGCAGTGGGAGGAGAGGACGTACCGCAGACTCAGAGACGGAGCTGGGTCCCATGCAGCTCTTGCTGCGAGCTCTGGCTGTAAGAGTGCCCTGATGGAGAGAGATGCACAGCCAGTGGGAAGAAGGACAAGGCACTGCCCAGCCCTGTTCCTGCTCCAGCCTGTCCTACGCAGGCCCAGGGTGGGACAAGTGGAGAGAAGGGGCAGAGGAGCCCAACTGCCCCACCTGAGGGACCTCTGGGCTAGTTCCAGCATGCGGGAAGGCTGGCCAGGCCCCTGCAGCAAGCCCCATACCTCTCACCCGCTGCTCCCAGCACTGTGCCCTCCCACTGCAGAACCAGGCAAAGCCTTTTCCCAGGTCAGCCAAAGAGGGTGGATGTTCCATGCAATGCCAGCTGCAGACTGGTAACCCTGCCCTATGTAACGCAGACTTCCCCAGAAAGGCTCAGCAAAGCCTCAGGGACTGCAGCAAGGTCCTGGTAGGCTCTAAGTTTATGCGAGCTATTCTTGACATATATAAGACGCAGCCTTGCTACAGAGCCACCCTGGAGAGGACAGTACAGTCATGCACGCCTGCTGCCTTGGACAGGCTGGGGGTAGCCAGCCTCTAGGCAGCCACCCAGCGCCCTGGGTACAGGCAGGAGATACCCTGACACACCAAAAGGGAAGGGAGCAGGCAGCCCCATGGTGCTGTAGAACAAGGCACAGAGGGGTGAAGAACCAGGGCTCATGGTGCAGAAAGTGATCCCCTCCAGCAAACGGCAGCCAGCCATGTTCACAGATCCCTGTTCCCATTCTGCTTCCCTCTTGCTCAATGGAAGCAGAAAGCTTCTAGCTTACCATGCACTGACTTTCCTTGGAGCAGCCATTTTTGGCCAAAATTGCTCCTGTTCCTCCCCAGCACGTTCTATCTTGCTTCCCCAATGCTAGGGCAAAAGTCATCCTCTTGTAAAACCTCCCACCCCCTCTCATTGCACTCCAGGTCTGCTTAAGCAGCATGCTATATAGGGCACGTGGCTGCAGAAGGTTCTGCATGGTCCTGCTCTTCCAGGAGTGAGCAGAGCTTTCCAGAACTTGCTGCACCTGAAATGCCCACTCTGTCCCACAGATCGCCGCCTCTCCCAGAGCAGCCCGACTCGAAGGAGCACCAGCTGCGTCTGCAGAGCCCTTACCTGGGAGTTCACAGACTGGCCCATGGGGATCCGCGAGCACTCCAGCGCATACTGCTTCACACAGAAGTAATAGCCCTGGAGGAGAGAGCACAATGAGCACAGCACAGGCCTTGGGCCTCTCCAAGGAAGGAAAACAACTCCCAAAAGGCTGGCTGCACCCC
Organism: Anseranas semipalmata; assembly: GCA_013399115.1. NCBI lineage: Eukaryota > Metazoa > Chordata > Aves > Anseriformes > Anseranatidae > Anseranas > Anseranas semipalmata. The sequence continues at coordinate 664,333 of VXAA01000742.1, forward strand.
AGACTTGTCAATTCATCCTCTGGGCTGACACTCTTGCTCCCTGTTTTGTCTCCCCTCCTGTCTGAACTAAGCAGGCCTCAGGAAAGACCAGCCAATATGTGGCTGAGCACAGAGAGCCCTACCTGGTGCTAAGCCCTTGCTTCTTGTCTTACTTCCACTCCAGGCAACTCTTGCTGCTCTCAGTACTGCAGAACTGTCCCTAGCTGATCCAAAGTCCTGTAGGACTGTGGAAGATGCAGGACAAGAAAGGAAGAATCACATGTTCCTGCTGCATTCCTCATCACTCACATCGTCTCCTCTTAAGACTGTCCCAAACTCCCACAGATCACACTTTGTTTCTTGTTCTCTCTCACCTGAAAGGCCAACTCCATCAGCACAATCCCACCCGGAAGGGCTCTCTGCAGATGATATGTGGCAACAGCAGGGCTTGTGCTCTGGGAAGAGAAAGACAAAGCTGGAGAGACTCTCTGGCACAGGATAACAGCCCACACACCAGGGTGCAAGGCTGCCATGAGGTTCTGTAGCAGAGGTGGAAACAGAGGAGCTTCATCAACAAAGCAACGTCACTGGAGGTAGGGGAGCAGACATGCCAGAGCTAACTGTGAAAAGGATTATAATAAAGCTAATAAGCAGCCTTCAAGAGAATACACCAGAGATTTTGTTCCCATCACCTCCTGCCTACTCTGGGCAGGGTGTCTCCAGAGTTTGGGGGCACTGTGAGCTGAGGTGTGATGCTGCCCACAAAGCCTTGCTCCCACCTCTCCCTGCTGAGCACTCCCCAGATCATCACTGCCTGACAGAGCAGTTATCAGAGGCATCCAACTGGGATTTAGAGCTTAGCTGCCAGAAAATTCTACTTGCCCCCTGCTAAGCTGTTCCAGTGGATTGCTCTCTTGTTTTAACTGCAAGGTGTTGTCTTGCCTACAATCCTGTACCAACTTCACCCATAACCAGGTACCAGGAAAGGGTGACAATAGGGTCAGCAAATGCTATGCTTCCACCCTCCCTGGGTTTCATGAGCCATAGGTGGATTCTGCCTACCTAGTAATTTTGATGGATTCCTCTTCCAGGTACTTACCTGTTCTCTGTTGAACCCATATAAGCTCTTAGTGCTCACAGAACCTTTTGATAAAGACCACTGTTACCCACTGTATGAAGAAACACTCCATTTTGCTTGGAAATCAGCTCCCAGTACTCTCATTTGATAGTGAAAAAGACAGAAAGTAGTCAATCCCTTTCCTGGCTAGCTGTGGTTTGGTAGAGCTCTGTCCTGTCCCTCCCTAGTTGCCTCTTCTTTAGAGATGAAGAGCCACAGCCTGCTCAGCCTGTCTGTACAGTAGAGCCATTCCATGTTTATGTTCTCTGATCCCTCCTACTTCAGCTTCCAAAGACCAAAGATCCCTCTGACCCAGAACCCCCCTCACCATAGATACTGAGACTTTTCCGACAAGTAAACCTCCAGCATCGCACCCAAAGGCAGCATCTCCTGCCCTCAGGTCATCCTACTGCTCTTCCAAGTTATTGCTGTCCTCTTGAGATTTGCCCTGGTTCCACCCAGTCTCAGGAAGGGGTTCTGAGAGCTGCAGGAAGACAGGCAGGAAGGCAAGGAGGTCTCATCTGGCCCAACATCCCAAAGATGGTTCTGGTCTAGACAGATTCTTTTTCTGCTTCAGTCCCTTCTCTGCTCTCTCACTTCCCTTCTGTGAGAAACCGATTCAAAAACCAACCAGAATTGCCCCACTCCACAGCCTGACTTCCATCTCAGTTCCACTTGTCTAACAGCACAAGCACTCACCTTTGGACTCCCCTCTGCTTTTGGCTTCGTGTAGGAAAAGGATCCTCTCCCCTCCACACTCATCGCTGCCAGAGCTCGGATCCGGCTTGTAGTACTGGAAATGACAAGAGAGAGCCTTGAGCAGGGGAGCCAGCATCTCCTGTTGTGCCAAACCAGGGCACAGCTCTGTGTCAGCCCTTCTCCACCAACAGAACATCACTGACCTGCGAGTGGTAGGTGAAGGTGGCCGCACCTGGACCAGAATGAAGCCCATGCTCTGCAGGTACTGGATGTATTGCTGCAAAAAGGCATTGCACATCTCTTGCAGCCAGGGCTCCTCCTTCAGCTTGCAGGGCAGTGCTTCTGCAGAGTCACAGCTATGGCTGCGGTCTCTCCCTGAAGCTGTAGAATCATTTGAGCGGTGGCGCTTCTGGAAGAGAAAATAATTTCCTAAGGAGACCTGCTGTGTCTGCCACAAGAGGGGACACTCACTGGGATACCACCAGCTGCAATGGTTGAGCAGAGGGCCGACTCCCTTCTGCCGGAGAGCACTAACAGCTGACTTACTGCATGTGCTGGAACACAAGATCCAAGATTTACCCAGCCCTTGACTGATCTAACAGCAATGCAACAGACTGCCAGAAAAGGTGCACTGGCAGAAGGGGATAATTCACATCTCCCCCCACAGAATGGCTTAAAAAGTCTTGGTAGCTCACAACTGGTTCACACAAAGCTCAATGGTGCCTCAGCTTCTGCTGCCACATGAGAGTCCAATCCTTTATGAACCCTGGTGACATCTCAGGTTTTACTACTAGTTCAGTAGTGCAGTAACAGAATATGAATGTTTCCCTTTAACCACTTTCAGTTCCCCTTTTGATGTATTTGAATACTCCTCATCTTTGTGCTGTGAGACACTGAAGTTTCTTTTCTTGATCTCCCTACTTTGAGCCTGTGGCTCTCTCACATATTTCTATCTGCCCTTTCATCCACCTACCCCAGAGGTAGGTCTCTTTACCTAGGGTCTCTCCAGCGATTCTCTGACCTTCTCCGAGTTGCTCTAGTTCAGTGCCTTTGCCACAAGATGCTTGGTGTCTCACTTGTCCAAATGAAGACATTCATCCACTAGTATTTTAGAAAAGTATTAGGATATTATCCATAATATTAACACACCTTTCTGATGTATTCTAAATGGTTTGCCTTTTGTATGAAACTGTCCATGAATTGCAGAAATCCACTGTGCAAGTGGATTTCTGCAATTCAGAAGTGGAAGGCTGTGCAGTTAGTATACAATACAGGAGGACCTCAACTTTCTCCCCACATTGTGCTCTGCTTTCCTGGGAACCAGGTCCCAGCTCCCACAATACCACTCATTTCACAGGCTACTCAAGGCTATCTCCGAGTTCCTTTCAGTCTTTTTCTGTTCTGACCAATCTGAACTGCTACGCAGCATCTCAATGCTTGGCATCTCACATGTACTGCGATGTTATCTGGAGATACAGAACCCAAGACACAACCTCAAAGCCCCTGCTGTCAGGCTCTTCAAATCAAATAGCCAATTTTCATTTTGCTCTGTTCCAAAGACAAAGTTAAGTTTTCATTGTGATGATACTCTTGTGAGTGCTCAATTTCTGTAGCAACCTCTGCTTAAAGACCCTGGCAGAATCCTTTTGACATTTAGATAAATTACAACAGCCTTTTCTTCCCTTCTGACACACATACAGACCATGAACAGCCAGTACAGGATCTGTGCTGGTTAGACTCTGTCAGGTTGCAACCTGCTCAGGATTCAGGTGGCTTGCTTTCAATTGTTCCAGCTATTTGCTGGGTCCAGATAAGTCTTTACCAGGTCTGGCTGCTGAATGCATAGAGGGAAGTTTTGCTTCCCCAGCAGATCAGTACCAGGCAGCATGCTCTGATGGCTTTGCTAGACTCGCCCCTGGATTCCCTGGGTAGCAAAGGGAAGTCAGTCTTCCCAGGGATGGCATGACAGCAGGAAAAAGGCTTTCACGACCCAATGATTTTCTCAGTCCCCATCTTCACCATGGTGGAAGCCCTGTGCTGAGCATGCAAATTCATCCTGTAATGCAGGGTTTAGCTCAGAGCAGAGCTATCTTGGGAAAAAGACTGCAAAGCCATCCTCTTTTTTCCAATGCACAAAATCAAATCCCACTGATAAATCCCTTGTTGACACTCACCTTCCCCTCTACCCTGCCCTGCTGGTCAGTTTGAATCTGCTGCCGAAAGGCCGGGTCAAAGAGCAAGGGGGTAGCACAGTAGTGAACAAGGCGTGAGGACTGCTTCAGGGTCTCCAGATCCGCCAGCTGCACAGCACAAGAGGAACACAGTTTCAAGCACACATCCCTCATCAAGCCCAGTAACAAGCTGTCTGCAACATTGCACTGCTGCTCAAGTGGGGATCAAACTTTAGAGGCAACCACCCCGCTTTACAGCTCTTCCAGTGCTGGGCAGCAAAGTCTTATTTGCAAAGCCCAGTGCTAGAGCCCAGCAAACCCGGAGGTTCAAGCAGAGAGCACTGCTCCACAGTCAGACACCATCCCCAACATACAGCCCACTCTGAGCTCCAGTGCTCCCTCTTGTCACAGGGAAGCTGGTGCTCCCAGCGCCCTGTAAGAAGGCCCAGTGTGCTGTCTGCCTGCCTGACTGCACTCACACTGATAGGCATGTTGGACTGCGCCGATCTCTGCTGCCAGGTCACAAAGAGATTCTCAATCTTCATCTGCTTCTCCAGTTCTGGAGGAAAGAGAACAGCCACAGATGTATCAAGCCACAGCGCCAAGTATTGTCACTCCGTTTCACTCCCATCCTACCCACTCTACTTACTACACAGGCCATAACCCGTCCTCTCACTGTACCCTGGCAGGAGTAGCTCAGAACTGTCTCCTCTACCAGAACTCCCGTTCTGCTGCTTTTGAGCTCCTTTTCCAGTAGCAGGGGTGGGATGAGGCAGTTAGGCCCCAGTGACAACATGCCTCGTGCTTTACCTTTCCTCTCCATGCTCTTGATTTCCAGGAATTGGGTCCCATGCCGAGACACAGGGTCAAAAGGTCCCAACTCAGGCCCATGAGGTATGCGTTTGACACTGGTAACATCCCGCAGAGCTTCATCAAAGGGCACCACATCAGGATGGAAGTGCAGAGATGGCAGGCTGCGTGCAGAGCTGCTGAGCCGGCCTTGTTCCTTGCTAGGTGGGGGACTGGAGCTCCGGATCAGCGCATCCACCTCCAAAGTGGAGTTCAGGAAAGGATTTGGCTCCTAAGCAACCAGACACAGCCATGAAAGCCTCCTTACTGCCAAACAAGGACCCACAAGAACAGAGTAAACCCAGTTTCAGTCATCTCCAAACATCTCTGTTGGCCTTCTCTACTATCAGTCCGGAGGACTGGAGGCTTGGCCCAGAATGGCCCTACTGTGCAGTGGAAGTCCATTCCCCACGTCCTCTACCCTAAATATTCCAGTCACAAATAATACTGCCAACAGCAGAGACTACTTCCCTTTCCACCTCTGGCTGTCTACTAGAGCAGACAGCAACACCCTGGCTAGACACAGCCACAGTTGGACACGTGAGTCCCTGGGGATGCCCTGCCAGCTGGTGCACAAAAACACAAAAGTATCTACAACCCTCCTCAGACCCCAGAGCTGCCAAGGCCCCTCCTGATGGGGAAAGGACTGCCTTGACTGGCAGGGTGCCCTACCTGCTTGCTGTCCTCATGCCATGGTGTGTCCATGAAGCAGTGGTGGTGGAAGAGTCCCAGCTTCTGGCTGAGCAGGCAGTGCACAATGTGCGACCGGGCATTCTGCCACTGCAGCAGGCGAGTGAGCGAGCAGTTCAAGTTGGCCCCCAGGTCTGGGGACCAGTTGTAGGTGTAAAGTGTCAGCTGGAGAGAGAGGAGGGGGAGGAAGGGTGAAGGATCTGCTCAGAAAAGCCCTGCATGGTGACACAAGTTGCCCCACATGCTTTGAGTGGGACTTGCTGCAGCTCCAGGTGGCTTCAGATGGCAAGGCTGGGACAGGGATAGTGACAACCACTCATTTACACCACCCCTGTTAACAGCCACAGCAGTAGGTGGTGGTACTTGTACTGGCAGCACAAGAGCCCAGGCTGATGTGGGCCTTGCTGTGGGGAGGGAAAGGGCAATCATGGTCTGCAGTGGGACAGCTTGAGGCAGGGACAGCTGCAGGGAGCCCCCTGCTCTGCTTGCAGCACAGGGCTCCTGCCAGGGGCAGGATGGTTGCCTACAGCAGCGCTCTTCCTCTTTTTACCCACGGGACAGTCGGGAAAAGCCTGGTTTTCAGAAGACAGTATCACACAGGCATCATTGCTACCTTTTTGTCAACAATCTCCATGAAGAGAAACCTCTGCCGGGGTGCCAGGTCTCGTCCAACGAAGCTTGGGTCAGAGCCTCTCTCTGCTGAGCTGAATTCCATGGCCTCGAAGCGCTGGAGCCCTTTGTGAGCTGGAAGAAGCCAGAGTTATTACGCTCAGCACCAGTTCATCCTGGAAGGGCAGAACATTATGCCATGGTACTGCTCAGCTCAGCACTCTCAAAGGACAGTGGAGCACAGTCCACATGCCATCTAACCAAGGCCCTGTGCACCAGCATTAGTATTTTCCTCATCACAACCCAAAGCCTCCCTCTTGAGGCTTTTGTTCACTTTTACCCTTATTAACTACGTTGCTGTGATAACACTGTGTGATCACTCAGCGCTCCCTGGCTCTGCTTCCTTGTCATTTCCAGTCAAAGACATCCCAGGCTCCATCTGAATACTATTTGCCCAGTCCTTCATATTTTTTTCCTGCGTACCTCCACTCACCCTCTCACGAACTACATCTCCCAACTCTGCCTCATCAGCAAACTGAAGATATACTGTTAGCTCAATCCCAAGACTAGCTACTGAAGATTCCTCAGCATGTCCCATCGTTGTCTTCCCAATGGCCTGTTACCACCACACAGCTGCAAGAGAAATTTCATTTGAAGACACTACAACACACGCAATTAGTGCTCAAAACTGCAGGGAAGTTTTTCACCATCAATGAGACTGCTGGGGACAGGCAAGCAATCTTACACCCATCTCAGAAGGGAATCTATGTTTTGATTATAAGCTGCATCTGACATTGACTGATATCTGCACTTTCTCCCAGGTCACTTGCCCAAGTGGGATCTGAATAAATCCCAGCTTCCTTAAATAACATCTTTTACTTCGGCTTTTTTCCTTATCTTTAACTATTTCTCCTGTTTTGCCTACCACTTTAACTCAAAAGCCCATGGATAGGCATTTTCAGATAACTCAGCACGCTGTTCACTCTGGCTTTGGTCTCACTCTTCTAGAAAAAGGAGGGGAAGCATAAGTTAACTTATGGCATGGTCCCAGCAACATCTTTACTCTCTCCTGTCCCATAAAATATCCCAAATGTTAGCACCATGCAAACAATTGTGAAGCTTAACTGAGAAGAAAAGAGCACAGCCCCTCTGTAAGTTACAGCCTTCCCAATGCTGCAGCTCAGGTGTTAGAAAAGCCCTAGAATAACTACGTTGGGCCTGGCCATGGATGTGCATGTCGAGTCCCTGACACAACCGCACCACCTGCAAGTCAGCCTGGAGCCCTTTTGTGGCCCAGCCACTTTGAGGTTTTCGAGCAGCAATTGCCCATCACTCCAGCAGCACCATGCTGAACAGGGACTTACGCCTGAACCTACAAGCAGATGGAACTGGCTGCTCCTCCTTGCTGCTGCTGTCTGCAGGTAGAGACAACATCAGCTCCTCAGAAGGAGCAGAGTCCAACTTTGCTGACCAGCTAAGCCCAGCGCTACCTGGCCTGGGACCCAGCCTAGACACTAGGAAGGGATCACAGCAACATGCATCACATGGAGCATCACCAGCTCAACATTTCTCAGCAGGGTGGCCCACTTTCCCCGCATCTAGGAGGCTCCAGACAAACCTGTCTCCAGCTCTGCTGTGCCTAGCCAAGAGGGAGCAGTAAGGTACAACAGAGCACCTGGGAGCACAGACCAGGCTGGATTCCAGGCCCTGACAGGTCAGCTCATCTTCACTAATTGGCAAAAAAGCCTCTGAGAAGTGAGATCACAATGGCTTAGGGACAAGGACATTCCCTCTCCAGTGACATGCACACCTCCCTGGGAAGGTTCTGGATTGCCGGTCCCAACTGAAAAGAGGCCCTAGCCCGGTTGAACTTTGAGCACTTGCAGTGAGCAGTGCCTTATTTTGGTGACTTCTGCAAGCAGAGCTGCCCTGTGCTGCACCCAAAGGAAGGGCTTGCTCAGCACACTTCTACCGATTACAGGTGTAGCCCGTCTTGTGGAGGACAAAGCTAACAGGTCAGGATGTCAGGACATTGCCAGAACAACCATCAGCTTTTCCAGAAAGCCTGAGCTGAACCCAGGGTGCTATATGCCGAGAGGCTGTTCCCAGGAAGCTTTATCCAGCCACTCCATGCACACCAAGGGATGGGAGTTGCAAGGTACCACCAGCAGGGTCTTTTAGCTAAGCATGACGGAAGCGTTACAAGCCAGTACTGCTCCAACTTGGATGAGTTCTGTGCTGAGCCCTTCTCAATTGCTATTCAAAAAGATTTCTCCTCACCACATGGAAAGGGAATATGGGCAAGGCTGAAGCACAGTAGGGAGAGCACCCCCACTTAGTGTCTCAAGTGCTCACCTGGATTGAAGGGAACAGCAAGCAGGTGGTGGACGCAGTGGGTCCACGCCAGCTGTGGGATAAGGCACCTGCAGGGCTGCTGGTGCTCCCTTTGAGGGGACAGGGAGAAGACCCTCAACAGACAATACCCCAATAATGTTCGGCAAAGGAGAGATGGGTGAAAGCCTCACACAGTAGGGGTCTTCTTTGAGACTGCATGCCCATTTGGCTCATCTCAGCACTAGCCACTGAGGTGAGCCATGAAGAATGGAACCCCTTGAAACAGGCACTTATAAGCAAATCTGACAACAAGACCTCAGTAGCTGAGGATGGACAACCCACCTCTGTGCAGAAGGAGTCTGTCCCAGCAAGGGGGAACACCCTGCCCATGTATCTCCCACCCCAAAAGTCCCCAGCACACAGTCCCATGGACCCTGCTCACCCTGCTCCGTGCTGCAACGCCACTGGTGGAAGTTGCGTCCCAGCAAGACGAAGTGTCTGACGGCTGCAGGGCGAGGACTGGCGCTCTGGCCAGGTTTATAGGGCAGGAAGGCAGTGCCCCGATTGCAGCTGAAAGGAAGAGCACCAAAGGTGGCTGACAGGGAGTAGAGGCTGGCACAGCTGATCGGCTTCTGCTGGTGCCAAACAGCCCCCTGTGAACCACGTAACTCACCAGATCCGTTCAAACACCTTGACAGTGGTGTCGCTTGCCAGCGCAGTGACCAGGCTCACCACTTCCACCAGGATGGAGGACAGGAGGAAACGGGACACAATCTCTGCTGAGCACTGCTGCACTGACGGGCACCCTGCACAGGAGAAGTACTATAGGACTTGCCCAGAATGTCCGAGCCCTGTCTGCCTGGGCAGTGGAGAAGGCCAAGGGAGCCCCACTGCGGGACTGCTGACCAGGGTAGGGCAAGTTCCTGCCTTGCCTGGGGCAGAGGCAGAGCTGTAGAATAATGACTTATATGCAGGAGAAGATGAAAGCCGAAATAACCCCTGGCTTCAGGTTTTGGCCTGAAGTCAAACCTGCAGCAAAATTCCCATATGCCCTGAGCTTGGCACTTTATTCCCCCATATATTCCTTTTTTCCTGGCCTATTCCTCATCATAGGAGCAAGACAGCTCAACCTTGCCAGCATGAGGTGTGAGAGGATGAACGCTGACGTGAGCGGTATTCAGAAAGCAGCAACAGAGCAGGCACAAAGACCCAGATCCCGCCATCTGAAGGGCATCCCTCTTCCAGTTTGCTGCCTGCCTCCTCCCCTCCCTTCTTGCATTGGTGGGGGCTTCCCATGCTGCTTCTCAGCCCCAGAGTGTTTCAGAGGCTCAGATCCTCCCACCCTGCTACATCTAGAAGCTCCATCATTTCCACAGCTGCTGTTGGAGTCCAGGTCTCTCCAAAGCAGCTGCAGCCAAGTCCAGCAACCCCTGGACTTTAAGCATGGCAGATGCAGCCACACACCTTAGCAGATTTGTTCAGATGCACGCAGGTACATGCCAGGACTCCCGGCCCAGCTTTTTAATGCTGATGCTAACCCTGAGACCAACTGGACTCTGGTGAGGTTTGAGGAGAGACAGGGTGCACAACTAGGTAGAGATAGGCAAGGGATGAAGGGATATGAGGTCTTGTCCTCAGAGCTGAGGGGAGGAAGGCCCATCCCCAGCCCACCTGGAGGAGCTGAGGCCTGAGATACATACCCAGGTGGTTCATGAATGCCATCCACTGCTGACAGGTTTGATTGAAAAGTGGGTGCATGGTGCCTACATCCCCTTCTTCCAACTGGGAGGCTCGGCGCCTGGGAAGAGGGAAGGGCAGTGCCATTATACAGGATCGAAGTCAAGAGCAAAGACAGAAAGGTGCAATGGTTCCCTCCTAGCTCCAGAGCAGACCCCAGGGAATCCCCTTTTTGGGTTGTTACGGCCCTCAAGTTTTGCCCCTCTGGGTCAGCAGCCATAGGTGCTGCACAGGACCTACAATGCAGGGAAGGGATCTCTGGCAGGGAGAACCAGCAGCACTCCCAGCAGCACCCCAGCAATAAGGATTGAGGCTTTGCATGTGGAAGGCAGCTCCCCTAGCCGGCTGTGTAAGGGGAGACACTGCAAGGAACGTGGACATTGTCCAGGGGGTTAAGATGCATGTAGAGCCAGTGGGATGACCGGCTGGGGAGCTGTGCACAGCAAGTGGAGGGGAGCAACACCCCAGCTGCCTGGCCCACAGGCTGAACTTACCTCTGTGCCTGCTCCAGTTCAGCTGTGGCTGTGGCCCTATCTTGGCTCAAGTGCTGCTTGACATTCTCGGTCTTGTGTCGGCGCCTTGTGCGAGCCTCTTCTGGCCTCTCCAGCACAATGTCATCGGTAGTCTTGGGGCTGCCCAGCTCTGAGGACTCTGCCTTGCTCTAGGGAGAAGCGGTGCAGGGTTAAGGCTCTGCATATCCACAGCCCAGCTGGTGCCCTGATCTCATATACCCTGTTACCAAGCCTGACCTCCCCACTCCAGCCAGATCCCTCCTCTCTGTTCCTCCTGGCCATGAGGATTTGCAGGCCCTGCTCCCCACCAGTCCCTCAGCAGTGTTACCAGCATGTCCCAGAAGCTGCGGCGTCCCAGCTTGCTCGTGGGTGTCACTGGCTCCCCAGGGCTGGCTGAAGGGGCAGAGGTGAAGTGCAAGGGTGGAGGACAGCCCTTGCCAGCCCCACCAGTACCCAGGGCCAGGCCCTTGGTCTCTGACATGGTCCTCCTTAGGCCTCCTGTGGAGACAGAGTAAATCAGACACTTCAGAGCCTCGCCCTGTGACATTCATGTGCCAATGCCCTGTGTACCCCACCATAGCTGGCCAGAGCCTGGCTGGAGAGAAGGGAGGGAGCCCTCAGCAACACCTGGCAAAGTTCATGCATTCTTCTGGAGCAGAGATTGACCTCTAAAGATCTCTTCCAACCCTGGTTCTATAATGTTTCCTCCCTGGGACACCACACAGCACAGCTGGCAGAGGGGAAAGTGGCTTCCTCCCTCCCAGCCCCCCAGCCAAAGTCCCCCCCAGCACAGGCCAAGCTCCCGCAGGCAGGAGGAGCGAGGCTGGTGGGGGGCTCCGTGTGCCCGTCCCATCCCAGCTCTCACCCGCAGAGCTCAGCTCCTCCACGTCCGTGGCACCCAGGGGGCAGGCGGCCTCCACGCAGAGCGGGGCCGGCAGCACGAGGAACTCCATGACGGCGTCGCACAGAGCGTGGCGCAGGGCCCCACGCAGCTTCTCCGACAGCTGCAGCAGGCTGATGTTGCCCTTTTCCCAGATGTCCAGGCGCACCAGCACACGGGGCTCTGCTGGGAAAGGGTAGTCCCGCATGGCTCCGCAACCCTATTTCCCCAGCCCTCGGAGGTGCCCTGGGGGATGCAGAGGCAGCAGGGAATCAGTAGTTCTCAGTCCCTACCTGAATGCAGGGTGCCGGCCTCAGGCTGGTGTTTGCTAACCGCAGTGAGGCTTTCAAAGTCGGTGTCCTGCAGCAGGCCCACGACGGGCGAGGAAGCAGGCATCTTCAGAGGGTCAGGCCTCTCCCCGTGGAGCAGCATGGTGGGGCTGCCGTTCTCATCCACGAACGTCAGTGCAATGCACGCGATCCCTGCGGGGGAGAGCCCGAGGCAGCCTCCGTCAGCCCAGCACTGGGAGCACCGCTACAAGCCCTGCCTACAGCCAAAGGAGCACGGTGGCCACGCGACGCCTGCACACCAGGGCTTGGCATAGTCCTCTCGCCGCTCGGGTTTCACAGTGCCATGGGTGCACACGGCCGGCGGAGCCCACAGGAAGGGAAGCAGCCAGGGGAGAGGCGGCTAGCTGTGCTCATTCGGAATCAGGGTAAAAGCATGGTGTTTGGCACAGGGTGTCCCCATCACCCTGAGAATCTCCCTCCTGCAGTGTCACAGCAGCTTTCACCTTGCCCTTCAGGAGCTTCTGGGGTTGTCCAGCACCAACTGGTGCTGGAGGATGAGTGTTCTCTCCATGCTGAGACAAACCCTGCCCTGGCAGCCTGTGCCCAGGTCTAACCAGCCAAACAACCACCTGGTTTCCATCCTTCCTAAGGAAGTGTAAACTCTGCAGCACCCTTTCCTCCAAGACATGCCAGATGCAAGGGGGAGTGCATTGGGATGGAGACAGTTGCTCCCAAAAGAGGGAGCTGGGCATTCAAGTTAAGAGTGCAACATACTTGCATTCACACTGAGGAAAGGAAACTCTTAATCTACAAGCACCACTCCACTTGAAGAAGAGTACAGGAGCTGCCTTATCTCATAGGTGCTCTGCACCAGCCTCTGACACGCCTCTCCCTTAGACAGGCACAGGAACAACCCTTTATCCAGCAAACAATAGAGAAGTTTATAATTTCTTAAATATCAAAGGAAGAGGGGACCAGGACTTCAACCAGCCTCATCCCCCTTTGGAGCCTTACTCAAGGCTCTCCTGCCTCATGCAGCCTCTTGCTGCAGCAGGACAGCCCTCTGGGATTTAGGTGTCAACACAGAAGTACCAGGAGCAGCAAATATGCTCCACGTGACAGTGACTACGAGTTCTTAGACAACTTTCTTTAAACAGTAAAAGGCACAAAATCCTCATCTGTCTGACCTAACAGTAAGCCCCAGGCCCACCAGAATGACACTTGATGCTCATTAGGCTCTTCCTCAGGCAGATCAAAAGGTAGTCATCTTCCCCTTCTCCTGGATAAACTCCTACACTGAGCCCCCTCAGCCTCCCCATCTCTGGCAGGTTTCCAGATCACAGCCCTTCCTGTAGCTCCACTCTGCTTCAGTCCACCTAAAGTGAGGAGATGAGAACAACTGAGCACGATGTCCTGTGTCCTCCTCATGCTAGGACACGTGCTCCAGAGAGGGAGGACCCAGAGCAGTGCTTTCAAGCAGGCCAGGTCAGCAGCCGCAGGAGCAGATGCCTTGCTTGCATATGCTCCCCAAGAGGAGCTGGTTTGCCAAGCAAGCGCCAAGCACCGCGCAGCAGGCTCAGTCTCTCGGGGCAGAGATGACGGCTGCTCCTGCCCTACCAGCAGGAAGGCTTGCTTCCCTGCTGCAGGGAACAAGGCTTCCAGTTTTGCTACAGGAGCACAGAGAAGCAGAAACACAACAGCTAAAACACAGGTAAGAAACAGCCCTGACGGGATGGACACTCGATCCGAGCCCTGCGGCAATGGGAAGGGGTAAGCTAGCAAGGGCTGCCAAAGACCTTACTGCCCAGTGCCTTGGAGTTTGGCTACACATTCATCCGTCACACCCCGTGGAGATGCTGGGGTGCTAGTGATCTGTTATCTCCCAGCTATGAAGGGCTCTCCAAGCCCCCTCCAGCCCAGGCTCTCTGAAGTACAAAGGACACGCCTAATGGTGCGCAGTCACTCTAGCCCTTTGGTATGCAAGGGAACCCCCTATGCTAGGGCACAGCCACTGGGAGAGTGATGATGCTACACCCTGGAGCTGGAAACCGATATTGAAGCATCATGATCCCTGTCCTCCTCGGGGATAAGATGGCCATTCAGACCTGTGGGGGAAAAAGGGTGTAGAACTTTGGAGTTCACTCCTTGCAAGCAGGTTCTATTTGGTCATTTATCCAGCCAGCAAGAAAGAGGCAACTCAGCTAGATTGACATACACACAAACAAACAAAGGAGTCAGAGCTGAAGCCACAGCACGAGGAGAACAAAAACAGCAGGGACCAGGGGGGCCAGGGAGCTGCATAAGAAAGGAAACTAGAGTAGTACTTGGAGCCAGAGGTGCTACCTTGGAAGTGGGAGAGTGGAAAGAGGTGCTGCACAAGGTCCGACATGGTACCTACGTAACAAAAGAACATTCAAACGGTGCACGAGGGACACAACAAGACTCACGATGGCCAGGTAACAGACCACATGGCCTTGACACAACATGATATGACAGCCTGCTGCAGGATTAGCCCTATCCAATTCCTCCTCCAGCAGTCCACAGAAAAGAGCAAGGGCATTGCCCCCACAGCTGCTGCAATCTAGAGCTGCTTCCTACAGCAACAGGCCAGGCTTAGCAAGTCGCTCCATGGGAGTCCTTAGCTCCATTTTACCACACATGCACAGCTGTGCAGTCTCCCAAGCACACGCAATGCAAAACCCCCAGTCCTTGGAGAAACACACTGCCCTGACACCGGCCCCCCTCAGTCATTCAGAGCTCTCCAAGATGGGAAGTGGCTCCCCAGCACACAGCCCCATACCCTGCTTCAGAAAAGAGTTGATCACAGTACCTTTGCCACCAGTGCCTTGGCCGCCCGGCTTGTTGTACAGATAGAGATCCTGGTCAGGGATACTACCACTGTGGTTGAAGTAGTGCTAAGGAGAGCAAGGAAGAAAAGTGACAGAGACTATAGAATTTGCCTTAACTGGAAGCAGAGGTCCACACATGCAGAGCTCATCCCCAGACTTGTAGCAAGCAGTCCATACCTAGTTAAAAAACACTTGCCAGCACAGTCTTGGCCACTGTTTGGCAGAAGAACCCTCCCACAGCTCTATGCGGAGTTATAAGGAACTGCACATCTGGCCTCACCTTCTACCCTTGCTAAGGCCATGCTGAAGGGGTGGGTAGCTGCTCCCAAACTTTTATTAACCCTGATGTTTCAGTCCTTAGATCTTGGCCACACAAGGAACCAACCTCAACTTTGCAAGGGGGTCTTCTCCCAGGCTCTGGGAGAAGATTGAGGGCATGAGCTTTGTGCCTGCTACTTTCTGCCCAGCAAGTGACCACTTGAGACAAAGCGAGGCCTGTCCAAGTTTACACCAGGCCAAACGGGAACTGCTCACACTCCTGCAAAGTCTGCTAGGCTTCACTATTCAGTGTCAGTTCCTCCCTAACAATATATGGCAGAGCTGGGAACACAGTGGCTGAGCTGCCCCAGCAAGCACTCCCAGCAGCAGGTGGAAGCTGTAGCAGACTGCTACTCTCCTCACCTTGAAGTGGTGCTCCACATTGCTGTCCGTGTACTTTGGGGTGTGCAGGAAGATGAGCAGGTTCTGGCGCAGATAGTAGGCCACCGCATGCAGCCAAGGCAGAGCTGAAGGTGGCAGTGCAAACTGCAGGACTTCTGTGGGTGGCGTCCCAGGGGGCTGGATAAACTGCAGAGAGAAGGCTTTAAAACTCAGCTGAGTCTAGCAGGATGCCCTGGGGCTCTGATATGGATCCAAATTACACCAGCTGGCTACACGAAGGGAGAGCATGGTGTGCAGAACCCAGGCCCACAGACTGCACCTTGAGACAGATGTGTGGGCCAATGCTCCATGGGTATTCACATGGAGGCCCTGCCATGCTGTGAACCCCAGCAGAGATGATCCCCCACCTACCGTGGCACCCACAAAGAGTATATGGCTGTGAATGTCAGCCTAAGCAAGCACTGGAGCAGGGAATGGAATGCAGCAGACTGCCCTGGCCTTCCCTGCCTTGGGGCAGGAGGGGCTGAGATGGGTCAAAAAGGAGGAAAGTGTGATGGGTAACAGGATGAGCAGAGCAGTTATCCTGGTAGGTACCTCCACATCTGCTGGGGTCAACTTGCAGTTCCGCACCAGCATCACAGTGATGATATCCAGGGTGGCCTCATCCAGGCGCCTGCGCAGCACTTTTACCAGTTCATCTGTGATCTCAGGCCCTAACAAGGAAGCAGAGGCACAAGCAACTTTTTCACCTCATCTGGTAATGACCACAGCCACCTCTCTCTACCTGTCTAGAACACACCACCTAAACAGACACTTCCCACAGGGAACACAACTTTCCCCACCATCAACTTCTTCAGACATCTTTTTCCACCTCTTCTTGATCACAAAAGACTGCTGGCACAGCAAAGACAAATGCACTCCTGCACAGGGAAAGCTGACATAAGCCAGCTGGTCTGCAGGAGGTCTTATCATAGGCCATAAGTCCTTTCCTCACATTTCCATCCAGGCAGAATTGAGAGCAGCTCTGGGCTAAGGAAGAGCAGACTGCTCAGGAGGGACATACTCTCTTTGCTCTTCAAGCAAAGAGGGCAAGGACCAGAGCTTCATTCCTCTGCTTTGCAGCAGCACAGTCCATCTGCTGCCAGGCTTTGTAACACTTACCTGCTGGGGCAACACCATGGACCATCAGCTGGATGTGCCTGTCTACCTGTCCCACTGGGCGAGCAGAGTCCACGCTACGGCATGAGGCTGTGTCCAGAGAGGAACGAGAGCCCTGGAGAAGCAAAAACAGCCACATGAAAGCAGTTTCCGTGTGAATCCCAGATTCAGTGCCGCCCAGGGTGTCAGTAAGGTCAGACAGAAACCCCTACTGCTGCCCCCCTCCACACATCCGCAATATAAATTTTACTCTACATAAAATCCAGGTTGCTGGAACTACTGAGTTCCTCCTCCTCCCCAAACACCCATCCACCTCTACTCCATGCATGCACTCTGTGACCAAGACCCATGTCCGCTTCCACAGAGCGGCAGACTCACCATTAGATCCTCAGTGTAAATGGGCTCCTGACTGCGTGTCAGTGCCAGTGAGCGAGATGCTGGATTAATGATACTCTCTGCTTCCCACACCTTCCCACTGTAGGTGGTTTCAGTCAGTCTGAATATAGGAGAAAGACATGTCAGCCTCCATTCCCAAGAAACAGCATCATACCTTCACAGAAGATCTACATCGTCCTCGCTCTCCCCTGAGCACTTTCTGGGAATCAGTCCTTACAGCATGGAGCTTGTGCAAAAATTGCTCTCTGGCTCCCTCACATAAAAACATACTTTTTCCTTCCAGGTAAAGGCTTAGTGCAGGAAGAGCAGGAGGGGTCTGGTCTGATGTGACTCTGACTCATCAGAAATCAGACATTTGCTGCTTGGGTCACAGCAGGCTCCCCAAGGCTGGGTAGACACTTTCTGCCCCAGGAGCTCTCAGCCTGGTATAACACATGTGGCAGGGCAGGGTCAGGCCAACAAGTCAAGCTGACTTCTTACCGGAGGTAGAAAACAGATTTAGTGGCACGTTCCTGGTAGACAAACATATTCTTCCTGTTCACCACAGAGAAGGCGTTGAGCACTGAACGAAGCGCCTGGATAGCTGTGGGCAATGTGGGACGTTAGTTATCCCACACACCCTCCTCTGTTGTGCCAATCCAGCCAGAAGCCAGACTCTTGACACACAAAATGAGGAGGAATCTGGGCTGTACACACCTCGCGAGACCCCCATGTTGGGGCCCATCTTGAGGCGTGAATGCACATGGATGAGTGTGCTCCACACAACGTCACAAGCAAAGTGCCCTGGCATGAATTGCATAGTGGCAGCCAGGTAGTCCCGGGGCTGGTAGCTCTCCTCTACCGAGTAATCTACAAAGAAAATAGCACATAGTTGGTGCCATAACACAGAAGTCACTGTCTTTTTAGTCAGTCATGAGCAGGCAGCGGCACTGCTGCTGAGGCAGAGACAAGAGGAGTATTCATACCATCTGTGGGCAAGACACGCTGCCTGTAGGAAGCATAGGGAGTTTCACTCTTCCAGATGTCCTCCTCGCTCTCTGCCACCAGCAATGAGTTGCATATGTGGCTGTCATGCAGGTCCTGCAGCAGCAAGCGCTATAACAGATGAGAGAAGAGAGGTTCTGTTGTTTGTGCAGCCCACACAAGACGGCAAGTGGGAGGGCTTAGAGCCAGACAGAGTTCCTTTTCCTTTGACCCCCAAGCTGGGACTCCACCTGCCAAACTGGCTCCCCAGGCCCTGCTCTGAGCTGGGCCTGGACCAGACAAACTCCAGAGATCCCTTCTCATTTAAGGCATCTAATGACTGGCAGTTCTACCCCTGCCCTCTGCAGATTTGTTACCTGATTGACAACCCTGCAGATTTCACTGATCTTCTTCACCACCATCTGGTTGAGACTCTGGCACTCCCCTGGCTGCTCCTCTTCTGTCTCTGCTGATGCTGCCTTCTCCACACTCAGGCAGCTTTATGGGGAAGGGGAGAGAGGGGTCAGCAGGGTACCTGGACGGTGCCCGTCTCTGTGTGCAGGAAGCACATGCATGGTGGGGAAGGATGGTGGCTTTCCCCATACAGAGCACCAGTCTAGTCCTGCAGCTCCCCACCCATACAGGGCAGGAAGGACATCCTGTCCACAGAGATGAGTGAGTGACAATAAGGTGCTGGTACAGAGAAGCCGTGGCCAGACAGCAGGACCATGCTTACCGTGTGTGGTAATAGACTTCCACTCGGTCCTGCTCAATTTTTATGATGAGCCAGAAATCCGGCATGAGGGGACACCTGGGTTCCTGGTCGCTCATTAATGCCTCCTCATACTCCGAGTCACTGCTCCCCCCATCGTAACCTGCAACGTATCCTCGCTTCAGTCCCAGGCCGCCTGGCAAGCCAGCCTCCTCCCTGGGAAGAGCAAGCTCTGAGAGATCAGAGCCACTCACAAACCCTGTCCTCAGGGCTCGGGAGTCACCCCAGCCCAGGCACACAGTCCCATGTACCCCTCTGCTACCATCTCACTGCCAGTGTCTGGCTGCACACTGTTGCTGTCAGCACCAGCAAACTCACCCAGGTGGTCAGAGTCCATGCTGCCCTGGCTTGACACAAGGCTCTGCACACGGCTGGGACGCTGCTTGCTGGAGCCTGCAAAGAGAAGAGGAGCTGATCATGAAAGCGCTTGTTAAGCCCCTCCACATGCTTCATGTGTTACTACCATCTACCATAGATAGATGGCCATGAGCAGGCAGTGCTGGGGAATATAATACTGGGAACAGGCATGTTCATGCAGTCATTACTGGAAACACCAGGAAGTTCATGTCATTACAGATATCAGTGCAGCAGCACAGCCTAGTACCCCAGGTAACATTAAGCAGCAAATTGTCAGCACCCTGGCAAGGAAGGGGAAATTAGTAATCCTGAGCACTGATTCTGGTGTTTAGGGACTGGAACAGGAATAACAGTCACGTTTCACACACTATGCCCAAAATTGGGCCCTTCCCTTAAAAGCTCCCAAGGCTGAGGTACATCCTGCCCACATTTGCAGCTCCTACCTTCCCTGCCCTGCGTTACAGAGTCAACTAGGCTTGCTGCAGATGGTGTCACTAATGGCGATTTCTCGCTGTTGCCCTTTTCAGAAGATGAGGATGGCAGGGATTGTATGGTCGTCTCCAGAGCTGCCTCTTCCAGGGAGTCATGGCCAGGTGCTCTGCTCTGCTCAAGGCTCAGCGCTTCTACTGTGACCTGCACACAAGAAAAAGTTGCAAAAATTACCAGAAAAACAGGCACAAAAACCAACCAACCAACAAAAAAAAAAACAACAAAACCACACCACAAAAATCCACACATCACCCTCCTGCATCCTTCTACCTTCAGTTACCAAAGGTCCCACACCTTCCTACCAACAGACCACCTTAGTGTCTCTCACCTCATCCTGCATGTGGCTGCCCCCACCTACAGGGTTTCCTGTGTCTGGCACAACATGCATCTCACTCTCTGGCCACCCCCAGAGACCACGGGCTTCTTCTGGGAGAGCACATGCATGGTGCAGCTCCGAGCTCTCTGCCTCTGCCTCACTGCTTCCCTCCCGGCCTGCCTGGCCCAGGGCTGTCCTGGTGCTCCCTCCAGTTTGCTGCTGTAAGCATGGTGTTCCTGAAGGGTTCGGGGCTGCCCGCCTGGAGTGCAGGCGGCTGATGGAGATGTAGTGGTAGTCACTGCCTTCTGCATTGAGCACGTAGCCAGGTAGAGCCATTCTTCTGAACTCCTGCAACACATGGAAGAATAAGCATCCCGCCAGCTAAGGGTATGACACCGCCTCAGGGCTCCCTCTTTACCTCCTTGAACTTCTCCAGAGAGTGCTCAGGTCCAAAGACAAACTGGAGCAGCACCACTTCACTGTGGCAGCTGGGCCGTCCCTTGGAATTATAGATGTGGGTGGCCACCCGGTGCAGGATGGAGGTGCTGATGACCTGTGAGTGGCGCAGCGCAGACACGATCTCATCATCCAGAAGCCAGCGAATCTGAGCAGAGCAGGGACACAGAGCAAGACCTAGGTGACCTCCATTTGCAAGGCTGCCCCAGTTCTCACCAAAGTCCCAAGAGGCCCAGGCAGCCCCACTCATCACCTACACTGCTCATTTCCTTTTGACTGTACCTAAGAAAAGGGTTCTAGAAGAGAGGTCTGCCTGTCCCACCCCAACTGCAGTAAGAATTTTGTCAGGGTAATCCCACACTTTTGGGCAGCACAAGGCCAATGGCCTGTGTGATACAAGCAAGGCCTGAAAGTCACTTCAGTTGACAGAGGCTACAGGCTGGAGCAGGCTAGGAAGTGTGGAACAGCAATTGTGTGCTGTGGCAAATTGCTCCATCTGGAAGCAAGAAGCAGCAGGCAAAGGCTGCCTTACCTCATTCATGGTGGCTTCAATAGCCTGCCTGTGCACTCCAGGGAGGTTGGAAAGAGCAGGGTGCCTAGGGTAGAGGACAGGAAGAGTCACTCGCTCATTCACACAGCCACCACAGTGCAAACCCAGGCAGCAAAAGGAGCCCACGAGGGGGTTTGCTATAGCTGCAGCTCCGTACCTCTCATCTCCCGTGGATGGAAGCCGGTCCAAGTTGTGCATGATATCCTCATCTGACCGGAAAGAGGATGGCTGCCCTGGAGAGCGGGTGAAGGACACGCTGCTCTCCGAGGTGCATCTGCCACAGGAGAGAGAGCAGGCTGAGCATCAGCTTCTTAGCCAGAGAAGATAAACAGACACAGTCTCCAGAAAAGGAAAAGGGATCCTTCTAAAAGGTGAGCCTATCCTGGAAAGATCTTAGTTTTCTAAGGGCTGTGGCAGGCTCTGTGAGGAAGAGAATCCACAGTCTCAGAACAGGGAGAGGACCTGAAACTGTCTTGCAAGAAGGGCAGGCAGAGGATAGGTAGATAGCTGGACCTCTCCCCACCTACCTGTTGTGGAGAATGTCTGCATTCACAACTTCTATCTCCAGTGGTAGTGTCAGCACAAAGATGTCCAGGGTCACACAAAGGTCCCCCAAGTCAATGGTGTTCAAGCCCTGGCAGCTTTCCAGGCAGCCGAGAACTTCCCCTGAGGAGAGATCGCAGATGAAGGGGATCACACAATAAACAGCTCTGCTTACACACACACACACACACACACACACACAGCCTGGTGGCAAGTAGAGACTGCAAGAGATGGCTGTCCCACATGACTGGACAGGCTCAAGAAGGTCACTATCCTCCACCTGGTAAAAATGCCTTTGTCTGATCCTAGGAGGCCGTAGGGGCTCCATTATAGGGAGGGCTGGTCCAGCAAGAGTGCTGTTCAGGGCACAGCATGTTTGTTCCAGGGGTGCTCACCCCACAGGGACCCCACAGAAGTCCTACTGCCCTTTAACTTCACAGCAAGGCTTGCACTTACCTAGACAAGTTGGTAGGGATTGCACAGGCATGGAGCAGTGCTGGCTACGCAGCTTCACTGAGCAGGTGAGGTGCACAAAGAGTGGGGGCATCTCCTGCTCCAGGAACTCTTGCTCATTGAGCGAGTCCCCTCCCAGCACGCTGAAGGAGTCATCATCCTGGTTCACCGTGTTAGAATCTGAGAGGGAATCCGTGTCTGGGAATTCATGCTCCAGCTTCTCACGGTATTCCACCTCCAGCTCTGGGTCACTCTCTGTGGCAATGCAGCACCCAGACACAGTTCCTGTTGACACAGGACCCCTGTTAGCAAACAGGGACCCCACCAGACACAGCCAAGCTCTGACAGGTGTTACCACAGTGAGACAACAGATACCTTATACTTCCAGACAAAAGAAACAAATTTTACCTTCTTCAGCTGCCAGTTCTGCCTCTGATCCCTCCATGTCCTCACTTCCTTTCCTGTCTGCCTGATCCCGAGATGCCTCTTCCTGAGGAGGAAGAGAAGGAGGACAGATACCAGAACTGTGCCAGGCAGTGAAGCAGGCTGTTGATGTGCCCTCCAAGGGCTCAGTCTGCCCATGAGTCTGCCAATCCAAAATCCAGATCTGATGACAAGCAAAGCTACTTCCCTCCACAAGGACTAGGTGCCTACCAGGGCAGCACCATGCCTACCTCCTTCTTGGCAGATGGTGGGCAATAGAAGAAATAGTGAGGATTTGATGGCACTGGCTTGAAGTGTAAACTTCCAATTTCCAGGAATTTTTCCTAAAAGAGAAATCCCAAACTTGAGGCAAACATTCCACTCCACCATCCTGAGGGAGCCAAGCCAAGCTCCCACGTTCCTTACCTGGATAATTTTATGCAGGTCAGGGTGTGCCTGGCAGGGTTGTCCAATTTCCAGCAGTGAAAGGGGAAACTCTGAACAGCAACTGGTGCCCATACTGCTCTTCGGCTCCTCTGTGGGGCTAGCAACATTATGGGAGTCCTGCTCACTGTAGTCCTCCATTTCCGCACTGACAGGATTGTAGACAGGTCAGACAGGCAAATGGAGAAGCAGGAGTAGTTATGTGTATTATCTACCCTGCTAGCATCTCACCTCACAGTTCCCCACACCTCACCTGTGTAAACATGAGGCAACTTGCATGTCACCCCCAGTCCCCACCCCTACAGCCCCAGAAACCCTCCTCCCACCCACTAACCCAGATAAGCACTCAGGCTGTCTGAAGCCAGGCCAGAGGCAACTTAACCATACCAATCCTGTGGTCAGTTACTCTGCAACATGCTACCCCCTCCCTGGGAAACAGAGACAAGCAGCTGAGTACAGGGACACACCTGGAGCAATCTGAATCACCAAAACCCAGTTCAGGGCATTTCACAGCAAATATTGCCATGCCAGCATCCCTAATGTCTTGGCAGCGCAGAGCGGAGCACAAAGCTCAGGCCCACGCACACTCATCAGCTCTGTGACAGAATCGGTCCCTAGAACTCAGAGAGTGATCTGAGGAGTGGAATGAAGGTTAGTCAAAGTACTCCCAGGTGCCTGAATTAGTAATACAGATGGCAGATCACAAGGTATACATCCTTCAGAAATGTTTATTATAAATCAACATTCCCAACCTAGATTATCTATCTTATAAACCAAGAAAAGTTCACACGGTTTTTCCTCTGTGAAAGTTGCACTTGAGGAAGAAGCCACTGGAATTTCCAAACACTGACCATTCTTCAAAAACAGAGCCTCACCTTGCTGACTTACAACATAAGAAGAAATAGGATTGGGGATTCCCAACAAATGCTTGTGAATTGACATGAAGGAACCAAGGATAGTCAAGAGCAAACAGAGGATGAAGAACCTAGATGGAGTGTTTCTTCAACAGTTAGCACAGTAAGGCAGGGTAGAGTACTTCTTCCCCTCCTTAAGTTTCCTCATTAAGTTTCCTCTAAGTTTCTGAGGAAACACAAACCTCAGAAATATCCTAGCAGGACAGAAATTTATCATCAAGCACATTCCAGTTCTGCCTTGACATTTCTGATTTTGTTTGTAGTGTTTTAATTAAAAAAAAAAAGTCACTTTATTCCTTATAAAAAGATAAAGCTTGCTGTCACCTGTCCTTTTCACTAGAGTCAACAGCAAATCTCAAATGAGTCAGGCAGAAGAAGATGCATAACTTCTCCAGAAACAACAAATCTGAGAGTGTTACTTGCAGACAAACTGCCCTCCAGCCCAGGCCAGATGGGACAGTTATGAGCTAAGACTACAAGAGAAAGGTAAAAGACGCATGTCACCAGAGATCATAAAAACAAGAAAGTTCTGGTGGACACCATACCAGGTGCATATACCAGCGGAAATATCTGTTCCTACACACAGCTCTTTTAATCCCTGCCCTACAACATCCTTTCTAGCAAGCAGCAGCAGATTCTTCAAGAAGAATGATCTGTCCCAGCCCAACGTTAAGAACACAAGTAAGACCAAGGTGGGCCCCTACCTTGATTCAGAGACCAAGACACCCCGTTCCCTAGAGCTCTGCTCCTCCTCTTGTTCTATGCTGCCCACTTGGAAGCTGGCAGCCTTGGGGTGTGTACGAAAATGTTGGTGGCTCTCTCGGAAGGAGCGGACATGGCTGCACACCGTCAGAAGGAAGTTGGTAATATCAATTTCTTGGAGCAGCTCCTCACAGTAGTCCATAGCTGTAAGCAGGTCTTGGGAGCTGATGCTGTGTGACTGCTGAAGGCTCTTGAACAGCCCTACAGATCAAACACAGTGCTTGAGCACCCCACTGCAAGGATGTGAGGCCACGAGAATCAGGCAACAGCCACATTCTGGGGAGCAAAGACCAGGCTTTCACCAAGTCCCAGTATAGAGCTGCAGTCAATGCAGGTGCTGGGAGGCAAGACTCAGCCAGGATGTCTAATGCTGTGTGTTTGCCTGGGCTTGGCCATGCCAGGAGTGGCCTAGGGATCGGTCACCGTGAAGGTGAGAGAAAAAGCCAGAGAAGAAACCCCACCACCACAGCACTGCACAGGTCCAGGTACAGCCTGTGCAAGGCCCACAGGGAATATGCTGAGGCATCTTCAAATCCTTCCTGGTGACAGACTAGTCCCACAGCTCTTCCCTTTACTCAGGGTAACATCAGAAGAAAATAACACATTGCTTTCTTAAAGGAGATCTAGGGTCCAGCCCCAGCCATGCCTCAGCTACCATCACGCCGCTCCTCACCTTTCACGTAGCACTGGTGGGAGTGTTCCTGCAGCAGCGTGCAGTAACTCACCAACTCCTTATGCTTGTGGTCTAACCAAGCAGCAGTAGGAGGACGTTCCAGAGACTGGGACCTGGCAAAAAAAGGAGCCACAGAAGCCTTCAGCACCAGCAAAGCATGTTTTAGACTGTAAATGGCTCTGCTGCCAGTAAAGTAGAGCCCTAGGGCATGCACAGGCAGTGGCTCCTATAAGGTAGAGAGACCAAGCCAAGAGAAGAAGGCAGGGCTAGAGCCAGCCTCTTGTCTGGGACACTCCTGATAATGGATGCTACTCTGCCCAGCAATCAAGTATGGTTGGTATTACCTGAAAAAGATGTCCCGGGGAGGACGATGTGTCCGTGGGCTGACAAGCTGCTCTCGTAACATCTCCAAAGAGCAGCTGTAGATATAAATGGGGCAGCGAAATCTGCGACACTCGCCTAGCTCATTTTGTGAGTTCTGGCGACAGAAGGAGATATGTACATCTCTCCGTGAGGGGCCACCCTGTTCTCCAGGGTCACGGCTCACTTCTGCAAAAGAAAGAATCCTGAGATAAAGGCCTTTGATGGGTTCCTCCTTCCTGGCCTGAGAGGTCATGCGCCTCACAGCAGCATCTACAGGCAGGTATTGGTCTTACAAGCCTCTCACCACTCAAACCCCAGGGGCCATTCCCCCCCAGCCAGCACCCAACCACTCAGCACAGTGCCTTGGCCATGCTGATGCCCTTCCTAGGCAGCTGTGACCTGTCACCACCACCACTGCCACCTTCTGCAGCAGCACAACCTGCCATCCCCAGTGCAGACCTGTCTGACTGCACCAGGGGCCGTTCAACCAAATGCCACGTACCTCAATATACCACCTGTGCCCTTCTTCCTAAGGCAATGGGCTGCTGGTAGTGACAGTCTGGATCACAACGCGATAGTCACCAACTTTCCAGTGTAAACCAGTACTGCCATTCCTAGCAGCCTCTATATACCTGCAACCTCCTGGCCCACAGGGGAGCCAGCCTTGGGCCATGGTCACTCAGCTCACACTACACTCCTTCACTCTCCCCTAAATGTCATGAAAGGGGCATGAAAGTTTTACTGTGTTCCTTGTCCTGATCCTGACTATGCTGATGGCCAGACAGGAGCTGACAGGCTGCAGTGGTGTGTTACTCCTGCTACCACAATCTGCCCACCAGCAGGATCTACTGTGCTTGGAAACAGACAAGGAAAGGCCTTGCCCTAATACATTAGCCAGGTGCTGTCCTGAGGGCAGTACCATGTGCTGGTGTTATGCTGAGGGTAGGTAATGGCACTGCAGCATCCCCTTCTTCAGCCTCAGCCCTGCCTCGCTCCTCACAGACAGGTCTCAGGGTATCCTCTCCAGATCTATTCTCATCTTTTGGAGGTTTGTCCAATCCACAAGCCATCAGCTTCTGTACATCTGGAAGAAAACAAAATAAAATCCTCCTCTGTTTAGTGTGAACAGCTTAATCCCTCTGTGTATATTCACTAGAGGGCAGAGATTCCCGCTGCCTCTGTGTGTGGGAGCAGTTCCAAAGAGTACCTCCAGCTGAGCTTACCAGCCTCCACCAGCAGCTCAGTGGAAGCCAGACCAGTCCCAATGCCCAGAAGCAGGGACTCTCCCAAACCATCCCATCAGCAGTCCCCTCACTTCATTCATTAACAACCCCAGGGGCTCTACTGGGAAAATCGTCCAATGGACGCAGCCAGCAAATGAGTCAAAGCCACATTCCCTGCCTGAAAACAGTATGTGAGCAGCACCATGCCCAAGGAGAGAACAAAACATTCATCACTTTCCACCGCTCTGTTCTTGGCCATATAGCGCAAAAAGAGTGGATCTAGATTCTGCTATTCAATCTTCCCTCCATCCTAGAAGAGCTGATTCTGCTTTTGTTTTTTTCCTGAGGAGGTGCTTAGGACTGCTGGTTCCTCTCCCTCCCCACAACAGGAGGCCTCACCTGAGAATGTGGCTGGCAGGAAGGTCAGGAACACATGCTGCGGGTTGACTAGCTTAGCGTAGCATCGCCACTGTGGGGGAAAGGGCCCCGTAGCGTCACTCAGGGTCACATCATCCTCAGGCAGCTCTGTGTTGCCGAGGCTCTGATGAAAGAGCAGAAGCTGACTAAGTCCACAGCACATGGCACAGCCTACCCCAGGGCAAGTAGCAACCATACAGAGCAAGTTCCTCCATGGACTGCTGTTTGGCATAGTGCTGAAATCACTCTGGTGAGTCCACACAGCATTCTCGGAGCAGCCTGGCTCCAGGAAACATAGTGCACACAGTCGTGAGATGCTTAGCCAGCTTTGCAGGGGCTGGTTCTGACCTCCAAGCAATGATTGCCCATGGTTTCTGAGCTCTTTGCAGCACAGCATCAGTGCTGTTCTAACAGGCTAGGCCCATGGTGAGTGCAGCTGCCCACACACCTACTGGATTCCTGCTTGACTTCAGCCACAGGCTACAGCTTAAACTGCTGCCAATTATGGGAAAAACACCAGCCTTTCAATCTGTTCTCAACCCTTCTGCTAACTCTCCTGCTCTTCAACAGCTGCTACCTTGCCTTCAGAGAGGGTTCAGGAGAGGAACAGCAGCGCAGCAGTACCTGCAGAGTGCTTGTGGAGCCAGTCATATCCCTGGTGCCATTGCTGCCAACCAGATGATAGGATGCAGAAGCATCCTGCTGCTCCAGGGTCCCAGAGGCTTTCAAGGTTTCTTCTGGAATGGAGCAGAGAAACCAACCTGAGGAACACCAGCTGAGGAAGAGACTCGAAAGCAAGACTTCTGAGACATCCAAGCTGACAGTGTCCCTGCTGCCATGCTCCCAGCCCTTACCTCGGATTGCAGAGAGAGTGAAGGGTGGTTGATGGCCATCACGATCCCGTTGCAGAACCTGCTCCATGAAAGCCACATGATCAGCATCAGCCATGGGGATCTCCCGATCACTGAGGTCATGCTGCAGGCAGCCATGGAAGAGGTTTAGTAGCATTTCATTGGGCACAAACGAAGAGTCCTTGGTCACCTCCTCATTCTCTGCTCCAAAACAGAACCACGGCAGCTTCAGAGACAGCATCTCCACAACCACCACTTGCCCAGGCTCCCAGGAGACAGCCATTTGCAAAGTGACACTTCCACAAAGCCAGAAGTTTCCCTTAGCACCTCTGCAAGGCTGACTTGGAAAATGCTAAGATTCAGTTCCAGCATCATGAGCTGCCCTGCATTGACTCACCATACTACTGTAACTGTTCTGGAGATGCCCAGAGATAAAGACAAGAAGCCACCACACAGAGCAACTATCTAGGTTTGATGCTTACAAAAGCAACTCTTCCAAAACTATCATCCCATGAAATCAATATATCTGCACAGCCCTCAGGCTGCAGAGCTGGGAAGAACAAAAGAGGCATGGCAGCTCCCCCACACCTGCTTCCCAGGGAGACAAGCACACACAGCAGGGTGCCCATAGCCATGGAGGGAGGACAAGAGAAGGTGGGCAATGAAGAGGCACTTACCTTTTGTCAGCATTAGGAAGAACATTTCAACCTGCTGGCACCTGGGCAACAACTTCATGAGGTTGAACTGGAATGGGATCTCATGCACTCGGAAACCAGCCCCCATGTCTGGATCTACAAGAAGAATTGGGAATATAACATTCCTGATGGCACCAGAGTCCTGCCCCCCAGGTCACTTGCACGTGCACGGTGCCAGCCCTAAACGCAGTGCAGGAGCACACAGGTGTACAATTGTACACAGCAACACTGCCCCAACTCCTTCTGCTTGGGAGGGCAGAGAGATACAAAGGATGAATGT
This sequence comes from Anseranas semipalmata, assembly GCA_013399115.1. NCBI lineage: Eukaryota > Metazoa > Chordata > Aves > Anseriformes > Anseranatidae > Anseranas > Anseranas semipalmata. Next base: position 693,207 of record VXAA01000742.1, read on the forward strand.
GGGGAAGATTAAAGCCTGCTGGAGACTGCAGCAAGTTGTGAGCTACCTACAGAGAGGTACCTCACTCTCAGAGTCCCCTGGGCTTATTGCTGTCTTCATACAAGGATGGACTGGAAGCCACGAGGCCCTGCACAGCCCAGGCTGCCTGCAGCATTGCCAGACCCATAGCTGCCAGGGGACAAAGAACTGTACATTAGTGTCGCAGGAAACACTGGTGGAGGCCAATGGCCATGCTAGGGCCCAGAGGCAGCCTATGTTGCCAGAGCTGTCCGTGACAAGGACTCCCCGGCTCTTGCGAGAGATCTCCCATCCGGCAGGCTCTGCACATCCCTGCAGACATTTCCTGTCCTCTTACTCAGGAAAGAGTCTCTGTCCTCCATGCCCTGGGCTTTCCTGTCCCTCTCCTGCTCCCCCAGGACCACTGAAATGATCCATCAGGGCTTATTCAGGTCCTGCCCTCAGCCTTTGGGATGATCCTGGCTCCCTCAAACCCACTCAACACCTGCTGCGCTATTCACTGCAAGGCAAGCAAAAGATCTAGGATGGGATGAACTAGTGACAAGAAGCTTAAGTAGCAGCAACATTAGGGCTAGACATTTGGCAAAAGCTTTAAAAGCAAAAACAGTGAGGTACTAGAACAGATTGCCTGGCAAGGGTGGACCCCCTCCCACACTCTTGGAGTTCTCAGTGAACTATGTTAATGCTGCCAGATCAGAGTGGCACAATCCTACCCTGAAGGAAGAGGACATACCAGACCTCCCGAGATCTCTTTCCTTTTCTTCATGGACTAATGGAACATTCACAGAGGGTTTAGAGATGAACGGGAGCACCATAACAAAAGAGTCCCACAAACCGCTCAGTTACAAGATACAGAGAACTGAGGAGCTCTTGCTTGCATCATTTACAATTTCTGTACAACCATCTGCCCAGGCATCCCCTGCCCCATCACTGCATGGGTGAGCTCATCTTCCTTCTGTTCCAGAAGCCAGCCCCTCTCACAGAAGAGTTAAGGTTAGAAAGGATCTCTGCAGGTCATCTGGTCCAACCCCCCTGTTCCAGCAGAGCCACCTAGTCACCTCCCCAGTCTGGGCAGAGTCTCAATGCTTTTTTGGCCTTCCCAGGATGAAGCCATCTCTCTGGCAGCTTAGCACAAGTGCAACAAAGTGACCCAGAGCCATCAAAGTCTAGAAAGTCATTGTCAAAATACCTGTTCAACCTTCCAGAAGCCTCTAGCATTCCCCAGTACATTCAGGGCCTAGCTGCCTTTTGCTCCCTCGAAACTGCTAGTCCATATGTGCTGGGCTTACCTTCAGTAGCTTTGGTGTCTGAAGGAGGGCAGACCCAATCCTTGTTCTGGCACAATTGGCTGATGTACTCAAATGTCAGCATGGTGGCAATGCACGCAAGGTCCCGTGGATAGAGCTGCAATAAGCAGTCAAGGCTCAGCTGAATGCAGCAGAATTGCTACCCCCAAATGCAGCAGAAAGCAGTTTAAAGGCAAGGAGAGGAAACACCCACATTCCCGTTCCCTGACCCCTTTACTCTCACTCATTGCTCCCTTCTTCTCCACCAGCCTGTTAGCTTCCTTTTGCCTTGTTCAGGAGGTACATTGGCAGTACTGCTTGCAATCTGCACTCTGGCCCAGCCCACTCCCTTCTACCGGAATGGCTCTTGATAAAATAATTTCTATTCTCCCACCTATCCCAGAGCACCATTGCATCCACTGCCTTGCAATCCAGAAGCCATTTCTGTCCAGCAGCCCAGCTCCTCTTTTGGAAATCTCAGCCTCCTCTGTTACCAGCATTCCCATCTCTTCTGGCCCTCAATGACTCACCTGCAGTGTTGTGGTGCACTTGCAACAAACCCCTCTCCCTCCACAAAAGAGCCTATGCCCCAGCCCTTTCAGGGACTCACCGCTTTAGGTATTTTCTGGTAGGGCAAGCCATGGAGGTGCTTCCAGTTCTCAGCAGTACTGTGGACATGGCCGCTCTGTGGCTCTACCCAGCACTCAGTGACCAGGTTCAGTTCTGTGTCCACCTCAATGGCTTCCACCTCTGTATCATTATCATCATCTGTAGAAAAGCTGAAGGAAAGACATAAGGTAAGTCCTATGAGATGGAACAGAGCCAGAATCCTACTGCAGCTCCCTCAGAGCTGCAAGAGCAGCCACACAAACTGCAGGTTTGCAGGCAAAGCCCCATCTAAGTGGCAAGCAACCTGTGACAGGTAGGTGTCTGTGCTAGGCACTGGGGGACTCCTGCCTTCCCGTGCTCCCTGCAAAGGGCAAGTCTGGAGCTGTGACCCCCCTGCTGCCAGCCCTCCTCAGGAGCAGGGCCTCACCTGTCCTTGGTGGAGGTGGAGTGCGGGGGGAAGAGGATGTACTGGACAACACAGGTGTGCTTCTCTCTGCCGCTGCTGCTCTCACTTGAGCCATCAATCTGGAAGGGAGGCACAGTGTAAGCCTGGCCAGCAGCAACAGCCCACACCTAACCAGTGCCCTGTTACACAGCACAGCCCCATCCTTCAGCTCCACTCATGGTGGTGGAGAGAGGGAGCCTGCACCAGCCCCAAGAACTCCTCCAGAATAGCCTATCCCTGACAGCAGAGCAGCTCTCTAACTGCTAATAAAGACAAGAAAAGACACAACCCACAAGCTGCTTTACTTCAGGGGAGGAGGTAAGTCTCCCTGTACACACCAAGGGTGCATGCTAGAAGCGGGTGGGAAGATGAATTCTGCCCACCTACCACAGGAAGGCAAGTCCACCTCAGAAGAAGCCACAAAAGGATTGTCTCCCCACTGCAGACTCCAGCTCACCTGTATGGGCAGCTCCAGCACCATGTTGATAATTCCATCCCCACTGGACGCAAAGTGGAATCCCTCTGACAGACGGACCCTGGCAACAGAGAGGCAGACAAGGAGGATTTCTCTACCTTTATTGCAAGCCTTAAATACAAGAATGACTCAACCCTTCACTCTGTAACACCTCCCTTCCCAGGGGAGGGAACTGCACACAGAGGATGGGGAAAGGTGGCACTTTGCACAGGACAGTCTGAGTGAAGATCAGCACACTCCGGGCATAGTAACACCACTTCCCCTTTTGTATGTCTTTCAGGACACTCCTTTTCCTCAACTACAGCTGCAGAACTGGGTAAAGCACTGACCCAAATAGCTCTGGAAGCTGTGCAGAGGATCAAAACTCTCTGCCTCAGATCTGCACCCCCAGGATCTCAGAGAAAGCGTCCTCATTCAGGTGTACAACTTACTCTGTGAGTGTGGAAAGGAGCTGGGCTACAGCTGTGATGGGCACAGCTGGTGCCAGCCCGGACTGGACACTCCATATCCAACGCTGGTGATAGAAGTAGCGGGACAGCGAGGCCAGGGTAGAAGAGGCGGTACGATTGGCCACCATAGTGAGCGGGCCAGACACCGGAGGATGCTCCAGGTTGAGAATGAAGGGAGCTCGATAGTCAGAAGGCAGCTTCTCATACCTAGGAGAAGGCAAAGTGGGGCTTGCTTGTGAAACCAGGACCTGGCTTCAAAGCCTGCCTGCTGTCCTCCAGCAGCAGAACGTGGCTAGCCCAGCACAGTATCCCACTCAGACAGTGGTAACTAAACTTAATTCTGCATCACAGTTGGTAAGAGTAACAAATCTGGCTGTCCAGCAAGGCCCCCCACTGCAAGTCACAGCCCTCCCAGACTGCAGCCACCATTCCTAGCCACGCAACCCAAACCACCCCAACACACACAGGCTTCACAGCGCTCCCATCCTGCCGCTGGCAGCACCATCCACAGACCCTCCTCCCTCCCACCTCCCAGGGCAATGAGGCTGCACTGACTGCCTGGCTCTCCATCACTACCTGATGAGCAGCTTCTCCAAAGGTTTGTTCAGCACTACAAGGCAGGGTCTGTCTGAGAGGGCTGACTGGGCCCCAGCCACAGGTGGAGACTTGGAGGGAGAACTACTGCCAAACATTTTCCTCTTTGCTTTTGGAGTTGCCTCCTTGCTCTGGACTCTGTGGGGAAAGCGGAGCTGCAAGATTCGGTCCCGTAACTCCTCCACTATCTGTCATGGCAAAAGCAAAAGGTAAATGTGACTGCCTTTGTCTGGAGATATAAGCTATGCAAAATAAGCTTCCAGAACAAGAGCCTGACTAAAAGGAATAACACGCTCCTTGAATATACTGATGAGGAATTAAAGGTCATTTTACTTCTGAGGCACTAGTAAGACCAAGATCAAAATGTCACAAGGCTCTTAGGTCCACATTTTAACAACTACGACAAATATTTTTAAAAGCACAAGAAAGGTCATAACAACCCAAAGATTGTTTCGAGGCTGGAGAAATCACCTTCCATAACTCTGATGAAAATGAAATTAGTTGCAAGCTAGCTCCTCCACAGAAGCAGTTTAATTACCACCCTCATTCCTCCTCTCCTCCTCCCCTTAACAGCCTGTAGTAAATGTAAACTAGTACATGTAAGACAGAGCCAGACTGTTCCCACAGTTGATGTATTCCCCCATATCACATTCATGTGTCAAATCTCCATGTAAAAGCTTTCGAAAGATTAAGTCACTTTTTAGGTTAGGTTATTTTTTGCAAAATACTTTCAAAATTACTTCCTGATTACTCTTTTTTGTTTTTAACAGCTCTGAATATTGTTCTACCCTTAAACATTTCAGAATCACAGAACAGCAGAGGTTGGAAGGAACCTCTGGAAGTCATCTGCTCAAGCAGAGCCACCTAGAGCAGATTGCCCAGGACCACGTGCAGACAGCTTTTGAAGATCTCCAAGGAGGGAAACTCCACAGCTTCTCTGGGCAACCTGTGCCAGCTGACAAGTAAAGAAGTGCATCCTGATGTTTAGAGGAAACCTCTTGTGTTCCAGTTTATGCCCAGTGCCTCTTGTCCTGTCACTGGGAACCACTTGAAAATAGCACAGCTCTATTTTCTTTGCACCTCCCTTCAGCTATTTATACACATTGACAAGATTCCCCCCGAGACTGCTCTTCTCCAGGCTGAACAGTCCCAACTCTCTCAGCCTCTCCTCATAGGAGAGGTGCTCCAGTCCCTTGATCATTTTGGCAGCTTTACATTGGACTCTTTCCAGCATGTCCTAGGCAAAGCGTTTGGAAGTTTAAACAGCTAAATGCAAAAAGCCCTTCCCCTTAAACAAGGTGGCAAGGTGGGCTAAGTTCTGCTGCCATCTTCCACACTGGGTAGCTAGTCAGCCCTCTGGCAGGTGAAAAAAGTTTAAAAAAAAAAAAAAGTTGTGCATTATACAATTTATGATTTACAGCTCCTTCTGCAATGCTCTGGACCTTGCCCAGAGCTACAGGGTATGGTGCCTGTCCCACACGTTCTTCACGAGGCAGGTGTCAACTTATAGCTGCCAGAGGGAACTCCTTCGTAAAACCTGGCACTTGGCATTACCTGCCCGCACAACCAGTACCAAAGCCTGGATCTCCCAATGACATGAAAGGGCAGATCCGCCAGAGTGCCAGAGCAGTCAGTGTTATCTAGGATCATCATCTCAAAAAGCAATGGTCCTTCTTCTCAGACTAATCTAACACTAAAGTTAAGTGAGACAAACCAAAGATTTCTTTCATGAAGACCAAAGATCCAGGTTTAATGATAAACCTCTCGTTTATAACAAAAGGTTCACACAGATTAACAGCAGGACATCTTTCTCACACATTGTTTTACCTAGGAACATTTAGTACTTGTCTCTGCCACTGGAGCTGGATAAACAGTTCACACAGTAACCCCACCTTCTGAATCTGACTGGGGCAGCCCATTTCTCTTGGTACAAAGGTGTTATTAAAAGTCTATCTAGCAGACTTGCATCTCTCTAAAGCATTTTCTGTGTGTTACTTTTTTTTTTTTCCATCCCTGTACTGGTCATGCAGGGTACTGTTTGCATCTTAACTATTATACAATATATATCTATATATATATATATAGATATATATGCATGCATGCAATTTACCACCTACTGAAGCAGATAGCCTGTAGTACATCCATCTTAGAGGTCTTTACAGATGAGTCAGACAAATATCTGCTGTTCCTGACAGACAGTATTGATTGTGCTTTGGTCACAAGGACAGTCTAGATAACCTTCGAGTCATTTCAAGGCCCACAATTCTATTAAGCAGCAGGAAGCGCATGCAGGTGACCAGCTATTCTATTGATCTTTGAGTTTTTGGGTTTAGATCTTTCACAGACTTAACACAGGAAGCTTTACCTGTCCCTTTCCGTTACAGTAAATTCACATCCATCTAAGCCTTAATATATTAGTTATTAGAGGATACTTGCCCACGGTGTTGCCTGTGATCTATCCACCACTTCTGCAAACAAAACTATTTGCTTTGCTCCTACCCCAGGAGGCAGCCAGCCAGCTCTCACCTTGTTCCTGGCCTGTGCAGGTGTGCCAATGGGGAAGCCCAGTCGGAGAACCATGCATGGAGCTTTGGAGATGATCCGCACCACATAGAATGAGGAAGGAGTAGGCTCCTCAGAGCTAGGGAGGATGGATTAAGACAGGGCTGAAATAGCACAGATGTTGCTGCTCTGTCATGTCAGACCAAGTGTAGGCCCACTACCCATAGCTCAACAGCCCACATAACATGGCAGCAACTCATCACTTCTAGCACACAGGACCCCTCCAGCCCCCAGCTACCTTCCCTCTCCCTCTGGGCTGCATCTGGAACACAGTGGAAGCAATTCAGAATACATAGGGTTTTACATCCGATTGTCTTGCTCTCATCCTCTCCTCCACACATCTGCATCTGTCCCATTGCAGCGTACTGGTCTAACTGGATCTTTCGCCTGGCCACGTGCCCAATTCCCCACATGGGATTGCCTCAGAGCCACTCACCCGTGTATCAGTTTGACGTAGGAGTAGCCTTCCACCAGCACAAAGCTGCTCCAGTCCCGCAGCAAGGAGGTAAGGGCAGAGTGCGAGATGCGGCACTGGATGGTGCTGTAGCGGCCATTGTTGCCCGGCGTGTGCAGGTGCTTAGGCACAGGCCTGCAGAGCGTGGCAGATGGTCATTTTAAAACCACAGTTTCTCTTCTCCTCCCCAAAGCTTTGAGAGACTTTGCTACATCCATTCCAACTCATCATCTGACTGGTGCATCAGCCTTCTTCCTGCACAGCCACCCATATCCAAACACATCCCATGCCCGTGCCTGTCAGCGAGAGCCACACTCCCTGAGTGCACAGGGACCCTGTTCTCCAGCTTGCAGAGAGCACGCTCTTGTACTGTTTCTAACTCCCTCCATGCAATATATGGCCATTATTCACGTAACTCTGCAACTAGGACCAGCCTCAGGAAAGCAATGCTTTTGGGGCAGATGTTTTCCAGCAGCAAACAAAAACCTGTGGAATAGCTTCAACTGGATGGTCCACACCCCCTGCAATCAGTCAATCCAAATCCAAGAAGGACTTGAGAAACTATCTATATCCTTGAGAACAAACTCCCTCTTGACAAAAGATGACTTCCCAACCACAGTCCCTCTCAGATAAATGAGTCTTTACTATCCATTAGGTCCAGCTAGCAGAGTCCTTCCCCTGGCCATAGACACCTGCAAAACAGCTGCAGCTCTGCAGCAGGACTGAACTGGAATGCAGTTTCCACAGTGTTTGGCTGGACAAACTGATGCTGTGCTTTCCCTGGCTGGCCTACACCATGCACATGAGCTCAGCCCTGCCAGTTACATACGTGTCATGCTCCAGAAGTAGAACAATACGATGCATGTGCAGCCACCTCTGCCAGAAGTTGGCATCCATGGAAAGGATAGGCTTCCAGTAGGAGGCAAACTGGGAATGGCTCGAGTCAGACCCACTGTGCTGCAGGGACAGCACCTGAGAAAAACGACAGGATGGACTGGTAAGAGGCGATGTTCAGCAAGAAACTGTCTGGTTCCACCCAGAGAGCACGGGAATTTCTCTAGTGGCTAGCTGTGTAGGCCTAGAAGACTAGCCACATCCCTGCCTTTCAATAACTGTCTCACAGAAGAATAACTAAGCGTGTTCACATTGAAACAGACAGTACAATGCAAGCAAAAATAAATTTGGTTTCTGAAATGTCAAGTTAATTAGGAATTTAACTACTTAGCATCAAGTAATTCAACTACAGAAAAGATGGCATAAGTAATGGTGTCTCTTCTGATAGAGAGGAGGATATTTGGCTTGTGTCAGCAGAGCAATTAAACGCTGAGATAACCCACCTGAGAGAGCACATGCAAATAGCGTACCAGCGATAGGTGGCACTGGGCAACTCTAACTTGTTTGTATGGTAACACTGTAGTTCCACCTACTATAGCAACGCTGCTGACACAGAAATACAGTGGTTAGCCATAAGATGGGACGCTCCAGATATACTGTGGGATGTATATACATATATAGAGTAAATTTATTACATAAACCTAAAGGAGTAAAGGGCTGAAGCAATAAAATTTAAAATTTAAATTAAAGCTCCCTTAACTTTGATATCTGCTAGTCATCATCTTCTGCCAAAGCCAAGGACACTGCTAACAAGGATCAGGTAGTATGTTAGTACTCTAACTCTCCTGAATCTCTGTGAGCTTCACAGTGGAAACTGTTAGATCATAATTGTTTTTTTTCTGTTTTGTTTCTGCAGTGCTGTGGACAAATATGTCTTTCACCTTTCACAAGTGCTCAGAGCAATGAGCCTATTAAATAAAAATTCATTTAGCAGATTCTATCTTCACCTGGTGGTACATCACCAGGGTACAAGGCTTCCAGCAGCAACTCCAAACACATGAGGTATCCATTGAAAAAAGCATGGCAGAAGTGTGTCAGCTTCCCCATCAGTCTCACATATCACATTACTACAAGAGAAGGCTTTGCAGCATGCTTAGGAGACTTGCTGTGGGGATTAGAGGTGTAGCTGCAGCAATAAAGACAGAGTGATGTCTCGGAGGGGAAAAAGCATGGGATGGGATGTTCACAGGCATTGCATTGCACCCGAACTCTGTTACTGATCAGGACAAAGAGCAAGAGATGAAGATAGAGTTACAGAAGATCTTGATTGCTTGCTGGGACTCCACATCCCCGGTGCAATACAGAATAGGCAGGAGGGACAACCTGCCCCACACTAAATGGGACAGAGAGGGGACATACCGGAGTGGTGGAGCCTGGGGGGATGTAGAAGAGGGGCACCCCATTCTTGGTGCTCTCAGGAATGGTGAAGTGCTCCGGGACTGTGTCGAAAGACTGCAGATGAACCAACATCTGATCCGTCTGGTTGATGCTGAAAGAGAAGAGACAGTTAGCCACAAAAAGCCATGTTCTCCCCTTCAGTGCCCCAGTCACCCAGTGCCTGCACACACAATACTCCCTGTATTTTGGGAGCCCATCTGCACCACCACAGCTTTCTAAGGTAATGCTGGGATTCAATGCCTGACTGCAAAGAGCATGACAGGGAACTCATGTGCACCAGCCTAACTCAAAAGACAGATGATCAAAGTTGGAAAAAAAGTGGTAGGAAAGAAATCTGCAGAGCAGCGGGGAGCAACGGTCACCCTGGCCAGGAAACGGTTATAACCCACAGGCCCTTCAGGCCTAGCAGACATCACGCGTTTTCTTAGTGTGACTGCAGCACAGCTACTGCGTCCGAGCCTATTGCACCACTAGCCTTCACAGCAAGGCAGTGCTGTAGGAACACACCACCTCCACGGGATGGCAGTCTGACAGTTAAGGCTTGCATCACAGGATCAGGACGCAGAGGAAGCAATACCTTAACCATAAGGCAATATTACAGACTAGGCCACAGGCCAGTTTGAGTATTTTCCTTGGCCAGAAGGCAAGCTTGTTGCCAGTGGTGCCTCTTGCTTGGAAGCACGTTCCTTTGGGATCCTGGGTTGGGAAGGCCACCTGCATAACCCATGCCCCAGCATGCCAAGGAAGGGATTTGTTGGTTACATTGGACTCAGAACTGCTAGGGATGGTCCAGCTCACCTTTGCAAGGTATTCCAGAAGCGACGGATGACTGTAGTGCGGTACAGACTGGTGATTGGTTTCCTCATGGTGCAACTGATGTCATGCAAGATATCATAGCTTCCCTCCATCGTCACCTCTACCCATGTGCTACGCTTTGATGGGTCCAGAGGCCAGGGCGTCACAGCTAAGTACTCTATCCTCATGTTATGCTTCCAAAGCAGCACTAGTTTCACCTCCAGCTGAGACCCACCTGCATGAGAGCAGAGGAATAATTACAAGTGCTTGTTCTGCAGACATTTGAGCTTTATCTCTGACCATGGAATCCCAAGGACATAGTGATCAAGCAGTCTCAGTGAGGAGGACAAAGTCATCTAAAACCTGGCTGCTCTAACTGAAGTCGTTCTCTCTCCTCTCCAACAGAGGGAGGCTTTGCTTGCACAGCAGCATTTGCCAAACAGTCCTTCAAACGTACACATACTATCTAAACTAGAGAAGGCAACTGAAACCTGGGGGAGGTGCTGACATTTGCAATGGGCTGTCTTCTTCACAGCCTCAGCTTTGTTTCCAAGAAAACTTTTGCTTTGCACAGATGAGCAAGGCCTTTAAGCTTTCCTTAAGCTTTAAGTGCAGTCTGCAGAGTTAATCTATCCCACTGCAGAAACATGGATGTTTGGACACGATGGGACCTGACCAAGAAGAAAGGTCCTTGACATGGAAGATGAGGACCAATTCTTGAATTAAACTGCATGTTCTTCCTGCACAGAGAGTATTTCATGCAATCTTCATGAATCTTCCAGCATCAAGAGCTTCTCACCATGCTTACCATCTTCTCCTCAGCTGGTCCCAAAGCTAAGAAATTAAGAATTAATATTCACCCATTCTTCAAACTGTAGTTTTATCTATTTCTTTGAGCTGGCCATTGCATCTCTAGCACAATTAACCCAAACAACTGACAGCAAGCCTCACTGAGCCAGAAGAGCAGAAAACTGTCACGGTCCTGCTGATTGTGCATGTGTATTTGTACCAAAACAGCCCGGGGAAACACATGACTTTCTATAACAGCACCACGCTGCTGTTTCAACTGCTCAATCATCTGTTCTGATGTCCAGCCCGCTCTATAGTTTGCCAGACTTGCAGCATTTGTGGGAAGAGCAATTGGATGTGCTGGAAACCATCCGAACAGGTCACCAGCCTAGATCTTATGTATCCTGCAGAGTTGCATTTGCTGCTGTCATAGATACATCATGCCACCCCCTTCATAGGCTAATTACATGACATTTTAAAGCCATCTTGCTTTTTGCTCCTATGGTCCCTACTAGGAGCTGCCTTAGAGTACCCTTCCCCCACCAAAATTTAGAAGAAAATGTCCAGAGTACATGCCCAATTCATGCTTAGCTGTTCTTTTGGTGAAATTGTTTTTATTCTGAGAAGCCTCATTTCCAGAAAATCAATAAGCAGTATGAACTATGGGGAGAAATCCTTTTCCAGTTTCAGCTTTTACTGTGCAGGTTAAACCAAACCACAGTCATCAGCCTGTGACAGACTATCCATTCCCCTTAACAGCCTCAGTCCTTTCCACACTGCAAGAATTCATCTTCTCTGAACAAAGATGATCAAAGGTGTATGCTATATTTCACCCGTATTTCATTTGAGGCCTTACCAGGGATTTAAGGTCACTAGTACTCCTCACAATGGGTTCTTTGCATTAATATAAATGCATTTGCCAGGGTCATACCAACTGTTGTTTCCATATGAAGATTGTCTAGTTTGTCACACAGACCAAACAAGAGTTTATAAATGGATGTCTTTCCATTTCATACTGCTGAAGTGCATCTCATTCCTATTGCTCTAATGCTCACCCATTGCTTTCAGCACAGTATTTCAGTTCTCATAACAAAGCCTTCCTACTTCATCAACAGCAAACATAAGTCAATTCCTACGTTTTTTTTTGCCTAGATCATTAATGAAAATATTTCCTACTTCCAACTGTGTTTCCATTAGTCATCCTGGCTTTGCTTTTACTATCCAACACAAGCAAAACTAAAAACACAGGCAAAACATTTGCTTAGTTTGAAGTCGTACTTAATGAATGTTTAGCCTGTTCTTACTGCTAAACAATCAACTTCTGGTTCTTGACTTTATAGCTAAATAAAGGTGCTTGCTTCTTTGATTTCCTTCATAAAGTCCAGCTCTGGTTTTTAGAAAACTCACTTTGCCTTCTCAGTTCCCAACACTGAAAACAGCCATTCTCACTGGCCAGCCTATGCCCAGCCATTTTTGGTGCTGGACTGAAATCACTTCCTCACAGAGGTTTCCAAAAAAAAAAAAAAAAAAAAGGTCCTCTAGGCTCTCCTCCTTCTCTCCCCAGTGCACAGCATCACAAAATAGTCAGTGAGAACTATTATTATTTTTTTGTTTGTTTGTTTTGTTACAGACAGCAAACCTCTGACCTTGTCCCAGAAAGAAACAACAGAGGAGCTGAGGTCCATCACTCTGCCTTCTCAGGCAGAGCTTCTCTCCCTTCCATACTTCACAGTTTTCCCCTTTCACAAGCACTTCTGTATTCCTAACTATAGTAGCCTTCTAAACACCTAAATATCTGGAATCAAATAGTGAGGGTAACCAGAGCACTTACAAATACCACAAACAACCTCTTCAGGCACCTCTGAGCACAAAGCTAACTATTTATTCTAGTCTGCCTTTGGCAAAGTGAAGCAGAAAAGCGACAGTGTCAAAGTCCACAACTGCACTCTTTTGTCTTGCTTCACAGCCAGTTGGCTCCTTAACAGCCTCTAGTTGGCAAGCTTTGGCAAAAGCTTTTGGCAATCCAGGTTAATTAACTGTTCTTTGTTATACACTTCTCTACAGAATGGCCCAGAGAGCCCTGATTAGCCAAGCATGCTTTTCCTTTGCAGAGGCAGAACTGGATGTCTAAATGTCTTGATCTTTTATAAATTCTACTTTAAGATGTTAGTTCAACAATTCTTCTAATCACAGCCAGCAATTCCCCAGGGCATTTAGCCTTTTCAAAGTATAAGTAACATTATCTGCTACTATTCTGAAAGCTGGCCCAGAAACATACACTGTATTTTCGATACCTCAAACATTTCATTTTTAAATTCCTTCTAGAAGGGCTTCATGGAAATACACAGAAACTATTTTTGGCTCAGGGAGCCCCTGAGCTGCAAACAGATTGACAGTGCTCAAAGGGAAAACAAAGGAAATGAGAAAGGGGATATTAGTATGTTTACCCTATTCTGACTCCTCCCTGCCCGTAGCTACTCATCACCAAAAGCAGCACTGACCCAGTGCAGCCACTCTTCTGCTCTCTGCTCTTGTAAGAACAAATGACCAACTCAGTGTCCAACAGCTAAAAGAAGGCAGGAACGTACCTAGAGAAAAGTGCAGGGAGCATGCTAAACACGCGGTGATATTTCTGACACATTCTTCCAGAGCCCAGGAATTTGCTGCTTTACGATATCCTGAGCCAGAGATTGTAGCTCCACCTTTGTGCAAAAAGGTACCATGTGAATTTGTCTGACTGCTTTCTGAATGATTCACACCCGCTACCTCTTCCAGCTTTTCTGTATGGGACTTCACAATCACCAAGAGCACTTCGCCATTGATACCAGATATAAGAAAGGCTCTTTCTCCGGTAAGCTGTAAGTGAACTGGTGAATAGATGGATAAAATACATAATACTGAGCATAACTTGGACAGGAATTGACTTGTCAGACTGTTTCATAGACATTCCGAGACAAGGAGAGTGCAATGAACCTAATCTGTCTGGATTTAATGGAAGCATCTCATGCCACCCTTACAGATCAGCGAAAGCAATCTGCACACATTATGAGAAGAGCTGGAGCTGTCTCAATGGGAAACCTTAGTAGATTCTTACTTTTAATAGAGAACTCCCAAAACAAGAAATGTGGGGTATTCCTTGAAGACCAACTTTAGAAATTACCCCATGTAATCCAATTTAGTAACACCCTCCCAAAAACAACCACCACCACGACAAATAAAATAACAAAACAACACCAACCCTCTCCCCCCCAAAACTGGTTTCAGATTTATTCTGTTTATAAAAAAAACATCAAGCCAGAAGAACTACAACTCCCAGTCATCACACAGGAACAGTGAACTGACTGGAGCAACAGACTGAGATTGATTTAAGACTACTACTATGTGAAGAGCAGCACATTTAGGGACTACTAAAAAGCAAGCAAACAAAAACAACAACAAACCAAAAACGTAAAACTCAGCAGCTAGAAGCAAAGGTACATAAAAGACGCAGACGCTTCTGAGCTAACAACATAATGCAATCATGGAGTAAGCTCATGTGATTTCTGGCCTACCACATATGGTATTTTACTTCAGAAGCAGGGAAGTATTAGCATTACTAAACAAGGCACTGATAAAACCACATTTACAACACTATCAACTGTTTCAAGAAATATGAAACCAAACTGAAAAAAAGAACTGAAAAAAATGTGCAGTTAAGATAAACAAACAGAACAGAAAGCCTGTCCTTGCAAAAGGAGGCTGAAACATTGGCTTGCTTAACCAGCCAAAAGGAAGGTTATATGGAGAAAGGCATTCTTCCTAAGTAACTTTGTGCAATGCCAGAGGAGGATAAACGTTATTATGGATAATAAAGTCACAGAGGTCTAATTTGGTCCAAGTAAGTTTAGAAAGGAAGCTAGAGAAAGAGCAATGAAGCTCTGGGACAATCTTCCAAGCAGAGCATGAAACCAACTTACATGGTCTTAAGGCAGAAAACATCCTACGGCATATTTGAAACGATTTTCAAATTATACTACTGACTTTGATTTTCTGATATAAAATGTATTCTGTGTACTAATATCCCAGAGAGAATAGCGAAGACACTGGATCACTAGGTGTTGTAAATGCTTACACTGTGTTTAATAAATCCCATTCTTCAGGGTTTCTGCTGGTCATTGCAAAAGGTCAAAAGTAATTTCTTCCCTTGCTTGCAATTCATAACTTGCATTTACATTTTTTTCCTCTCCCCTTCGGTTAAGGCATTAGGCACTAGTCACAGCTGGAAAGTTAGTTAGGGTTTACCAGCACTCCTTGGGATACTCAAATCCCCCGCAGTCCCCTAGTCAGGGGCTACTTCTCAAGGGGCCATAAAAATTTCTAGCAAGTCAGATGAGAGAATAGGACCACTGGATGTTTTTGTGTTCTTCTAGTATTGGTCATACTACTGACCGATCTGGCATTTTCACCAAACTATATCTTTGGTTCCCCCAGTTTCTTCATTTGGAACACTGTAGTTTGGAGGCTTTAAATCTTTTGTACCAAAGGGCTCAACTTTGTGTTAATATTTTGGAGTGCATTTGGCAGAAGACTAGAAAAGGACAAAAAGAAAAAAAAAGAAATGCAGAGGAAAGCCCAGAAAACTCTGCAACACCACAAGTTATGTCACTAATTTTCCTGCAACTGTGGCCACTCATTTCCAAGATACAGAGGGTCACAGTTTGTCTGTCCCTCCACATGCACATATAGCCACCAGAGGATGAGCCCAGCAAGTGCACAACTGTGCAAACATCCTGAGCAATTCTGTGCCCTGCAATTGGTCGCAGAAATCAAACTTAGTCACAATTTGGGGAAAATGGCTCCTTCCTCCACAATACCAGCACTGCTGAAGTGGCAGAGCCTGTGCTGTGCGCTGCACAGTTGGGAACAGAGCCCTGTCCAAGCCTCCAGGCCCATTACAGAGCAGTTACCTTTCGTGATGTTGACCTCACGGATGCTGTAGCCCTCACGCAGCCGGACTGAGACAATGCTCACGAGGTCAGCGTGGACCTCCTTCTCAGTGTGCTTCTTCCTCCTCATAGCCAGAGCAGGGTTGCTGCTTGCAGACACCAGGTGCTCATTGAACAGTCTGTGCTGTGACACTGCAAACAACAGAGACGGGGTTTGTGAGGGAGCAGCTCCCCCACTCCTCATCCTACAGCAACAACCCCCCACAAAGTGCTTTACAGAAGCTGCCTGGAACACCCACTGGCCTGAAGAACAGTACAACCTTCAGGCACCACTTACACCTACTCCTGGTTCTGCAACATAGCAAACAGGTCTGCTGGCGTGGCCAAGAGGCCTGGGAGAGAGGCAGGGTGGGGTGTCAGGCCCCGTTTCCTATGGGACAGCCTTTGTGACGAGGCGCATATTAGAGTCACATTTAGCCTAGAGAGGCAGGAAATGCACAGCTGTTCTAAGTCACACAGGAAGGTTTTGGGCTTTACCCCTTTCCCTGGAAAAACCTTGAAATCCCAGGTACTTTCTAAAAGGTATCAGGATGTGGAAGCTTTAAGTTTAAACCACTAACACCTGATCTTTTTAAGATTCAACATTTCCAAGTCCCAGGCCAGCTCTCTTCAAACTTTTCACTGCATGTAGCTTCTGCTGCCAAGTTGCAGAAAGCACAGATGGCACCAGCATTACAGCTGGGCACGAATGGGTGTTTCCATGTTTTATTGGTAACTAATCTCTCCTGGCATACTCTCAGCCACTAACATACGCTGCATAAGAACAACCAAGAGAGGCATTTGGGACAGTTCTCAGGGGTCTAATCTTTCAATCCAAACTGCCATCTGCAGGCCTGATGAGGACAAGCTTTCCAAGATGTCCCCATCTGTGAGCTAGCCAGTGTGGAGGAAAGCTTGGAAGAGAGCTTCTCACCCCCTCCAAGTTGCAACATGGAAGGCCTAATTGCAGTTTGCTGAGTGAAATCCAAAGAAAGGGGAACGGTGCAAAATTGGACATTAGTTTTCCCCAGTCGACCCAATTCCTGGAACCAGGAGGAGAGTCACAGATTAGGCTGCATGGCCCAATAGTGCCCAGAGCCTACAGGAGGTATGGAGCTCTGTGGAGTCCAAGATGTCGAGCACCTTCAGGGCCCTCTGTCTCACACAGGCACAAACATGCAACCCTGCCCATGTGAGAACACAGCATTCTTGCCAAATCACGCAAACTGCTGCCTTTTCCTTGCCTCCATAATACTCACAATGGCCCATAGAGGACAAGGGGGAATATCAGCATAACCAAGCCTGGGGGAGTCACCCCAAAGACTGGTGCTGTAAGACATTCATCTGCTGGAAGGAGGACATGCACACTCCTCACCGCAGTAGTATTCTGGATTCAGGGACTCCCCAGTACGCAGAAAGGAGTACAGCAGAAATGCCTTGTGATACACGTTCAGATCCAGGCTCAGGGGATCCAGCTCAGGGCACGTGGAGAGGTAAGCACCAAAAGTGGCCATAGCGATGAATTTCATCAGTTCCACATTGGGAACGTGGCCAAAGCTGCAATCGTATGAGTAGACACCGCCCACCTAATGGATGGATAAAGAAGAGACCTGAGCGAGCACAGCACTGCTGAGGACATGGGAGAGGACCAGTGAAGGGCTCAGACAGGCAGAGAGGTCCTCTCTTCCCCTCTGGAGGTGAACGCTACCAACAGCAACTCATCTTCCTCCCTCTGGCAGGGAGCAGCCCCCACATTCCCTGCTAACAGCAGACGTACCTGTACAAAGGAGCAGGCCACAGTGCCACTGCGGAGCTGGTTGAGTAAAGTCTCACACACAGCCACATCAGGGACGCTAGTCACACCATCCGTAATTATTATTATACCTGTAAAGAAGGCATTATCTTAGAGCATCTTCCATCTCAACCAGCTACCACTCTCCTGGTATATGCACCAGGGATAGAATTTGAGCAGGGCAAAAGCAAAAAATAAAACCTTGGGATGTCTTAGGACAAAAAAAACCTTGGGACCAACACCAACAGATCCCAAGGCATTCTGGAGCTGGCAAACTTCCTGACTAGGTACAGTGAAGCACTCAGCCCAGGCATGGCTCTGCATACCCTGGGTTATTCCAAGCAACAATCACAGTTATGCTGCCTCATAAACTCTCCAATGCTGACACCTGGTGTGTGACGCACTGCTGTTCTCCTCCCCATTCCCACCACCACAACTGGCCCACAGCGTGCAGAGCAAAAGCTGCCACTGGAATTTCATCCCTAACTGAAGGGTCCATGCACCAGCCCTTACAAAACTCATCTCAGCCTACAGCAAGAGGAATACAGCCCTCCGCAAACAGCTGGGCACCCTGAAACCCAGAGAATGAAGCCAACCTGCGCTGGAGTTGGAGGGCAGCAGCTGCAGCGCTAGTATTCCCTGCCGCACCATGCTGACAAGGCCAACATCAGCAGTGACAACAGACACACTGGGCTTCCTCCCAGATGGCTCCTGCACATCACCAGGGCTCTCTTGGCTCAGAGGTGATAAATCCACCTGGGAGAGGGAAAAAACAAACAAAAGACCATAATGCCCCACTCTCCCAAACAGCCTTCAGCCTAGCAGCCCCATGGTACCACAGCCCTGGAGTACTTCAGCAGACTCCATTTTTAGCTTTAATTTCCAGGTGCTCTCCAAGTCCTAGTCACTTGGGCCCCTTAAAACAGCTGAGCAAGGCTGCTTGGGGGTGGAGGAAGGGGACAACATGCTCAGAGCTTTATTATAAGCTGATTTCTAACACTATAGGAAAGATGAGACACTTTGGGGTCACTCAAGCTCCTCTGTAGAGCAAAGCAGCGCCCAATTAGAGATGCTGAATACTTCTTTTTTCCTTGCCATCTAGCAGAAGCTGCAGCTACTCAGCATTTACTCAAGTAAAACCCAGAAGACACTGAAACAGCTATGTCTCACTTATGAAGCACGGCAGCAGAGGGGGTAAGGAGTCTTGTAAGGACAAAGTCTAGTGCCTATATATTTAACTCTGTTCAAACAGCACTAGTTATGCAGTGCTGATATAAGCAAATGCATGTAGGCTTCTCCTGCATCTTCTATGTAAAGTATTCCCCAGGCAAAGCCTAAGATTTGTTTAATTACAGTTGTGAGGAATCCACTGCGTTCACAATCCCCTCATCTCCAGAAGGCTCTGGCAGTGCAACCCTGTAATAATCTATTGCTTCATTTTCACTGCTAATACAGAGAATGGGTGAGACCCTCCCCTGCAAAGCTACACAGATGACTGCAGCTTGGAAAAGAAAGTTAGAACAAACTAAAAACTTTTGTTCTGCACAAATGGGAGCAGTCTGTTGCTGCGAGCAAAAAAAAAAAAAAAAAAAAAAATCCTGACCATCCATCACTGCAGTTTGCCAGATGCCTTCAATTCAGACACTTGTTGACAGTGATACAGCTAATGCAAATTCAAAAGTAAAAAAAAAGTTTCAGTTCCTGCCCTTCCCCTGGGGCCTCCCACCTCCACCCCACTGCCTGTGGCAGGACTCGCCAGTTCCTCTGGCCAGCAAGCGCGTCTCTTTCCTCCATTTGCATGGAAGAAGTTACAGGGCAGTTTACTGTGAGAGAAATACTGCAGCAAGGAGGAATGCATATAAAGCACTGCAAAAACACCCGCTGGTCACGCTGGAAAACTATTTACTTCCTGCAAGCCTCCTTCTGTTCCAGGACTGACAGTCTTAGTATTCAAAGACATAAATTTCAGCTAGAATATCAGATTTTAAACACTTCAGATGTACAACTGTGAGATGTCACAAGTAGCCTTTGATCATCTGATTAAGACTTTTTTTTCTTTCTTCCCTTGAGCTCAAACACTAAAAACTAACACTAAGTAAGGCCTAAATAACCCCAGCCAGGTCAACAACGCCTTTGACTGCAAGAAGAGTCTTCATAGATAAGATTCTGACCACAGATCAGCATGGCAGTATCCCACTGTAAACTTTACATTCCTTGTTTTCAAGATCGGGAGAGACGATCCTGATGAGAAATTCACAGACACCCTGAATCCCTAAAAAGTTGCCCTTTTACTTTCCTCCTCAGCTGTATTTTATAGTGCTATCATTAACTTGTTGATACCTGTATCCTTGGCTACTAAACAGCATCTGTGACAGATTTCAAGGAGTATTAGAAACTGCACCAGCTGTGTATTCAGTTTCATGGTCAGTTTTTGTGGTTACAAGGAAGTATTTTCATTCAAGATTGTAAAAAGGGCCAAGGGCATACTCACAGCTATTTATAGACCAATGATAGGGGTGTAATCACCTCTCCCACCATTTTCTTCAGAGAGAAAGCACATTCTACAGTCTGTCCCATGATGTCAAAGTCAAGCTGCTTTACTGCACTTTATTCAGGCACTTTATTGCAATAATCTTGGGGAAGGTAGCTACTTCCGTCAGTCCTTCTCCTAAACACTTACCAGTTCTGCTTTCCTCAGTGTTCATTTCTCATTGCTGGATCCCACAAAGTTCTCTTCCAAACTGCTTAGCTCTTCCTTCTCCAGACCTACACCACTGTTCCTTTTGTTGCCACTCCACCCATAGCGTCGATCTCCAGTGAGCCATGAAACCCCAACCACCTCTGCCCTCCTCACCTGCGGTTTGGGTTCATACTGTTGCTGGAGCATCTCTGCCACCTTGTTCTCAAAGGCACATAGCTGTGTGTAAACTTGGTGCAGAAAGGCTTCTCGCTTCGTCTCATCCAGCTGACAGCCCTGGAACAGCACCTGGCCCAAGGACACGCATGTCAATCATCAAGTTCGGGTTTTATAGTGCCAGCCCCCATAACGGTACACGGGAACGCAGTTCAGTGAAGCAAAGTTCAGACGCATCCCTGACAAAGCCGAGGTGCAGCACAGGCCTCTTGTCACTCTTCCTGCCTGGGGCCAACTGCCTGTGTGCGGTGGTGTTTGGTGGCATCTGCAGTGCGCTCTGCAGCAGATGCTCACGTATCCCTCTGAGAAATCTCCCTTTTGGGTAAGAAATTTCTACTTCTTTTGTCTTCTTCTAGGATAACCAGTAGTCAGGAAAAATTAATGTGAGATCCTTGTTAGAAGGCATTAACTCTGGCCTGACACTTCTAAGGAAGACCTGTTTGCTCTAATCTAACTTACCTATTGAATGACCCAATTATCTTCCAGTAAGTGGCTGGATAAAAGAACAGTAAGTTGAAATAAAGGAAAGAAAAAGTTAGATCAGACATTACAGAAGGGGCTGAGTGATGTGACAGAGGGAGCCTGCCACCAAAGAAACTCCCCAAGCTGACAGGCACGATGCTTGTATTTACAGCACCATTGTACAGGCAATCTCTGCCAAAACTAGGTATCACAGAACAAGGAGGCAAAAAGGATACAAGGTGTAGACAAAGAACTCAACAGACAGCAAGGACACTGCACGTGATCCACATTCCCTCAACCTCACATGGACAATACCTCAAAGCAACTCAGGAAGAGTAAACAACTACAATATAGACGGGTTTTCTTGGATGAGTGATGCACCTGTATGCCTTTTCCACCATAAAAGGAACATACAGCTTCTTCACTTGTGCCCAGGGATTACAGTTACTGGCCTTATACAAGAAATGGGTCTTTAGAGAGATCCAAAGAAGAAAACTGTAGCCACCTCACAGTGCTCAATTTAGTGTAAATAGGGGTGGAACTGGGGCAAAGCATGATGACACCTGAAGGACAGCTGGCCAAGATGACACACAAAAATATCATTAGCAAATTGGAGAACTCCTGCTACGCTTACTTTGGTAGTACCCAAGGAAAAAAACAAAGCAAGGGCCCTTCGAGCGAGCGCTCTTCAAGCACTGTACACACCATTAGAGCCTGCAGGCTGCCCAGAAGGCTTGAGTAGAGGTGAGTGAGGGGAGAGGGAGGGAGGGAGCAAGAACAGACTTACAGGCTCATCCTGTTGCCACCCACTCTCCCTGGTTTTAGCAGAAGAACAAAACACACCATCAGAAATGTGAAAATACTATGAGGTGAAGGAAGCAATATAAGAAGGATAAACTTCAGAAAACCCTAGAGGCACTGTAAACCAGACTTCAATTTATTAAACAGACCTGCCCTGGCTCAAGTAAATGTGAGATTACTGGGGCTGGCTGCTCTCTCCACCAAGGAGAAACACATTCATACCAATGCAAAAATAGAGCAAGGTTTGTAAGAAGAGGAAATTATCACTGAATAAAGCACTGCTACACAGCTGGAGCAGGCAGACAAGCTTTTAGGCACACCACCTCTTCCTGCCCGAATGCTTCAAACTAATCATAACGGGCCAAAAAGAATTATTCAACAGAAATTTAAAAAACAACAACAAAAACCATGCAGTAAACATAAGGGAAAGATTCACTATGGTCTAACTCGGAGAATGCTGCCTGCACGTGCCTTATCACCCGTAAGAAAACTCTGCTTCCTCCCAGAAAAGAGAAGTTGCTCACCTAGACTTCCCCATCGCACCAGGTCGCACATTTTAATGAGTCAAGTCTACAACATCCCAGCTAACAGAGCCCAGCTAACAGATGTCCCTCCTTTCCTCCGGGTTCACAGGAAACCAACACAGCAAGCTGCTCATGCACTGAGATGTGCCAAGGGCGAGGCCGAGTTTTACCTGATGGGACTGCAGGCCAATGATGGAGGAGTACGCCTGGATGGTGACAAAGATCTCTGGCTGATAAATAATGTCTGAACCAGGGATACGGAAGGGTCTCAACAATCCCACCAGGCATCGGGAAAGGGCATGAAACACTTCATCAAAAATGATCTCCCCTGTTGAGTCATCCTGCAGAAACAGAGAAACAAACAGCTTTTGCAAGTTGCAGGACCTTCAGTCTCAGTGCTGGTTGCCCCACCACACAGAGCCAACAACAAACCTTCCGCAAGAGCAGCTGCATCAAAATGACAGCTCCCTGCAAGCAAAGGGCACACACACAGCAGTCAGCAGAGAAACGGGGTCTGCCGTTAAGCTGCCTCGCTAGCAGCATCACACGCCTCACTCCTAGGGAATGCAAGACCTCTGCAGAAGTGCAGACTCACACGGAGAGGAATAAGCCTCCTCAGCAGAGAGAAGCAAGCCCAGCCTTTTAAGGCAGAACACCTCAACAAATCCGCCCCTGCGCTTACCACGATGCCCGTGGAAGGGCTCAGATCAAGTTCAATCACAAACCGGTACTGGCGGGCCAGGAAGGTGACCCGCGTGGAGGGCACGAGCAGGTAGGGCCTGGGCTGGACGGGCTCATCGGGCTGCCACCCGTTAGGCAAGACGCTGAGGACGTCGAGCTCGTTTTCCGACTTCAGCTGCACGGCCGGGCGGACGGTAAGCGGGAGCACAAGCCAAAGGAGGAATGGGGAGAAAAAAAAAAGGAAAAGGGCAGGGTCAAAATGCCTGCTCGTGAGCAGCGGCAGGGCCGGCTTGCTGCGCGCGGCCGCACCCCCGCGGCTCCCGCTCACCAGCTCGGGCTCGGGCACGGCGCGGATGAGCTGGTGCAGCCTGCTGAGGACCCAGGCGAGGCGCACGTTGCGGGAGATGCGGTAGTCCTTCTTCATCAGGAGGAACACGTGCCCGGCCTCCTCCACCTGCGGAGCGGAGCACAGCACCC